>JARHVA010007395.1:22500-202500 GCA_037957365.1 Torreya grandis
TAGATATAGTGGGAGCATGATTTGGAATCATGTTTTCCACACTTATATAATTATCTAAATTAGCAAAAGCAGATAGTTATATGATCTAGATCCATAGTTGTGGTAGAATTATATACATGGGTATTATCTCTATACATAATTTTAGCATGAGACATATCTAAGGTTTATATGTTATGGAAAATTTGCCTAGTATTTAATAACATAAATCAATTTCAAATTTTAAAAATCTTTTATTGACTTTTACCATATCACAGACATTTTTGTATTGACACCCCATGTACTTTATGTATCCAATATACTATAGTAGTTAGTTTACTTTTTCGTATGGCTTAGGTGATCAAATAAATCAATATTTTAAAGTTTTTAGGTTGGACTCGATCATCGATCTTTATTAGGTTATAAATATCACTAGGTTACATGGTTGAGCTAATATTAAACACCAAGTGACAACTAACTTCTGATCTAAATTTGGGGGCACATGCCTTCCAATATATCTCACTATATATCTATATATCACCTTGGATATATGAAATTTAAATATTTATCTATATTTATCCTAATATTAGTTTTAGAGCCTTATAATGATGCATCATTTTCAAAATAACTTGTCAATAGGCAGTGTAGTTACATTGACACATAGGTGTAATTCTAAAACTTTTTCTTTCAATTTAAATCAATTTCAAGTAATTTCAACCTATATTATATGCATTTATTTGATATTTTAACATTCTCTTGGTTATAGGTCAATCACCAATAAAGCACTCATGTTCAGAACATGTAAGGATAAGGTGTGTATACCCATCCAAGTACACATTCTTTTGTTTTAAACTATAAATTTAATTAATTGTTTAAAGGGGATGAAATTTAGATGATATTTTATTATTATATAACACCTCATTCCTATAAACTTGGAAAACTTAGACCTTCACTATTCCTCCTAGTTTTTTTACCTTTCTTTCTTTTGAAAGTCTCATATCTAATCTATATTTATTCCCCTTGGCCTACATATTTTAGTTTAAATAGTATTATATTAATTACATAGGTCTTATATCTTGTCCATAATTCTTAAAATGTACTTATATTCTATATCCAAAAGTTTTGAACTTGTACCTATTCTCTTGCTCCTTGGACACTAACATATGGGTCAGATAGTAACATCGACATTATTGTCTTTTCCTAACATAAGTGTCTAGTGCCCTAAACACATATAATTTGAAAATGAAACGTATCTTAATGGTTAGAATAAGTGATTTAATTTGATTTATTACTCCAAATCAATTTATATAAATACAATATTAATGCTCATTCATTCCTTACCTATAAATACCTAAAAAATACCAAAGATAAAAAGGTACTTATTAAGATCACACAATAAAGAATTTATTTGATCAAAGCTTCCATATTTAAATATCATTCATAGGTAAAAAAATATACAAGTCTAAAGTACTAAAGGATTAGCAAAAGAGCTTGATTTTCCATGTTATAAGCTAGGTCACTATTGTACTTGTTTTGCACATATTGTATGATTCACACAAAAGATAACATGTAGGGGAGAGATATATTAGTTTTAGTCCCTCTTCATACTATTAGATATGTAGGGAAAATCCTCTGATAAATGGATCATAGGGGTCAAATTCACACCATGTGCCCACTAAACCATTTTAACCAAGGTCACATGGAAGATGGAAAGCTAGGGATTAACCATATTACAAGTAGTGGCTATTCATAACCCAGATTTAAATACACTAGAGTAAAGGTGAATCAAAACGTAGAATCATCCAATTGGTTGCATCCTATTTTAGAATATATTAAGTACATAACACTAACATAGAAATTAGATAGTAGTGTTGGCATAACCTTTTCAGACTAGTGTTATTGTCTAGAGAGCTAGAGGTGTCAAATCAAAAATCTAGTGACTTTATAGAATCTCCATCCCACCTAGTTTTAGCTTGTTCTAGATATAAAACTACACTAGTATCAGAATAAGCTAAGTACTTAACTTATTTATCATTTATATATCTATCTATCATATTTTTACTTTCTATATTTAGACCATCTTAGCATAATAAATTTAGTGTATTCTTATATCTAAGTTTTACATTTGATTGGCATTTTATAGATCTTATTATCACCCTTCTACCATTTCATTTATATATACCCCTTTAGAAATATTGATAAATGAAATATAGATTTTATGCTATGGTTAATAAAAAGAGATAAATCATGCATAACTAAAAAACTAATAAACTAAAATAATGAAACTTCTTACACAATCCACAAGTTTGGAGAAGAATTAAATTTACACATCGATATTCATTACAAAACTTATCTTAATTTTATATTAATATTAATAGCCCAAAATTCTCCTCCCTTTGGGACTAGGAGGATATAAGTATAAATAAGCTTGGGATGGGGAAGGCCTTGTATCTCAATTAAATTCTAAAATTACATATCCAAAAATAGATAACTCATGCAAAAACAAAAGACTAAGAAACTAAAATAACAAAACTTATTACATAATCCAAAAGTTTGGAGAAGAATCAATGTTTACACATCGATATCAATTATAAATCTTCTTTGAATTCTGTACTAATCTTAATAGTCCAAAATTATCCTCCCTTTGGGATTGGGAGGATACAAGTATAGATAATCTTTGGATGGGGAAAGCCTCTTCTCTCCAATAAAGTCTAAAACTATATATACAAGAATAAAAATGTATGCTAATCTCATGAAATGTATGTATGTACAATAATGATTGCTCAAAATAGAATTATTTATCTAGAATATAATATATAAAAACTAAATGAATTAGGAACTAAGTTCCATCTCAACTAAAACATGTAAATACATATGTATATTTATAAAGTGCTAATACAACACTGATAAAATAAGAAAACTACAACATAGATGAAGTAGATACCAAAGTAGGTAGAGCGAAACTTATAACATGAATTACAGCTCAAATAGGTACTAGAACTATAGTTCAAAAGTGGCTATCAATGTAGCTATGGGATTAGTTGTTGGAAGTGGGATGTAGGCAATCCTAATTTTAGTCTACACTAGTGTGTACTTGGGAAGTTTAGTCCCCTAAGGTGGAGTGGGTGTAACCCCTAATATTAAAGTTACTTGTTTGCTAGTTTCCATATGTAGGTAAAGTGCATGACTTAAATATAAGTTTATATATATGGTCTAAAAATCAAGTATAGATATTTTGAACAACTGAGGAAGCTTTTCCATCAATTTTTTATGCATTCCCAATGTAACTCTAACTTCGATATGTAAGTCCTCAGTTCCTATAATATTATCCCTTTAAAAATTGACCATTTGCATTATTTCATCACTATTTTTATATATAGTTCCTTAAATCTATTATATAAAGCTATTTAATGGTATCTAGTTTAATATTCAAGAAAGAGATATCTTCCCTTTCCTAGTTTGATAATTGTTAGACTAAATCTCACATCTTTTGATACCATTCAATTAAGTTATCCCTTTTGGTAGAAATATAATTATGTGCTCAAGTAGCTTCAGATGTTATTAAATTTGGATGGGCATAAGCCTTATTCTTTGTTGACTAGCTTATAAAATTCATCTTTCCATAAATGTATATTATTTTATTGAATAATTGAGGAATATCTCTCCATTTTGGTTTGGAGGTGGCCTTTGTAGACCTTGTTAAACCAATAGTGTCTAATGGTTTCCTCATTATACCCTATATGTTGTCTACTATCTCTTTACGAGATTGGATGTTAATCACCTCGATAGCCTTTGTATAGGCTAATCAATACTCTTAAACATCATTTTTATGACTCCCTCAAAAACACATACAAAAGTATATGGGTCCTCCCTATATATTTCAAGGTCTAATGGATTTATTTTTTCTTCATTTTTCAAAGAGAGTAAGTCCTCTCTTTGTTCCAACTCAACCTGGCAACCCACATCAACCACAGTTATCTTCTTAACCTTTCTCAAGGTGTTTGTCTATCTATCAAAATGTAACTTTACTTTGGGTTGATTAGTAATCAATAAATATTGTCTCCATGATTCTTATTTTTATAATTACTAAATCCATGAAAAGATGTTTAGTATAGCTATACCTACTCCATTTATGTTTCTAGAGTAGCTAAGGGGGATTATCCTAGAGGAAGCATGGCCTTAGGGTAATATGTCCTTGTTACACAAAAATGAGGAATAATTTTCCTCTATATAATAACCTACCTTTGGATTGGTGTGTCAATTACATATTTGGTATTTCCTATTATTTTTTGGACTAACATTGTAGGTGAGTCTACCTAGGGTGATTGGCCATGGGGATCTCTATTAGTGTAGTTAGCCTAAGAGGGGTAGATAGTGTATAAAAAATTTAAGTGGACACCATATTTTCAAAATGTATCCCTTTGCTTGGCTTGAGGGGATGAGGCCTGGTTCCACTAAATAATGAGTAGGTTATTGTGGTACTCAAAAAGTTTATAAAATAGCCAATAATAAAATTTTATACATCCCTAGTAATCATAATGGTGGTTTTAGGTTTTATAGTAGTAAATTAGGTTGTCTTAAGAAATTTGGCATTATAACCTCCTAGGTTTGGTTTATTTGAATTAAAGGATGTAAATGATTTAAATAATCTACTATACCAATTATAATTTTAGTAATTTAGGGAGTTAAAAAATAATGTGGGGTTAGAGTACTTATAACCAAGGTAGAGACAACTAGGGTACTAGTTGTTATAATTGCCATTGCAATGATTTGAGGTGAAGAGTTTAGAGGTGTAGTTGGAGATCTCCCTTATTTTTTAATGTGTAGCTTTGATTCTGCATCTCCTTCTATATCTTCTCTACTTGATAGTAGATAAATATCCCATTAGTTACCATCTTATTGGTTAACTTCCTCATATTCTTACAACAATTTTATAACTCTTGATTGGGTGCTTTCCTTAGTCATCCATTCATCATCTTATTTTATTTATGTGGTCTCATAAAATGATTGTCTCTTCTATTTCATTCTTTGATACCCACACTTATTCATCACTCCATATTTTATCTTCCTCCTCACTATATAAATATGCATAGGGTCTAACCCCATTTCACCCTTTATGTCAGGAGAAGAAACACCTACAACAATCAATATACTCTGATACCAGCTATTAGGTGACCCCTTATCCAATGGAAGCACAATTGATTACTTTCTTATAAGCAATTAAACATGGAATTATACCATAATGATAAATTAACTAAAAACTTGAGACAACAAAGAATTTGAGAGATAATACACACTCTTGTATTAGATATTACTAGAAGAAAATACAATAAGGAAGATGCCACTTCTTCCTCCACCTCAAAGGCTTGCCACACCTCAAGACCTTCTTCCCTCTCTCTCTCTTGCTCAACACAACAACTCTAAAGCCTAAGTTATTATTCCTCCTTGAATGTTTTAGTTGATCTCCTTGACCTTGCTAGCTTTAATGCTTTTACTTGCCTTCTTGTGTTATTATAATACATGCCTTATGGGTCTTTAAATAAGATCCCATGCTTACAAAAATAGAACTCTAGTTACAATAATTAGACACGCAGCTCATGACTATAATTAGTCATTTGACATGTAAACACTCGCTTCACTTAACTGACTATTCGTCAACAGCAGTTCTAGAAATACACAGGCAACTGACGTCGATCCCTACTTGTCTGGTGCTACCGACATTGGCCGACTGTCTGCCTTCACCAGTCTCCTTCTCCACTACATCTGATCGACGTCAGTCATACTGCCGACGCCGGTGCCTTTGGTTCTTCAGCATCCTTCCTTGTGTCTGCAAACAATTGAAGCTTTTAGTTCCACACCTTAACAATCTCCCACTTGGAGATAAACAACTAAAACTTGTACCTGTACTTGTACACCATCTATTTTGTTCTTTAGGCTCTGTATCCCTCTTCAAAGTCACTCTTGAAGACCAACCACCACTAAAACTTGTGATGCTGAACCTGTCACTTATGCCAAAAGAATTTTGCTGCTTCCAAATTCTTCATGACATACTTCTGAACCAACTCTACCCTTAGCTCAAAAAACTCCCTATATATGAAACCATGCAACAAGTAACACAATACAGTAACAGGATAATGTAGCTAATATTATCCAACCTAGTAAAGATAAAATACAATGGTCAAACCTCCATTGTTCTGTAGCCTACTCAAGACCATATACCATAGCCTTCTATCTCATGTGTCCATCCACTCTCTTCTCTAAAATGGGAATCCATCCCTCTATCCAGTGCTTCCTTCCAGCTAACAACACTACCAACAAATACCTATTTGGTTCTCCAAGGACTCACACTCCTCATCCATGCCAAGCTCCCACTATTTTTGGATTCTACCTGCATTGCTTCTTCCATCTTCCTAGTTCATGACTATCAGTAAGCAATATAAAGAAGGTGAACAATGAATATGAGGTTCACTTACCATTTCTAACCTCCACATGGGTGTTTGAGACTTATTAATTCACCCAACATCCGTTTCAGTGATCGATCTTGGCCATCTCCTAGTCTGCTCCTGACTGATGTCAATTCCTTGCACTGACCCTGACTGTCGACATCGTTTCCCTGGCCAATGTTGGCATCCCTCCTACCGATGTCTATCCTTATGACCGACATTAGACTTCTCCTGCCTGACCTACCGACCCTGCTGGTCTGCACATGACTGATGTCGGTATCTGGATGACCGACATCGGTTCCAGGTGACTGACATCAGTGTCTGTGTGTTCCTGTAAGTGATGAAATTTTCATTCGCAAGCTCTTCTTGGATCAAACCTCTATCCATGCTGCCCTGCTCAGATTTATTCAGCCCCTGTGACTGATCTCTGTCCTTTATCTCCTCCATAAACACCAAGGCTTCTTTATTCCTATCAAAAGCATCAAATTTCTTCTTTTTGCAATGAACTCTATCAATGCATTCCAAATTTGAACACATACCTTTTTAATCAAGAACTTCCATTCCCTTCCTATTCTTGTGACCAAGCCTATTAGGCCACATCTTTGAATCTACACCAGAAGTAGAATCAGTAATACAAGTACACAGATAAAGAGTATCTACTTTCTTACCTCTTGCTAGAACAAGTGCTCCCTTGGTAACCTTCCAAGAATCTGTTGTGAGGGTTATTGTGCATCCCTCATCTCCCAACCTTCCTACAAAAATTAGACTCTGCTTCAGAATTGGAACATGCATGACCTCTTTCAACACCCATGTGTTGTCAATCTGCAATCTCAGCTGCACTTTCCCTTTGCCAACTATCTGACAATGCGTACCATCCCATAAATAGAGCACTCCAAAGTCTCCCTGTTCATACTCATAGAACAAATCTCTATTTGGGGATGCATGAAAAGATGAACCAGAATCTAAAATCCATGATCCTACCTGACTATCCAAAGAAAGTATGAGAGCATCTTGCATCACAATATTTTCATCCTTTGCTTCTTCCATACCTGCATGTTGGTTCTCTTTATCTCTCAACCAACCCTCCTTCTTCGTATGTCCCTTCTTTCCACAAAACCAGCAGGTAATACCTTTGGACTCGGATCTCCTTCCTGACCTTGATTTCCCTTGCTCAACCTTCTCCCTTTGCCATCCCCTACTTTCTGCACTTAGAGCATTCCCTGATGATTCACCTATGCTTCTCTTGCATATTTCCTCATTCAAGATCACACTCACAACATCATCAACTTTTAAGATTTTAGAAGCAGATGCAGAATTACTTATTACCATAACCAAACCATCCCATCTTTCAGGCAAAGAACATAAAATCAAGAGAGCCTTTACCTCATCATCAAAAACAATATTGACTGAAGCTAATTGGTTTACCAAACCATGGAAATCACTGAGATGAGTATGTACTGATCCACCTTCCTACATTTGCAAAGTAAATAGCTGCTCCATAAGATATACCTTATTAGAAGCCGAGGGCTTTTTGTATAAATTCACCAAGGACTTTATCAACTCTTCCGTTGTCTTGCACTGTGATAAGCTAGAAATCACAGATGATGCAAGGGTCAACCTTATGGAACTGAGAGCCTTCCGATCAAGAACGTTCCATTCTTCATCCTTCATATCTATGGGCTTGCATGCAACCCCACCCAACGGTAAGTACAAATCCTTCTGATACAGATAGTCCTCAATCTGCATCCTCTAATGTTGATAATTCTTGCCGTTAAACTTTTCCATTCGTATCCTACTTTCTTCTGCCATTGCTGAACTCCCACTCAATCAGAAAACCCTGTGAATGACCTGTAATCAAAAACAATACCTTGCTTCCTACAAATTGTAGCTCTGATACCACTTGTCAGGGGATCTAGCTCTACCAATTAGAGCACATATGATTACTTCTCATATTAGGAATTAAACATAGAATTATACCAGAATGATAAAGTAGCTAGAAACTTGAGACAAGTGGTATCAGAGCTAGATCCCCTGACAAGTGCCACACCTCAAGACCTTCTTCCCTCTCTCTCTTGTTCAACACAACAACTCTAAAGCCTGAGTTGCTATCCCTCCTTGAATGCTTCAGCTGATCTCCTTGACCTTGCTAGCTTCAATTCTTTTTCTGGATTCTACCCTTAGCACAGAAAACTCCATGTATATGAAACCCTACAACAAGTAACACAATACAGTAACAAGTTTTATAGTAGTAAATTAGGTTGTCTTAGGAAATTTGGCATTGTAACCTCCTAGGTCTAGTTTATTTGAATTAAAGGATGTAAATGATTTAAATAATCTACTATACCAATTATAATTTTAGTAATTTAGGGAGTTAAAAAATAATGTGGGGTTAGAGTACTTATAACCAAGGTAGAGACAGCTAGGGTACTAGTTGTTATAATTGCCATTGCAATGATTTGAGGTGAAGAGTTTAGAGGTTTAGTTGGGGATCTCCCTTATTTTTTAATGTGTATCTTTGATTCTGCATCTCCTTCTATATCTTCTCTACTTGATAGTAGATAAATATCCCATTAGTTACCATCTTATTGGTTAACTTCCTCATATTCTTACAACAATTTTATAACTCTTGATTGGGTGCTTTCCTTAGTCATCCATTCATAATCTTATTTTATTTATGTGGTCTCATAAAATGATTGTCTCTTCTATTTCATTCTTTGATACCCACACTTATTCATCACCCCATATTTTATCTTCCTCCTCACTATCATAAATATGCATAGGGTCTATCCCCATTTCACCCTTTATTCATATTGTCTTTATTTTTGGAGAAATTAATTTCTTATCCTATATTTGCACCTTTTTAGGTGAAATGGGAGTGGTATTAGGCTTCTTTATATATATCATTATTAGTATTGTAATAATAGAGTCTAGACTAGTTTAAGGTGGAGTGGCAAATGGATGGAATATAGTGGTAGTAGATGGTAAGGGAGATGGATCAGTGGTGACCATTGGAGGAATGATAGATGGTGGAAATATAAATCCAATGGATTGAGGTACTCAAAAATGATTGTATGAGTGTCATGGTAGGTGATGATGAAGATGGCTGACTAGGGGACTAGGGTATTACTCTTTGTTGAGATATAGGAGGAGAAGAAACATGAACTTTAGATTGCAAAAATAAGGAAGTGTTACTTATTATTCAATGGTTAATGGATGAGAAGTAAGCATGAATAAAAGTATAGATGATTTGTTAGGACTCACAAATCTTTTCTCTTTATTTGTGCATTAAGGTCCCTCTATAATGTGCTATGGATAAGTAGTATTAGTTGTGTGAATAATAAATATGTATCTTTTATGCTGTCTTAGTATTATTTTTGGTGTCTTATTTATTCACTTGTGTGGCTTTATAGGACACATGTTTTCATGCCATTATTACTCTCTTAATTGAGTTGTAGATTTTCATTCTTAGTCTCTTTAGACATAAGATATTAGTATGATTATATGTTGACAACTCTCACTAGTCCACTTACATGATATTGTTCATACAAATGTCCATGTTTACATCACATATAGGTTAGTATGTTGATGACACATTGATATCTCTCATTTCTCTATTTTACCAAGAATGCATGTAAAAAGTTCCACATTAACATCACCCTTTAGATAGTGGGATGATGACATGTGGACATATCTCACTACTGTACTTACATGAGATTTTATATACAAAGGTCCATGGTGGTGTTAACACTTAGTAACATCTCAATGATCTACTTTTTAGTGAGACTCCATACAAATAAATTTTCTAATATCATTATTTGGCTAGTGGGATGATGACACATAGATCAATCTCACTACTCTACTTTATTGAGATTGGTTGCATATAGGTCCATATTGATGTCACCTTTGAGCTAGAATGATGATAACACTTTTAAAGATCCTAGTGATCCACACGCATGAGGAGAATCCATATATATATAACTACACTAATGTCAGTAGAAGATGACTTGCATTATTTACTTAGGTTCTAAATTAGTGATTTGATGCGACTTGGAAAGAAAAAAAGGGGTCTAATATGGATCAATAGACACATAATCATGGGATAACCTACCTAAGACATAACATGGACAAAGACCTGACTAAAATCAAAACATGTTAGCTTAGGTAGCCATTATATCATACATTAAGTGCACATTATCATAAGTTAAAATTGAATATTAAAAGTAAATCCTTTAGAATGGATTACACACATCTTTGATTCCTCCATAAATTTGAGAAACTATGTAAACATTGAAGTAAATATTTCTGATTTAAGTAAGAAAACAAAAGAGATCAAGAGAGGCAAACAAATTCATTTTAGACTCAGATAAAATCCTTAATTTTTCACTTTAAAACTCTATGTCATAAACTTATGGTTCAAAAGACCCTAAATATTAATTTTTTATTAACAATGGGTCCCATTTGAGTTTGGAAAATTGGGTGGGTGTGATAACACACAATAAATGGTGACTAAGTGGGTAAAATACTCTTGATAATTTTGAGAACCTAGAATCTCAGTAATATAACATAACAAAACTTCAACCCTTCTTAAAAAAAAAAAAAAAAACTAATCCTTGAAAAAGACTCCTACTTCCTCATGCAACATACTAAATATAAACACCTAAATTTAATTTAGTGTCAAAATACACATATTAACACTAATTCTTCTTTAACAAGTTTAAATTAAAATTCACGTAATTTCCCTCCTTATTTAAATAATTTAATAATTCAAAGTTAACCAATTATGCACACTTTTGATCCAAATTGAATTATTTAAGCTATATTTTCCAACTCACTCAATATCCTCCACATTTATTTATATCACATGTTAACTCACTCAACCAATCCCATAATTTTTTTAACTACCCTTAAGTCATTCGTTGACTTCTCAAACATCTTGACCCATTCTTGGTGACTCAACTAACTAATTCTTTGTTTCTCTTAACAATTCGAACTTGTCATCATCCTCATGGATGAGGACTCATTATCTACCATAGATTATTTGGATCATTTTAAATATTAAAATAATATTCCACCATCTTATCTATCATTTAAAAACATATAAATATACATGTGATCCATCACTTTCATCCATCCACCTTCAAGCTAACAAAGTGCTTTAAAAATTCCAACTAAATCTGTTCTGAATAAAAGCCATCAAAGTCATCAAGAGTGAATTTTATTATAAAATTATTTCCCATTATCCATTTGCATTGGGTCAAGGATTGATCATCCACATTACACATATTAATATAAAATTTACCATTGATTACACAAATAGAAAAGGTGATAAAATTTGTATGTATTTTTTAGTAGTTCTTTGCTAGTATAGTTTCTTTATTTTGTTGTTACTCTATCTTGAGATTGTTTGAGTTTAAATTAGTATTAGGATCATTTGATTAATTATTTTAGTTACATATATATTTAATTCATATATTTTTTCATGCCTAGTGGGGCCTTCCCTCATGTTTTTCATCTCATAATCATCATAGGTGGATTTAGAAGAATTTGTAGTTGATTCTTGTTGTTTTGATTTTGCATATACATTTAATCTTGGTCTTGGTAATTTGTTTTGTATTTTTAGGCTATTTTATGGTGTTTTCCCATTCAGATGTATATATTCTATACATAACTCTTAATTCAATGACTCTAATAGTGATATTCTAATAGGAAATTATGAAATCATCATTTCCCCTATTTTTATAGTCTTTATGATAGTTTTCTATTTTTCATCATCTTTCTACTTAATTTATACATTTTTATATATTTATTATTATTATTATTATTATTATTATTTTAAATACAAAATTAGTCATTTTGATTGTAAATTTAAAGTTTTTAATTAAGAAATTATCATCAAATTATGAAATTGTCCTCTCCATTTTTTATTTTTCTATGCAATAGCAAAATTATTCAAGTCAACTATGAAACTGGTGTTTCTAACTAAGAAATTTAAGACTTTAACAATGAATTTGATGAGCATAACTAATAAATAATTTCATAACTATGAATTCATTCTATGTTTATTTTCTATATACTATTTATTTTATGTTTCTAACTAGTAACAATTTCATGTTTTTGTTTGACTGTGTATTTGCATATTTGTCACAAAGGCTTGTTTTTATCATATTTTTATGTGTGTTTTTTAAAAACTTTGTTGTAATTTTCATTTAATTTAATCCAAAATAAAAATTTTAACAAACTATTCTTAGGTCGCTAGTTAAAGAAAAAGTTGTAAAAAGGATAAAATAAAAATAAAAATTTCTTATCTTTGTTACTAACCATTTTTATCTCAATTTTTATTTCATTTCTAGTAATTATCTCACATTCAATTTATTGGATTTATTTATTTTTGGTTTCCCATCATTTATTGTGTGTTTTTATGTTACTTATGCTCTTTCATTTGTGTCACATTGGTGACAATAATAAAAAATTGAAAGCAATTTCATAACTTTTGTGTTGCCAATGTTGTGCTTGTGTGTATGTTCTTCCCTTGGCATCACATTGGTGATGATAGTGGGGAATCAGAGACAAGAATTAACTTTTTTTTATAGGTCTCTATCAACCATGGATTTCTCCACCATGTGGTAGTCCAAACCCCATGTACTATCTAGGTATATAAATTGAGATCTAACAATTTTAAAGTCCTAAGCCATTGTGTGGTTTAAGAACACTATGATGCAAGGGTATTTAATGCTATTATACCTAGGGTATAAATAGATGCCTTGAAGTATGATTTATTTTATGTCAACACACTAGGACTCATATAGTTATGTTGGAAACATTGGGATAAAACCCGATAGTATGCATCTACTCAATTGACTTATTCCATCGAATTAGGACTCAATAACGTACTTCATAGGACTACCCTTTAAATAATATTTTGAAAACCTTAACCCTAATAAAGCTTATTTGTCATTCAACTTTGGTGGATTAGTTAGTAGTTGGTGCCATGAAGTTACCTTACACACACCTAAAAACTAGACTTAATATGTCATGGGAATGGCATGATCCTCCACGGTTTGTGCCTTGAAATATTAGGTTGTAATTAGGAGCATGAAAAATTAAGTGACATTTGAAGGTCAAAAATTTATTCATAACCTTAATCCTAGAGTTCACCTTTTTATGCAATTGCATGATTGTTTAAAATAGGACTTTTTTGTTATTTCCTTGTGCTTTACCATGTAATGAATTATTATTAAGTGAAACATAGTTATTTTGAGTCTTAAAGTTACCAAATATATTAAAATCAATATTTCCTAAAAATTTAAAGCTCAAAATTAGTTAGTTAGCAATCAAAATTTCCAATCACCTTGGTTCTTGTTCTTACTTTAATTTTTATTTTCTTTGAGTGAAGCCTATTTTTCCTAGTTATGTCACTGATAGAAAGTCACATGGACATGATTAATAATATTAATTCAAGGGTTGCATCATTTTTAAATGACCCTTTTTAATTTGGAAGCCAAGACCATCATGTATAAATACATGAAATTACTAAACATGAGGAAAAAAGAGGGGATTACCAAGATGAGGGTATCCCCAAAGGTATCTTACCTTATGCCTCCATTGATGTATACACCATGAGAAATAAAAACAAAGTTTTGATTCAAAATTTGAGCTTAGGAGTAAAATTTTCACATATTTTTATGTACAAAATTTTCAATAATTTATTGCAAGTAAATATTCATCGCCTTCCATTCATGATGAATATATGCCACAAGGCTCTTTATAATGTAGTAATTCCCTCATGGGATCCTCAAATCCCAATCCCCACATCTCTCAAGATAAATGGAAAACCATCCTCCATGAGGAATCCTCCCAAACAAGTCATGGGATTTTTAGGGAAACCCATGTACACCATGTCAATCAAGAGATTATGCATCTTCAATCCAATCAAAAACATAATCCTTCTGGTAATATAAATTCTAATCATCATAATATGAGTGTGAATACCTATTCATATTCATATGTCAATCTAATAAATCTAAGATTGAACATAAATTCAAGCTCACCAATCACAAATTCAACTAACCAAAGCTTGAATTCTCATTCAATTTTTCCAATCACAAATACAAACAATCTAAACATGATAGTACATTCAAGTTTAACAATCCCAAATCTGGTCACCTTAAACTTGAGTGTGCATTCAATTTCACTAGTTCATAATCAAACAAATCCAAGTTTCAATTTTCATTCAAGATCATAAATCAACCCAGATTTGAGTTTTCAAGGCTCACCAATCATCATTCTTGAATAATCATTCTAGCTCACTAATCTAACAATCCAATTCAATATTTAGCATGTCTTCATGTATGCCCAATAATCCTAAACTAGATAGCAGTTTCCATAATAATTTTTCTCATTCCACTTCTCTTGGATTAGTTCCATCCAATCCAAATCTAACACCACTTAACATTAATTCTATTAACCCCAATCCAAATCATTCCTACAACCCTAACACCCATGTTAACCATATGAGTAGTTCACATCCAAACCAACACATAAACTAAAGTAATACCAATAAACTCAACCTAAACATAAACCTTAACCCAAATAACTTAAAATTAAACACAAACCTTAACCACATTAACTTTATTGTTAACCCAAATCAAAACCAATTTAATTGAAGCCAAAACCAATTTCACTCAAGTCAAACTAATTTTAACATAAAAGTGAGTTCTAACAAATCAAAATTAAACTATAAAAAAATGCACATCAAATTAAGCCATAAATTTTTAACCAATTTAACATTAATTATAATAATAATCCAAACCCCATAAAATTTAACACCAATTCTACACCAAAAAACATTAATTTTAGAACATATCCAAATCAACAAAACCCAAACATTCACTTTGTAATAAGCCCCAATAAAACAAAATCAAACTTCAACACTAATTAAAATCCAAAAAAACTTGGCTTTCAAAATCAATTTAACAATCCCAAACCCTTTACTAATCCACAAAACACTAACCTTTACATCCAACCTCCTAATAACTTTAACCCATCACTTAATCCATTTACACAAAAAAAAATAACACAAATCCATTCATAGGTAAATTGTAACACCTTTATAATTACTTAATTAAAAAAAACCAACTATCACCATAATTTATATAAGAATTCTAAGAAATTGAAGATAGGTTTCATGGATTACAAGATAGTTCTTATTCTATACAAAAAGAATTTAAATTTAAGGAAATTTATTCATACACATATGCCTTAAGTACCATGACAAAACCTTTTCCCAAGTAATTTGAACTCCCAAATTTTGACAAATACAAAGGTAAATGATATCCTAAAGGACATCTTACAAGATTATATCATTCATGTGTGGATGTTTCTTATATAAGTGTGTATATGTTATAATTATTTACACAAAGTCTTGGGGATCAAGCCCTTGAATGGTTTTCATTCCTTCCTAAAGGATCAATCTTCACTTTTGAAGACCTTTATAATAATTTTGTTTGTCACTCTTCCTACAATATTGAAAAATACTTTACCACATTATAGTTACACAAAACCAAACAAAACAATGTCAAAACCTTTGATTCCTTCTTACAATTATGGCGAGCATTAGCAAGTCATTTTACATGGTCATTTCTTGAAAATGAAATTGTGTATATATTTATAAATAATCTCAAACCAAACTTGGGACATCATTTGTTACTCTTTTTCCCAAGGTCATTTGATGAAATTATTGAAAAGAGATCCCAAGTTAAATGAATGTTAATCAATAAAGGTGTTATCAATATATTTAAACCCAAAAATAATTCCTCCAAACAAATTTTAAAAACTAATTTATTTTCCAATAATAAAAACATTTTTGGATATGATGTGATCGATGTTAAACAAATCTAAAACCCATCAATCAATATAAAAATTATACCCAACCCTTTAATAAGATAACCATTCCTGGTGTTTAACCTGAATAAATAAGACCTAAACGCAAGTTTACATAATTGGGTGATACTTAAAAATAATTAAAAATATTGGCCACACTAACATTATACCTTAGTAAAACATTTAACCTTTCAATGAAAACATTCCTAAACCCAATCTCTATAAGGAAGATGAATACTAAGAATACCATAGGATAAAGGGACATTATACCAATAGGTGTTTGTGCTTCAAGCACTATGTCCAAGACCTCATCGATCAAGGGAACATATCCATTTAAAACTAATTATCCAAGATTTCCAAAAACTAACAATTGGAGATATATCAAGATCCATAACCCAACCATGAATAAAGAAAAGGAAAACAAAAACAAGAATAACATGAAGCGAGTAATGTCAACTAATCTAGTCATCATTTTAATCTATAGTTAATAGTGTTGATTTTATGAAAAATCATGTTAATGTCATTAATTTAGAACCTCAAGAGTATGTCGTTACTATAATACATGAAAAACTTACCATTCTTACTTCATCACAATTCAGTGTTAAATGCAAGTACAACATAAATCTAAAGGTTAAATATATTTGAAGGATCTAAATTTCAAAATCTAACTTATGAAGAAAAGTTCCATGGACCTAAAATATGCAAATAACACTTTTGGCAAAAGGAAAAAATCATGAAGATCAAAACTTGATAATCACTATACATGATTAGAAAACTTTTGTATATGTAAAACTTATAAAAAGTATTAATAGGTTAGTCCTAATAAACTAAACATGTGAAAATGTCCATTTGAATTTATACCAAATAATGAGGTTAGGTATACCTATAAATATCTATGATAAAACATTTTTAGAATAGACTTATATGTTTAAGAATATAGTGGGTCCTTATTTAGAAAATAAAAATTGGGATACACTAAGTACAACAAATGGTGATCGATAAGGGGAATACTACCAAGTATTTGAGAACTCAGAACCTTTGGTTAGCAATTAAAACTCAAACATGAACCATTTTAAAAGATAATAATTTAATTATAGACATGAAACATACTCCAAACAATTGCATTTAACATTATTTCCTTTCTCATACCTTGAATATATGTGTGAGGAGGTGATTTTATTTTTACCCTTGTAAAGATTTTAGAAAAGATTTGGGATAAATTTAAGTTTCATTCTTGTTTCTTTGAAAATATATTTAACTAGGGAATCTCATGAATTTTTATACTAGCATATAGGCATCTATATCCCCAAAAAACATACCTTTGGTTCTTCTTCTTTCCTCCTCTTGTATTCTTACATGATGCATAATACATTAATGCTATTTAATCATGTGAACCTTTGATCACTTTAGATTTTCTTTAGGTTTATTTATCACTTGTTTAGGATGCATTGGTCCTCATTTTTTTAATACAGTTGTAAGAGGGAGAGTAAAAACCATAGTAATATAGTGTATATGGGGAATAATTTTACCATATTATCCCTACCAACTACATTCATAATAATGGTTATTACCTTAAACAAGTATTAACATGAGAAGTGCATTTGATTTAGTGAAAATGAGAAAATTTTCTAAATTTGTATGGAGTAATGAGAGAGAATTTTACATACCTAATAGAGGTATTTAGTGTTTAAATAACCATGATTAGTTTTATTTATTGCATACCTAAAATGTTAAGATCTTAAACACAAGGGTGTCAAACCTACAAACAAAATAATTTGTGTACTTTGGTTTATGTCCTTCCCACACTAGTTCTTTCTTTTAGAACATTTCTCATGGATTTTAATTTTAGCTTCAAATATGTATAATAAGTCCAATGGATTGGGTACTTTCTTTAGTTTACTAGGAGAAGTCAACTAGATTACCACCAAAAAAAAAATCTAATCTAGAAAGTGGGGGAACTAAACTAGGGAAAGCAAAAATGCTGAAAATAGGTTACACTAACCTAGAAAGTAGGGAAACTTTCTATGAAAGTAATAAATTTATCCTACTATTACCTCCAACACATTAATTTTTATTACATATAGACATCTCTAGATGGTATGACCTCAAATTAGTGCTTCAAAAACTATCCATTGACTAGATATCTCAATTTGTTACCTTAGAGGTCCCATAAATAGAAATAATTATTATGTAGGATCTTTGAAATATGATAAGTTCCAATACATAGTGGGGTAAACTTGTCATGATATACTTAATTTTCTTTGGTTTTGTCTCATAAAATCATCAGGTCAGATATTTTGAATGATTTAAATTTTACTCTTATGTCAAACCACATGTTAACTATGTCATGATGTTTACTAAAATTATATAAGGCTTCAGTCCTTGAATATTCTATCTCTATTATATAAAATAATTGAGACTCCACTTTTTCACTTGGTTCCATATATTCCTACATGCATTGATATTTTTGTAATTTGAGCACGATTGGCAAAATTAGATCTCATCCATATATTAGTAAGGTGAAGCCTTAAGGGCCTACTTGTATCATCTTTGATCAACCCATACTAAAAAATTCAATAGATGGTGTAATTTCTAGGTTTATCTATTATTGAATTTTTAATGACATTAATAATATTCTTATGTTCTGATCTATCCAATCCATTTCCCTATAGGTAATGGTTAGAAGATGTCTTGATGGTAATTTGATTATCATGGGACCATTCAGTGAATTTTGTTGATTGGAATGGTGACCCAATATCAAAAACTAAGGAAATGGGGCTACCAATTATAGTTGTGATGTTTTCCTATATAAAGATGATTACATTTTGTGCTTTGGGATGGCTTGTTGCTACTAATTTAGTCCATCAAGTGCAATAATATGTGGTAGTAAGTATAGATTTGTGACTGACTAAATAACTTGGGTTAATGACACCAATAAAATCTAAACCCCATTTATCAAATATTTTTACTTATATAATAGGCTTCAATGATGTTTTTTCATGTACTTATCTTTTTAACAAGGCCTCAAATTCATGGCATGTGATTACATGAACATGTGTGTCGTTAAATACTATTGGTAAATAATAACTCATCCTAAGGATTTTATGGGTTATGGTGCTTCTATAAGGATGAACACTACCTATCTTATAGTGTAATTTCAATATAATTTCTTAAGCTTCTTATCATGATACACATCTCAATTATATGCCTTCATAATTAGTTCTATAGAAAATCCCCTTTCTTATCATGAATTTAGTAGCTTTAAGACTTTAATCTCTCTTTTTCTCTATATTAAGTTTAGGCTAATAAGTACCTATGAGTAAATATTAAATTATGTCAATATAACAATCTCATCTAGATACCTTAGTTTCAAAAATCTCCCCAATGGTGATGTGTGCGTTAGGTTCAGTCATGAGATAAATTGATAATTTTGTAGGCTTGATTTTTATGTCAAACTCTTCTAATTTTTACATCCATTTTACTATTGTAATTTTTCCATCCATTTTACTCATGTAATTTTTCCATCCATTTTACTCTATGCTTGCACAATGGTCATGGTCTTATTTCTCAAGAGCTAGATCTGAGATTTCTTTACCATTTTAACAAAGGAAAATATTTTCTTATCTATCATGAAATATTTGATCTCTAATTTTTTAAGTTTTTACTCATAAATGTAATAATATGCTCAATTTAATCCTTAATATTAGTAAGCATAATGATAGTTATTTATTCTAATGTGAATGAATATAAAAATAAATATTTAGTGAAGTCTAGGCTTATCAATATTTGTACCTAAGATATTATGTATTTGATGTCTTGAAAAGACTTCCAGGACTCTAGTGTCTATTCCAATTTAGCATATTTATTGAGAAAAACATTCTTAAGTCTCATTATTTCTACAAAGCATGAGATAAACTTCCTCATAAAATTTATCTTCCCAAATAAAGACTTGAGCTCCTTCTTGTTGTTTGGGAAACCAATATTTGAAATCCCCTTAACTTTATTTGGGTCAATTTCACTTCATTACTTAGTGATAATATAGCCTAATAAATTAAACTCAATAACACTACATATGTTCTTCTTAGGGTTTAATATGATGTAAAACCTTTTGCATCTTTCAAAGATTGATTTTAGATGGCCTAGGTGATAAGTTATGGTCTTTGAGAAAATAGTGAGGTTGTCCATGTAAATGATTATGCATTTACCTATTAAACCTTTGAATTTATAGTTAATTAACTACTTAATGGTATCTCATACATTAATTAGGACAATTTTAATCCTCTTATATTCATAATTACCCAACTTTGTGATAAATACAATCTTCATTCTATCTTTAGATTCAACCAACCTATGGTTATATCCTAAAACTTTATCCATTACCATGTTTTAACCCATGGGGTTTTAAAATAGTTCATTTACACCCTTAGCTATAGTAATTTAGATATCTATGATTTTTGTATGAGAGATATGGTAAATATGGCTAATATCCTACACCACCATCACCTTGGAGAGTATGTAGGAGAGTATCAGAGGTGATTATGAGCATACCATTGATAGGTACCTTTTTAGGTATTTAATTTTTACATTTATAGAATTTATTATGAGTAGGAAGTAAGAACTTTGGTGATCCCACTGATTACCCAATTTTACAATTAACAAGATCACTCTTGATAATGGAAGGATCACAAATGAAATAGTGAATTTAACCACTTCATTAGTAAACTTGTATATTTGGGCAAAAAAATTTAGTCAAATGGTGAATTTACCTAGTCAAATGATGATTTTTCTTACAAGAGTGAGATCAACCTATAGATTGGCGAGAATTCCCTACATGTTAGTGTGATTAATAAAAATGGTGATAAATCCCTATGACATGGTAGAATTATTGATAAAAATGAGAAATATCAAAAATAAGGAATGTTGGGGCCCATAGTATATTAATCCAAGCCTAAAATTAGAATAATAGAGAGTAGGACCCATAGATGATTAGTCTATTCCCCAAAATTAGAAGAATTTAGGTAGATTGGATTAGTGAAATGAAAAATAATTGACCTAGTTCCCTAGGTTTTACTTATAGGAGTTAGAGTTATCATGTCATAATAATGATTATTTTGGGTTATTTAATGGTATGGAATCTAGATATATGTGCTCATGGGTGTTTTCAATTCCATAAATCTATATCACTTGGCATGATTTCGAGTGATTTAGGTAGATAGGGCATATTTATCAATACTAGTGGAGAATAGGCATTCAAAGACCTTAACATTCCATTTGATGTCAGGAGAGGCCACAATCAATTTAGAGGATGGCCATAATATCTTATTGGTGTTGATGTGAGGACTCAAGATTACCTAGATTTTGGTGGGCTAATGAGCTATTATGGAGGATTTTCTAGGTTTGATTATAGGCCTAGAGGTTATAGATGATAATATTTACATTGATGTACTTGAGGATCTAACTTGGCCTCTAGATGGTAGAGTAGGAGAAAAATAAGGGATAGTTCCAATAGACATGGTAATATTGATGGCTCTTATTAGCAACCTCATGTTGCCTGATAAGAGTGGATAGTTATTCCCTCTTATTCTGATCATAGTTATCCAAGATATGTTTTATTAACTAATGCATTTTTTGTGGGGGTCAATCATCTTAAACGATCTATATAAAAAGATACATATGATAGACTACAATAGATGGTGCAACATTGGGTATAATACACTGCTCTAAGCCTAGTCCTAAGATCATATTACTATTCTTTAGCTAGTGGGGCTGAGATACCATAGTAGATCAAAGGATCTAGTGGATTGGTTATGGCATTTGACAAAACCAAGTTTATAGGTCCATCTAGGGGACATGCCTTATTATCGATGAGTTATATATGATATGGATGATAGGGATTTTATTTGGTTCCCCTATATAGTACAATGGATGCGGATTAAGTATTTGTTCATGATCAGTTATATGATCATTCCATGTTATAGTAAAACTCACCACAATTATGTGGTTGAGTGGTATAGGCCATATTGAGTCTAGTATTAGTTTGGCATGCAATAGAATATTCAATAGGGTTTGCATTACTTCACACATGTGACTAGGGAGATTAGTGAGTGAGATCCGTTAGTGCATAGGGATGAGATGTTTATGGACTATGGTATAGTTTTGTATGTGTTATGGGACTATTCAAGTGGGGTTATCAACACAAGGGTCGCATATACTTATGTAGCATGGTGGGGTAGGGTTAGATTGATATGATTGATTAGGACATTACCATAATAGTTAATTTTGCATTAGAGGTGGTTTAGGTTGAAGATAGATCAGGGGTAGGCCCCAAAATAGAGAGAAGGTCATGTGCTAGGGAAAATGGTGATTCCACATGTTATTTTTATATAGGTAGTCCATGTTTAGGTATAGTAATATCATGTAGATGATATACAGATGGTTGACTTAGATGGATAAAATATTAATATTAGGGATGCCCTATGTGGAAATGAGGGTCATAGGATGGATACAAGAGAGGCTTGGAACTATAAGATAGGGACATGCATAGGTTCAAGAGAGGTAGGGACGTACAACATAGCTATAGGTATAGGAGAGGTGGGGCCCTCTAGCATAGGGAGGTCTACAGAAGACCAAACATTGATAGATAGACTATAGATAGATATCAATTCTTTCCTCTTAACTATTATAGAGTTATAAATCATTGTATATATGTTATAGGTGTAGTTAGATATAGCTCAGGGAGAGATTACTAGGCTACAATGTTTCATTACAGCCAAATGTGTAGAGATTTATACTCTAAGAGGTTAGATGGTTCAACTAAAAGTGGTTTAGGTATATCTAGATACATAATACATGGAGGTGTTGATAATGGTTGGTGAGAAATATTTTTCCTAGGTAGATAGGGAGAGGATGGCCTCATAGATAGAGAGGCTCATAAAGGAATGAGATGAGGTTGATCAACCTAGGATAAATAGTGGAAAAAAATTATACAAATACTTAGCTAACATGATTTCATCCAAGGGTGATGCCTTACACATGAATTATTATGTTGTATATGTGATAATTTGGGTGATGGTTCTAACCCAATTGATGATGGAACTTATGAGAGCCATAACTTTTGCACCATAGCTCTGATTGACTCCCTGTTTGAATCATTGGAAAGATAAGAATGAGGAAAACATAATGAGATAGAATAAAGATTATCTATGTGGTTTTTGGCCCCTAAAAACCCAATATAAGTACCCCAGATTTTAATTTTAGTGGTGTAGTCTACAAATAGTAAGTTTCTAAAAATAGTAATTCCTCAAAGTCTGTATTGTTGTAAATCATGGAAGTCAAACCAATTAATCTCCATTGAGGTTGTTGACCTTCCACATCCTCCTCCTACCTTAAATTTTTTTATAAATTAATATATAACCCAAAATGGAAATTAGACATCTCTTCCTAGAAATAAGCATATTGGTGTATTGCAATCTTGATTAATAAAACATCTCTTCTCAGAGAAATCATTGTTACTGTGTTATTTTCATGTTCTTGAAATATATGTTAATCAAAACTTCTAAGTTTTGTATCAGCTAAGGATGATTCCTTACACATGAATTATTATGTCCTACATGCTAAGGGTGAGATAGCTTACTCGTAGTGATTATATGAGGTAACAATCACTATGGAGAGGAAAACACCTTTTTACATAGAGAACACAAGATCCCAACAATCCATTTGGACCTCTAGGTCTAGGAATGATACCAAGTTAGAATAATTAGTGGCACAACTTTCAACACAATGGATATTCATGGGGTCTCCACCACCATCATCATTGACTTCATGGATGAATGGAGCTTTCAAAAGAGTCCCTTACCATTATGAAATTTGATTTTATAGATCTTTTGTTTTATATTAAGAGATGTATAGATATTCTTATGATGTATAAAACATGATTTTAAGACATATATATGACATTAAATTTTTTTCTTATTGCTACTTGTAAAAGGACTCTTAGTATTATTTTATTGTCATATGATTTTTACATTATTGTTCATGTTATGATATGATGATATATGCTAGTGTTAGGAGATACACTTCCTTAGTTAGCATATGCATGTTGACATATTTATTACTTTGCTTCATGTATGTCTAGATGCTAGAGGATAATTGAGGAGATGCATATCCCACATTAATCATAGAAATAGTCATCTAGACTCAATGTATATGCCAAGGGATGCATGTCCTACATAGAGATTCTTATTTGTTTCTAATATTTGGCTTTTTTATATCTTGTTTTCATAACAAATATGTAATATAGTGTGTTCAGATATGTTATTTGATGCTACATTGACTATTAGACTTTAGATCACTTGGTGTTTAATTTAGCAAGGTGAAATTATGCATCATAAGTATAAATAACTTATAATGACATTATATTTATTTTTTAAATTGATTGGTTTAAATTTGAATAATTATTTTTTATTAGGTTGATTTAAATGTGAATACTTATAACTAAGGAGAATGATAAAATTACCAAAACCAAAGTTATAACTATTTACGTCTTAACATAAAATAACACAAGGAAAAAGAAAAAGAAAATACAAAAGTGTGACCTAGATTAAAATCAAGAGTTAAGTAGGTATAGAAATGTATTTAAAATATAAAAAAATAAAAACAAATCAAGAATAAATCACTAAACAACATAGAATAAATATATAAATAATTATGAGCCATATGTCAACAAGGTGTACTTGAAAAATAAATAGATAACAAAATAATATAAATATAAATGTAAACAATTAAAGCCCAAGTTAAGGATAGACTTAAAATGTTTTTGAAATGTATTCAAATACACTATTAAAAATAAAAACAACCTAATAACCAAGACAAAATAGTAAGATAAAAGACAAGAAGAAAGGTACAATAAAACACCAAGAAAATAAATAAACACATAACAAAATAATAATAAAAAGAATAAAAAACACAACAAAACATAATAAAAATGAACATATAACAAAAAATTATCAATAAAATAACAATACAATAACATAATAGTAAAAACAAAATAAAATGATGATAAAAATAATAATTACATAGAAAAATATGAATAGAAACTAATGAATGAACAATGAAACACCAATAAAAATAAATGAAGAGGTAACAAAGAACAATAAAACAAAACAAAAATATTTACAAATAACAAAACCACGATAAAAATAAGTGTAAACATATCAAAAAAACAATAAAAATCAAATAAATAGACACAAACAATGGTTAATCATAATTTTAGTACAAACCAAAAATAAATTTCTCGTGCATGTGTAATAGAGTTGTTATGCTCTATGATACAATTGTATTATGAAACAAGAACAATGGACACAAATTTTCCCCCAGATGATAGGGAAACAACGAAATTGAAATTTCCCCTAGGCTATATAAGGAAATGGAGCAAATAAACAAAATAGGGGGAATAGAAGAAATGGAAGGGATATCCAAGCTAACTCTAGATGCATAAGGTACGTGGATTTTTCATGCATAGTTCTATGCATGTGAGATCCAACATGAACTTTAGGCCAAGTGTACTACTCCCACAATATGGGATAGAAGAAAATTAATGAAAATCAAACATGATTAATTTGTAGATGAATACAATAATGGTCTCAAAAAATGGTGATCATGTGAAAAGGAGAGCATGGTTTAGGTTGAAACCATACTAATAGACAAGATGAGTAGCCACAAATCAACTAAATTAGGAATTTAGAGTGTCTATTATATCTAAGGTTGGGAATATAAAAAAATATTATAAAATGATGAGAGTATAATAAAATACAAGAGTGTAGGTATTGATCTTATTCAAATGAAAAATATACACAAAGGTAACATGCAAAATGGTGAGAGCGTGACTTGGGTTTCTCAAAAAATGGCTAGAGTGATTAGGATCATAATAAACAAAGGTACAATGAAATGTT
This sequence comes from Torreya grandis, assembly GCA_037957365.1. NCBI lineage: Eukaryota > Viridiplantae > Streptophyta > Pinopsida > Cupressales > Taxaceae > Torreya > Torreya grandis. Next base: position 48,749 of record JARHVA010007395.1, read on the forward strand.
TTTGGTATTTTATCATATCATATTATAATGTTTTTTTTTTACTTTTTTATAAGAAACATTAATACAATATTAATAAAGGGTACAAGGAACTAACTAAATGAGGATATGTACTTCCACATGTCATATTTCAAACAACATCTAAACTAGCTATAATAGGGATTGTGAATATAAACAATGCTACAAGAAACCCACTAGTCAAAGAGATTAACATCCAAGGGTAGGATTTCTAATAATATTTAAAAACAACTAAAATATCCCAGGTGATCCTATCAATGTAATAATGAGTACCAAATAGCATAAAAAATAGAATAGTATGAAGTGGCAAAGAAGTCCCAAGGAACCATCTAGTAGGCAAAAAAATTGTGTTGACATATCCTTATACACTCGTATACAAAAGAGGCTAAAATTAATGATCTAGATAAAATAAATTATATAAAGGGCACTAAATTTGTCCATGATGCCTTTAATTATAATTAAGTTCATAATTGGTTATTGGATACAATGGTGTAAGTTACAATGGTTTAGAATGAAAAAAAATTAGTTCAGTAGAATATAAATGATCCAAGTGATAATGGTTTAGGGTTAAAATAGTATAAAATAAAATATTATAAGGTTACAATGGTCTAGATAATTTGGTAAAATGGTCTAGAGTAGAATAAAATAGAGTATAAGGGTATGTGGCTACAATGGTCTATAGTTATAATGGTTTAGAATAAAATGATACAAAACAAAATTATAATGGTGAAATAAATGACTTTGGAATAAATTTCCCACACGTAAGGTCTCTTATAGACTATGGTTAATAAAATGATGCCAAGCATAAAACTAATTGAGGTGCACAATATTCATGGGTAATGAGAGTTCTTCTCCATTGGGAGTAGTCAACATATATGCCCCTAATCCATAGTTTTTTATAACCATGTATGGGCCAAGCTAATTGGGGTAGAACTTAACCTTATTTTTACATTAAACATTAATTTTATTTTGGTTCTCCTTTAGTACCAAGTCACCAAATTCAAACTTCCAAGGGAGAATGTGCTTGGTATAAATATGATGTAATCTATTCTAATATGCTCTCAAGTGGTTTAGGGTAGCTAAACATTTAACATTAAGGAGTTCAAACTCTTACAACCTAGAAACTCTATAATCTTCATCATCAACAATGTTCTCTAAGGATACCTATACTAAAGGTATAGTGACCTCAACTGGGATGATAGCCTCTACGATATAAACTAGGTAATATGGAGTGGTTCTTGTAAGGATTCTATTACTAGGTCAGTAAAGCCAAAAGGTAGGAAAAATTTATAAGTGCCAATTACATCCAACATCATTGAATTTTTTTTTTAAGATTGTAGTAATGGTTTTATTAGATGCCTTACCTTGACCATTGCCTTGTGGGTTGTATGTTATGGACTTCTTAAGTTTGATTTTGAACATGGTGCAACTAGATTTAATATCTCTATTTACAAATGATCTATAATTATCAGATATAATACAAGTTGGGATACCATATCGACAAATGATAAAGTAATGGATAAATTTGGAAATATACTTCCTATATATGTAAGTGAGAGGAATGACCTTAATCAACTTAGTAAAATACTTAGTAGTAGTGAGGATGTGTTTATGGCCATCATAAGAGATTGGGTTTATTTTATTGATGATATCTTGACCCCATGTAGAAAATGGCCATGGTATTATGATTATCTATAGTGTAAAGCAAGGTGAATGTATCAAATTACCATTATAGTGGAAATAATCACACATCCTAACATAATTATAGTCATCTATATCCATATTGAGCAATAGTATCCTAATCTGAGGAGTTTTTTGGATAAGACTACACCATTGGTGTGGGTCTCACACATTCCTTCATGGACCTACTTAAGTGCTAACATTGATACTCTCAAAGATAAATAATAAATAAGTATTTCATCGTGTCCCTTATGATAGAGCATTATTTCAAGGAGAGTATAATGAATCTAGGTGATGGAGGAATATTTTCTTACAACAGTGTAATAGGTCAGGAGGAAAGACTTAGTTGTGTAAATAGTTATAAATGTCTTATAAATAGTAGGGAGATCGGGACCAACAATTATGCCAATCCTTTCTAAATATATAAATATATGAGTAGTATTTAGAAGATTCTTAATGAGAAACTATTACTCTTTAACATTGTTGACAATTTGTATCATGGACCCAATTGTCACCATTGCATCGACATATCTATTATTAGCTCATGGCACTTATTCAAACTATAGGGACTTGAGATTGTCAGAAATTATATGGTATAATATAGCTGTCTCAAGTTTGATATTGGTCTATAGTTTAATTAATGATCAATTGAGAATCCTTATATATTAGCAACTATTATATATCCTATTGTACTACAAGATGAATTCCTATAATAAGAGCTTCATAATCAATAATATTATTGGTGCAATGAATGTTGATATGAAAATCCTTTGGAATGAGGTCCCCTTATGGTGTGACCAACAAAATACCAACCCCATATCCATGGTATGTAAATGATCCATCAATATATAACTTCCATTGTTAAGGTTCATGAGCTACCTTTTATATCATCATGATAAGATCATCTAGGAAATATAATGTAAGTGGTTGAGTATATACAATAGGAGATTTTGCAATTTGATATGTAATGACCTACCCATTAATAAGCTTTTGGTTCTAGTAATCAACATAAAATTCACACAAGAGCATGACCCATTTATCCATGTGTCCTGTAAGATTTGTCTTAGACAATAAATATTTTAAAGGGGTCCACTTTATCAATAATAATAGTTTTATTATTTGGCATGTAGTGTCACAACTTTTGGGAAGAGAACACCATCAATAAACAAGACTTATCAATATGATTATAATTATGATTATATGCCACAAGTATTTGGGTCAAATAATAGACTACATGTTCATTTTATTTATCATGATACTAGGCCAAGTGTGCCCCTAGTGCATGTTTTGTGGTTGAGATATAAAGATGTAATGGTTGTCCATGTGTTAGCAGTCTCAAAACTAGAAAATTAGTCAAATTTTATTTGAATTTAATAAATTCTTGATGAAATTTTGTGACCCATTAAAAACTTAACCCCTTATTCAAGATGTGAAAAAAATTATGACACTTGTCTACCAATTGTGAAATAAACCTACAAATAGATTGAATCTTTCCTTGTAGGCTAAAAAGTTATTTCAAATTAGAAGGTGGAGGCATCTCCATGATATCCTTGACCTTAGTAAGATCTAATTCAATCCCTCTTTGTGATAAAATGAATCCTAACAATTTTACCAAAGTTAGTCCAGAGACACACTTCTTAGGATATAGATGAACTTTGTATTAGTGAAGTCTCTCAAAGATCCTTCATAGAATGTCAAGATGTATGACACATGTTCTTGATTTTGATATAATACCATCAACATAGTCCTCAACAATATCATGTATCATGTCATGGAAGATGACAATCATAGAATTCAAATAGTTTTCCCCAATGATTTAAGGCAAAAGGCATGACTTGGTAATAGAATATTACCCATAGGGTGGTGAACATCATTTTGTGCTAGTCTTCTAAAGCTATCTTGATTTGATTATATCTTGAGAATCTATCCATGAGTGACAAATTCTATAAAAATCATGTTGATGTTAGGTATAGATAAATCATATTTAGGAGACACTTTGTTGATATCTTAAAAATTGGTAAAAAATCACATTCCTTGTGATTTTTTTATTACTAGAACTAAAGTTGATATCCATTCAAAATAATCCAGTGGTGTAATAAATTTGTATCCCAATAGTTTCTCTAGTTATTTTTTTACTAAAATAGCAATGATGGGATGCATTTTTATCAATTTTTAATGACTATATTAGCATATGGTTGTATAATAAGGTGATAGATGACCAAGTTATGGTCTAGTCCTAACATGTCTTAATAAGCCCATGAAAAGATATCATTAAAATATCTTAGAATGGTGACAATATAGTCATGATCTTCATCGATAAGTTATTTTCCTAGATAGATAATTTTTGGATCTTCATAAGTTACCAGTTTAAATTTATTGGTGTTCTCTATGAGGAGTGTCTAACCATCCTCTAAAATAGTGGGTAGTGTTTGATCATGATTCTCTTATTTTGGTTTAGCTTATGGTTGTTCATCCCAAATCTCAACATAGTGAGATGAATCTAAGTTTACTAGTTTAGGTAGTGGCCAATTGGAAAAATATTATATAAATTCTATAGCAAGGTGATTAAATATTTCATCCTATTAAATAGTGATACTGACATTGGCTATAGAGCTAGGACTTGGTGGACATTGAACTTCCTTTTGAGATGAGAAAACATCCCCACCTAAGAATGCCTGAAATTGGTTTTCACTCAAGGGATCATTTTTTTCTTTACCTTTTCCCTAAATAATGAGTTCCTCAAAGAGGTTTTCACCTGAAGATCTCCATGTTTTATCTTTTGTGTGACCAAGGAAGTTTGTTTTCTCTCCAAAGTAGGTAGATGAATCCAAGGAGAAGATAAAGCCTTGATTGTGATCACCAATTGGCAATCCATATTTGAGGCCCAAGTACTCAACAATAGAATCCTCATTATTGAATTCATCTAAGGGTATGATATAATTTTTTTGGTCCCAATCTATAATTTCAATATGGTAAAGGTTAAGTGGATAATAGGTTGTAATAGTCATAACAGAATTAGATTCGAATAGGGATATGTCATTTAGTTCATCGTAAATGATATAATGGGATGTTATATCACTTTTAGGAGTTTTTACATCAATCTATAAGGAATAATAATAATAATAATACATGAGGTCACCCCTAGGTGGTATAAATTTGAGACCTTGACTCATAATAGGTTTACCAATTGATAATGGTTCTAAGGTACCTTGTTCTCCTGGTCCTAGGCCTTTACCTATATAATCCAACTTATCCATAATTTGATTATGGATAGGGTACTTTAGATTTTGAAAATAAATATCAAGGACATTAGAATACAACTAATCTTATTTAGTAAAATCTTCCTTATCTTGATTTGGTGAAGTTATAGGTTTAAATACCATTAGTGATTTATGTGTATTTTTATTCTTTTGACATATCATGTTGGGCCTATAAGGGGATTCAAAAGGTTTAGTTTTTCCATGGTAGTTATGATATTTGGATAATTTTATAATATGAAAGGCATATTTTAGATTAGTAAATTTTTATGTCCTCAATAATGAGTTGGTTTATAAATGTTATGGGAAATAGATCAGTCAAAGTGGAAATAAGATCACTTGGGTTGATATAATTAGACTTGGGTGGTTCCAAAACTATTTATTTCTTCTTCTTCTTCTTAACTAAAAATTTAGAACCAAGGAAATAGTTATAATTGTGAAATTTAGCCTCTAGGTATTTTCAATATTGGTAGGGTTGAAAATTGGCATAAATGGTAACCTCAATTCCAGTATGGGGGAACTTGAGGTATTGGTGTAAAGTAGATGGGATAGATTGCACTTCATGGATCCAAATATGACCAAGAAGTCTATTATATGGAAATTAATGTTCATGACGTGGCACAAAGTATCATGGGATATAGACCCAATAATGATTGGAAAATAAATAATCCCAAAAAAAATTGTTTTAATGTCATATGTCTTGATCATGGTTGTCTCAGGTTAGATATCATTAGTAGTATAACCCAACATTGTATAAAATTGAGTGACACTATGTTAAGACCTGAAAAATTATATATGAGAACCCTCTTGATCTTATTATTTTATATAGTGGCCTCAATGTACAAGGGGTTATTATGGCTAGGACCAAGGGAAGACATATTTTTTTGATCAAATGTAATTTGTTGGCTCAGAGATAAATGCCCTATAGGCATCTTAAATTGGTTATGTTTCATATCTTTGGGAATAGTGGACCATTTAAAGTAGTCATTCAATATATTTTGGTGGACTTCTAAAGAATGCAAAATATATAAGATATAAAATATGTAGGGGTTTTGCTTAGTTATTCCTGGATAATATATAGATTGTCAATAGAACATTGAGAGGGTTTGACCTTGGGTAGTATAGTGTTCATATTTAGCTTAGCATTATAAGAAGGTAAATGGAATTGAAGAATGACCCATGAGGGTCTATTTACAATTTTGCAATCTAGAATTAGAAAGGAGTCATTATAATTAGAAGAAGGAGGTGAATGACCTTGGAGGGTAACTTGAAATCATCTAGTTAAGATTGTAAAATTTTGAGTTGGTAAGGATTCATTATAATTAGAAGAATGGGGTGGAGGTCTAGAGATAGTAACCCATAGAAACTAAGGCATAATGGAATGTGTTGGACTTGGTGTTGTATCACTTGAAGAAGAGGCTATCAACCCTATAATATGGGGTTAAATTCTTTGAGAAGAATTAAATAGTTCATGGGTTTTGATAGTAATGGTTGAAATATGATTTGCATAAACATAACCCATAGTTTTATTATAATCATATAGCACATTTTTGTAACCCAAGTTGTTAGTTTGGGTATTATGATCCTAATTATGAATATGTTGATTAGGCTTCTAACCTTGATTCTATTGACATTGTCCTTGACCTTAATTCTAATTATTTCTCTATTGTAATTGATTATGTTTGGGAAATGGGTATTTGTATATGCCCATGTCATTTTTAGTGTTCTACATTATTTATTTCACTTTGATTTTTCCACTTTCAATCAAATACTAAATAATATGTCTTAATTGTAAGCATCGGTAAATAGCATGGGCAATAACATGATGAAAATTACAAAACTCATCTTCATAACATAAATTGGGTTTAGGTTGATCTTTTGTAAATGGATTTGGTATAGGCCACATAATCAAATTGGTTGTCACTAATTTCTATAAAACTGCCTCAACAAGCTCTCCTAGTTTGCTAAATTTTCTATAGTTATTAAATGCCTTGCGTGGAGGAGACCTTGATAAGGTGGTTGATAGATTGGGTGGGGTTGGCTATAGATTTGGAGACAATAGGTCCTTCACTATTTGTATATGTAGGTTTTTATTTGCTCCATTTATGACCTTGTTTTTTTCATTATTAAAAACCTAGTTTTATCTATAGTAATATTTTGAATAGGTGGTTAGGTTTGATTAGAATTTTGAGACCATGAATAAATATTTATAAGGCCCTTAGTAATGAGATCCTTCTCAATTATCACACGTGTATCATTGATATCTTATAATGTGATGGCATAAGCAAGTTACAAATTATGAGCCACCTTAGGCTACAAATTTTGTGCAAAAATATTAGCTAAGTATTTATCTAGCAATTTGTGTTGAAATAATCTAACTACTGCTCTCCACTCATGTAGGTATGCTAAAAAGCTTGATCCATTTCTTTGTTTTGTGTTTCATAATTAAACCATTGTTAAATTGTACTAAATTTTATGAGAGATATCGTTGAAAATTTTCTTTGATAAGTCACTCTAATCTATCACTGATCCCTTAGGGAATTTGAGGAGCCAATATAGAGCTTGTCTAGATAAATTACGTGGAAATAAGTAGAGTAAACAAACACTATTATAGGAAAACTCTTGGAAAAGTAAAAAAATCTTGAATGTGATCATGAGGGCCACCTTTCCATTTATATTTATAAATTTTGGGAGCCTTTAAATGAGTATTAAATGGGACCTAGATAATAATTCAATCAAATATATAAGGTCATATTTCATCAAACTTATAATTCTTAATTATATTTCTTGTCTCAAGCCTTTAGACTATTTCCTTCATTGAATTCCACTCCTTCATGTTTGGTGCATTTTTTGGTGGAATAACATTTTTTTGGTGTGGTATGTACCCATGTGTGTTACTATTAGGGATATGAAACCTATGTCCAAAATTTTGGCTCAGTTTTACTCTCTGATTTGACTAGTTTTTTCATTTATTTCTGGGTGGTTGATATAAAGTCCCAAGAACCTTTCATTTTTTTCTATATGAATACTATAGGTTTTGGGATGTTATTTATTAGTTCACCAAATTATTTTTTAATTTATATGAACTCAATAAAGTTTTTTTCACAATAAACCAAACCTAGGATGAGTATTTCATTCTTTGTAGTTGTGAAGGGGTAAAAATCTCTTGATGGTTGAAACAGGTATACTCCATATTAGGTGAAATGTTTTACAAAGAATATATAGGTTTTTTATGTTTAGTAAGAACTCTAGGATCTAACGTAGATGTAGGATCAACTATGGTATTCTAAATTGGTTTTATCATATGTTATTTATCTTTAGAAGTGGTATTATCAATTGAAGTCACAACTAAAAAAGTTGTTATGTCTACAACATGCTGATATGTGTATCATTGACTAATTTTTTAAATCTTTGTAGAAAGATCATAATCAGTTAGGGTAGACTCTATAAGTTATTTCTTTGCCTTATGAGAAGAAGCAACATTGGGTTTTTTAACATGAGTGACAGGTTTCTATAGCTATTGCTTCTCTACTCAGACAAGCATGTGTAATTATTCCATGGGAAATTTTGGTGGTAATCTTGTACCTAATTCTATCAACCTCAAAATGGATTTGTCTTTTTCTTCTATAGTTTAGTGTTCATAATATCCTTACTCAAATCCTAGAATTTTTGGTATGTCATCAAACACAATAGAGTGTTCTTCTCCATCATAAAAATGTTTTTCCTCGTAACTAGGGCCATAAGAGACCCCACTATGAGTTTACCTTTGTGTCATGCTTGAAAATGGTTTTCTACATTTTATAAGATGTGGAATTTGGTTCACAAATGTTTAAAAGGTGCTTTAGAATTTTTAATTTAAAAAAACAATGTAACATGAGGATATATAATAAAAAATGAAATGGCACAATGCCACATAATTAGAATAAAGAGGTTATGAAATTATTCAACCCTAGTTGGTTGAAAATTTCAAATTAGAAGAGGGTAAAATAATCTTGAAAATTAGGATGAAAGTTAGCACATAAAAATGTAAGTTTAAAGTATGTCAATACCATATAAAACCTAAGCACAATTATGGTGAGTCATGGTATAGAGAATCTAGAAGAATATCTTTTTGATCAAGAAGAATAAAACGTGAACTAAAAATTAGAAGATCTGAATTAACACAAGAATTACTAAGCATAAATCCAAAACTAAAAGAGAAACACAATGATGCCATATGGAAAAAAAGGTATAATGGTCTTGGAACTTATATCATGAGTGAAATAAAAATAATCTATATCCAAAATAAAAAAATAATGGGAAATAGTTTAGGTAATGACCTTCAATCCAAACAAAAAATCTCACCTTAGTTACTTAGACCAAGCATGACATATGAACTAATAGTGTTTTGGTTAAGAAATTAAAAAGACAAGATTTAAAATTTTGATTAAAAAAATAAATACTTTATATTTGAAAAGTAATGAATAGTTCTATACTCAAATGAATAACATAAAAACATTGTTTATAAATACAAACACAATGATTTTATTTGGATTTTGAACAAGGAAAAAAGTGATTTGGATTTGACTAGTGTAATACCTCTTTGTTCAAAAGAAATGGTGTATAATAAGTGTTTGGTTTTTGACACATTTTGGTTTCACAAAAATAGTTTTTGACTCAAAATACCATGTAAATAAATAATAATAATAAAGACACTGAAGGATACATCCTATCCTAGAAAATTGACAATGTCGTTTGTACTCTTCAATTCCATCTATATACTCCTTGTTGAGAGGAAATACATTGTAAATATAATAAAATCAGATGCACATGAAAATTACGTTTTATAGGCCTGCTCATCTCTCTAATTAATGTATGTCAACTTAGAACTTTAGTCTACTCACCATGTACTAATAGTACATCATGATAAGTGGGGTTTTTTAAAAAACTATAAAATCTTAGACATTCTAAATGGTCCCATATGTGTGATTAACACTAAGGCATACCACATCATTTGGATATGCATTAACCATATTATTATTAAAATTTATTATCCTTTTCACAACCACTATATGTGTCAATTATTCACAATAATGTGATGTTTGAGTTAAACCTACATTTTGAGGTAGTCTCTTACTAACAGAGCTTGTTTAACTGATCAAACAAGTGTCCCAATAATTTGAATTCAATTTATATACCCCTACCATAGATTTTGGTTGAAATTATGTTGGGAAATAAATTCCTAGGTCAACATTTCCCTATGAAACTCGTGTAAAGGCTATGAACTCTCACCCACAAGCCAATATGAAATAAATAAAAATTATAAGACTTTAGTGTCATTTTGAGATCACCCAAATCACTCAGATTTTGGGGAGGCCCTTAGTAACTTTCATTCCATGCTTGGATAAAGTGATAAAATTAATAAGTGAAGCATTTTTGGATCACCCAAGTTTCATAAATGGGATGGGGGGAGAGCATATGCACTACACTTGGTTTGTGAAACATACGCATAATGTATAACAATAAAAAAAGATCTTAAAAGCATTTTTATAAAGTTTATGTTCTTTTTAGAACAACAAATGAGATATTAAGTGAAATTTTCCTTTGGTTATTGTAAAATGGATACTAAGTATCTTAAAACCTATAAATAAGGTGTTAGAATTCTAAAATAGGGGTGTAGAATATTCAAATAGACTTGTAAATTATTATTTTAATTCTCTATTTTTTAACACAAGGAAATAATGTCATTATGTGGATCAATTTCACTATTCAATAGGATTATTTCATCATTTATCAATATGAACCCACTATTACATAGAGACACAAAAACACTATCTGACAATCCCCCCAATGAGTAGGGTGATTCCTAATAATAAAAAATCTTAACCTATAAAAATGATAGAAACAAACAATGTAGTAGTTACCCATAGGTTTTGGTCTAGGATGATCTCACTAATATATTGGAAAACCCTCCATTCGATAGTTCTAACCTACCAATCTTCAAGTCAATTTTACGATTTATTTAAAAACACATAGATAGAGATAGAAAAACATAAAAGTCAATTTCATCATTTGCATGGGCAATGTCACTATTACATATGGAAATTTTGTAGTTCTATAGGGTGTTCTCACTGATATTTATGTCAAATTCACCATTTTACAAGTTGATTCCATTGATTGGTCCAAAAGTCATAAAAAATGAAAAATAGAGAAAAATAGAGTAAAGTAAACTTAAAAGAGGGTCTAAGTTCTTAATTATAAGGGATAAAATTGATGTGTGAGATGAATGTCCCCACTAGGCATGCTAGAATGTATAATAAGATTACAAGACAAGGGTAGATCATGTGTTAGTCAATAAGTCTCCAAAATAGGCATAAAAAACTAATTTATAAAGACTAATCCCTCAAGGGGTAGTGATAATGAATTAAAAGAGCTAATTATGATATCAAAATAGTGTTATATCTTCCAAGTACATATTCTCACTCAAAATCAGTAAAAAAACATGTTTTTCCATAAATTTGGTGCTTTGTGTCTTTTTCGATGAGGTGTAGAATGAACCTCCATATTATCCTAGTTCACAAATGGCTTAGGTTATTCAAATTGGTCTAATTGGGTGAATCAATTAATCTTTTCTACAGTAATTTTTGCACAATAAGTTTTCACAACTCAAGTTTTGTGAAGATAATTCTTCATAATAAATTTTACACAAAAGAGCATTGTGAAGATAATTCTACATAATAGGTTTACACAAAGAGAGCTTAAAAGTAATGACTCTTCCTCACTTATTTATAACTTACTAAAAATGTTCAATATTAACCATTACCATCCATCTTGATATCAAGATGTGTGGCCATGAGCTAATTCAATCATGGAGAGATAAGAAATAAATAATGTCATTAATATTTAGAAGAATGGGGAATTGATGAGGCATGGGAGAGCTTAATTTTGATATTTATCCCATTAATGGTTTAATCATGATACCCCATTGATGATGTAATGTGATGATGTAGAATTAAATAATGAATTTCCATTAAATAAATATTCAACAACTTTCATGTAATTTTAACTTAATATCATGATTTGATTTGATTTACTTAAGTGACACTGCTTAAATTTGTGTAATTCTTTGGAAATATATTGCATGTTTAATCAACTTGGTAAAAATTTCCATTTTAATGAATTTTAATTTGATTGGAGTATAATTATAAGAAGGTGTCAGTTGTGTATGGGATAATACCCAAGTTAGGGTATTGTGGATGTAAAATAACACATGCACATAACATGTGCTACTAAATTAGAAGAATTCAGTGATCTAAGACATCATTTTGCATGGTCAAAATTTGACTCAAAATTATTTAAAAAAATGATAATAATCACATAAAATGTGTTCCCCTATTCAAAAATATATTAACACAAATTGACACCTATACATTACAAGTTTGAATGATTTAGAGCATTTTAGTGATTTGGGTCTAAATTGTGCAGTGCCATAGAATATCATTTAGATTGACAATTTCAACATAATAGTGATAAGAATTGGATATCTACACATACCCATTCAACATCTTCAGCTAGTCCATACTTAGGAGGAGTCTATATTCCTTTAATATATCCACCAAAAATATGTCAACAATTATGTGTAGATGTGGCTTAGATGCTATTTGAATATCTACATCATTTAGTTATCCAAATATAGGCACTAGTGTTTTATCTAGTTATGAAACAATCCTCTTTAATGGGCTTGGAGTTGATCCAAGATTTTTACAAATAGAAGGCCATCATCACAATAGCCAAAGATCCAAAATAAAATAATCAATTGTCAATTTTCTTTCCATATGCTTTGATAGTTAATAAGAAAGGAGGAACTTATGGATTACTATTTTATATAACATTTATATGAGCATTCTTAAACTTCTCTACAACATACTTTCCTATGCTATACCCCTATAAGTGCTCCTTATATTCAATAATCTAAGATAATTCATAAATAGTGATGTTTTATTTAATCTTATTAATGTCTTCAACAATGTCATATCCTCATTTTCTCTAATCCTCCTTGATTTTAGGCTGATCATTCCCTTTTAGGGTAGGTGGATTATTACCAGCCTTCAGATTAAGTGGAATAGTGGTATTATTTGTAGGACTAGATGTCATGAATATATAATTATTCTTTAGATTATAATTAACTTTTTAATATTTCTAGAAATCATGTATCTCATTTAAATTATCCTCTAATTAATTATCACCCTCACTTGGAAAAGAAGACTTGTGAGTTTCAAATACCATAATAGTTTTTTATAAAATAGGTTTAAGGTGGAACTCTAGTGGGTTATTCATCAAATCCTATCTCACCATCTCCCTTTGGAATATTTTCAATAATGCACAAAATTTAACACAATCAATTTCTCGTTGTTGTGAATTATTATGAACTCTACTCTAATTGGGCACAACTATTTCCACTATATTCATTTTTGAGAACTTATTGGGATATTATTGTTCTAAATTATTTTTATACTAATTTAAAGGCCTATTGTATATTTAAAACGCATAATTTTGATTATTATTATGGCCAATATCATTACCCATCTTCCTTTGTATGCTCAAGAAGTCTTTTCTAAAATTTTAGACCATTATCTATATAGAATCCAATTTTTATTTGGTTAAATCCACACCCTAAGTAATTAAAATATTGGATGGGATTAAATTTTAGTTCTACTGATGACCATTCATTTGTACATGATTTTTAATATATCCTTAATTCTCATTTAGTGTTTTTTATATCAAAGGAAGTAGTGTATATAACTTATTATAGTTGACTACAAGAATATTTTGACTCGCATGAGGCACTTTATTTAATTTCAAGAAACCATCATTGATATTAGGGGTGCCTGGTACATGAGGATTGTGTTCTCTATCAATATTGATAGATTATTCATATGTTAATACTAGAGTGTTGGAAGCAGTGTCCCTTCATAGAAACACTACAATAATTGGATCTAATGTGTTCTTATATATATCCAATGTTATATATTCATTTGGTTTATATGTTGGACTCATCCAAGTGTACATATTATGAAATCTTGCATTAAAATCGTATATTGGCTCATTAGGCTCTCTTAATACTTTTGAAATGTTGATACACTAATCTAGGGCTAGTAACTTATTTGAAGTATGAAATAAAAGTGATTTTACATGCATTAAAATAAGTAATTGAGTTATTTTTTAAGATTTATGTACCAATCATAAGAAACATCCTACAATGTGAATGGGAAAATCATGCATGTAACATATTCATCGGTGACATTTTTTAACCTAAAAGTAGCATTGAAATATTTGATATGCTACTCTGTCATTCTTCTTCCTAAAGGGGAGAAGGAAGGTAGCTAATTTTATAGATTCTTTGGTGAATTATGTATATGCCTTGGGAATACAATAATATTATTGATTGACCAAGGTGTTTGAGATATAGGATGATTAATGGGCTAGATATATATTTACTAGAGAAGGTGTCCTAACCTGATGTATCATAATAATAACTAGTGTAGATTTAGGCCTTCAATGTACTAATAAAGGTGAAACCAAAATAATGTATTGAGATATATACTTGGTAACTCTCTTGGGTGTTTCTAATGTAACCTAAATGTAGGGGATAACCTCTCACTAGGGAAGGAACACAAGTGGCCCTCCTTTTAACACCATTTTTCTTCCTATTGATTTGGGGATTATGCACCCATAAATTTAATGAGGTGGCCTTTAACATTTTAATATCTCAATATAGTTAAATTCTACTCTAGGTCATAAGTTATAGGTAAGGGTTAAACAACCACATGGTGGAATAGTATGTTGAACATGTAGGTTATTAAATGGGTGTGCTTGTGTATGAAATGAAACCTAAATAAAAAAATTGAAACCTAGTTGAGTTAGATGGATAAACCTTATTCTAAAGTGGGTATATCTCAATTAAAAACCTCCAAAAAGAGAGGGAAATGTAGAGTATAAAAAAATGATCTATGATCTCAAGAGATTAATTCCATGGTAATTTTATTAATGGACAAGTTTTTATGAAACTAATGATTTGTACTAGTATCTATTTCACACTCACATATAAACATAGTAATGAAGTCTAGGAAGATATAATATAGGGAACTCAATGATCTCATCTAAAGTTTGATCCTTTTAGAGTAGTTGCACACCCTTACTCAATAGATTATAACTCAAATCAGAAAGGTATTTGTGAAATATATTAATCACACCTAGGAAACCATATCAAAGGAAAACACTTCTACACACTTTGAAAACTGAAATATTCTACCTATTTGTAAGCAATAAATAATAATTGCTAATTATTCAATAGGTTTTACACATCTAAAACCAAAAAATATTAATAATAACCAAGGAATTCTCTCAACCTAGTCAATACCAATAGATATTAGTGATGACCAAATGATCTTCGACAAATGAATACCATTATACTAGGGCATTAGGTGGATTATGTATACATCATTCTTTTTCATAGTCTTCTTAGATGATACTATAATAGTGATGTGGATAGGACTAGATTAAGTCATTAGAAACCTAAATTGGGTAGAAGACACATGTAATTATGCACTTGAAAATTCTCCCATATACTTCTTTGTATGAATTCTTTTAGTCTCAAGGAAAACTAAGGGAATAATATAAGTTACAGTAGTGGAAGTGGGAATAACTAATGCTAAATAAATAACTATAAATGAATAAATCATTAAGGTTGTAGAGATAATAGGACTAGAATAAAAAAACTTTCACTTTAGGAACCACCATGGATGGTAAGACATCAGTACTAAGAAATATGATCAAATGAAACAAAATACATGGGATAAATTAACGACACAACTGCAATTGTATAAATAATTAGAACTAAAATGATAGTTAAAGCCATATCCTCACTTTATTTATCCACTTCAAGTGGTGCTTTGATTTTTTGTCCTTGGAGGCTTAAGAATTTATATATTTATAACTCTTCCTCTTCATATTCATAAATAGGATCATTTACTTAGATGGATGCTCATGCCCCCAAGTCTTTTTATAGAAAATGTATCAATAATTATTCTTACAAGATTTCCATGGGCTTTAGGTTTCCTCTTGTAACAAAGAGTTGCATTTATAGTTGAGGAGGATGACATATGAGTGGTGGAAGTTGGGACTTACACACTTGTAATCACAGAACCTAGAGAGGCAGTAGGAAGACTAGAGTCTTTTGAATTAGAAGAGTCAATGAAAATTGAATCATATAATCTCCCAAGGGAACTTTCAATGATATGAACCTCTTCCACCCTAGGCACTTACTTTATGATAGTCATCATGATGGGTGGCATTCCATAAATTTACACTTTGTCTGATGATGTATGAGAAGGATATTATCCCAAAAGTATATTTCATCTAACCCACTTAGAGGTGGATGCCTTACCTATACATCTATAATAAAAATGGATTCTTCCCCTTGTATTATTTTCAATATTTCCTTAGTCTAACCATCTATGCCCTCTTTATAACCTAGGCATCACTCTTAGCATTCAAAAAAAAATTTGGTCTTAGGGTTCATGTTGGTATGGAATACCAAGACCTTGGATATTATTCTAAATCAGACCCTGAGGGTCCTAATCTCTATGTGACAAGGTGACTAACAAATAATATTCACTAAACATACCAACCTCTCTAAAATGTTTATGTTTGACATATACATTTTGTGGATCATCAAATGAGAGACATGAAATGATATATTATTCTTATTATATAAATATTCATCAATGCCCCACTATAATTGGTATGTGATCTCCAATTCAACTAATTTATCTAGTAAATATTCTGGGAGATGTAATAAGGTATCCTTATTTTATATGATCATGATTACTATATTTTTTTTGTAGATCTAATAATCCCCTCTTAGCATCAGGGTATCAATAATTCTTTTTGATACTCTAGGTAATTATGTTTTATGGATAGACCTATATACCTAAGCATACACATCCTCTATATTTATAACTATATTTGTTATGTATATGTAGATGTGTGTGAATGAGTAGGAGTCACATATTTTATTCTTGATGTAATTTGGATATGGGATATAGAGTGAGTGATGACTACATATAATAGGTAATACATCATGTATAAATGGCCTCCCATAGGCCTTTGATCTTAAATCAATACTTTATCCTATATCTTGTTGATAATTATCTCTCCCAAGGTGAAATGTAACTCTGATGTCATTAATAAATATATAAATGGAACCCAATTTTGGTGAAGAAAGTAGATGTTAAGGTAACCATATAAACTATTCGAAAGGGCCATTATAGTGTGGACTCCCATCTAAAACTTGGTTATAGATACTGGTAGATTTTCATTTAAGATAATAGTTTCCCCAAGGATAATCCATTTGCTTAGTGTTTTTATAATTGTGTTGTTATTTTTCCATGACACAACTCCATGAAATTCAAACATAATGTCTACAACATGAAAATAAAAGTATAATTGGAAGACATATCCTTAAATACAAGTGAATATGATTTTATGATCCATGTGGTTTATAAAAGTGTCACCGGTTACCTTGCCTGCAAAGAAACAATACCACAATAGGTCGATGCATGGAATCACCTTATGATTAGATACTATAAAGTGTAATCCATGTCACTTTATTGGGGTAAAATATGGATCCAATTGACTCTACATTGGTGTTAAATTTTATTCACATGTATGGGCATCAACTTTTTTGATTATGTCCCATAGAGATGAATAGTTAAAATACTCATCATTGAACACTATCAAATCAAAAATGGTGTATGTGTACTCTGTAGAATCTTTAATTGAAAACTTGGAAGGTGGATGGACTCCCTGAAATATCTTGGACCAAGAAGCCATTGTTAATTTTTTATGCCCATAAACTTCTAATTTTTCAATTTTAGGGATCGATTCTTCAAAAAGTAATTAACAATTTGAACATATGTGGCTAGGGATTCGAGTTCTCTCAAGAATGAAAATTCATTCAAGATCATTAGTTATTAATAGGCATAGTGTTCACTTTCAAATAATTGATATATATTTTATTATTTAATTCTTATTCATGTGCCATTAATGCCCAATGTCTCTAAACTTATTTTACTCATTCAATTTGAAATTTATAGCCTTATTTTGGTAGGTATTCCATGTTATTACCTTTGATAAGTGTTATATTTTGATTCCTTTCACTCTAATTGAGCTATAACATGGAGGATTTTAGTAATCAAGTGTCATATGTTATGTTGGAATAAGCCCTGCCTGATTTATTACAATGTGAACAAATCTCATGAAAAAAAAGTTTTGAATACCTTATGGTGGACATCTTTTCTCAAGGCCAAGTTATGAACAAAAGTTTTATAATATAAATTTTGAACATTTTCCCATAAGACCAAAATACTAAAAATAAGTTCTAAATTACAATTCCAAACATTTTTTTTGAATACCCAATCTTGATTGAGACCTATGAATGAAAGTTTTGAAGACCACTTTCAAATAATTCCTTGAAATACTTTTGTCAAAAAGTTTCTCTAATGAAATAATTCTGAAAATAAGTTCCAACCATTTTATTCAAAGTCTAAATGCCAAAAAAATATACCAAAGTGTAAATTTATATCATTTTTGATGAACACTTTCACTAAAGTGCATATGCCTAACAATTTTTTTGAAGGCCAAAAGTTGTGAAAACTAAAATCCTAAACAAAACCTGTGATAAACATAAATGTCAAAGACATGTATAAATTCAAATATATTAAAAGGATCAAAATGCCAAAATATGATATTTTCAAAAAAGTTTTGAGGACATAAAATATGCGAAAAACACTTTTTGAAAAAATTATAATTCACAAATCTTGAAAAAAGATAATTGATATGCATGCTCAAAACTCTTGTGCATATGCAAAACTTCTAAAAAGTATTAATATGTTAGTTTGAATAAAATAAACATGTGAAAATGTACATTTGTGTTTATACCGTACATTAGAGTTAGGTTTACCTAGAAATATCTATGAAGTACATTTTTTATAATAGACTTAGACCTTGCAAAATATAGTGGGTACCTATTTGAAAAATAAATTGTGGTGTGTTGAGTAAAAAAATGGTGACTCACAAGGGGAATACTTAGGATTATTAATGAAATTAGAACCTTTGGTTAACAATTAAAAATTAAACATGAACCATTTCACAAGAGAATAATTAAATTAGAGACATGAAAAATACTCCAAACAATTGCATATAACATACTTTCCTTGCTCATACCCTAGATCTATGTGTGAGGAGGTGATTTTATTTTTACCCTTGTTATGAGTATATTATCAAAGATTTAGGATAATTGTAGGCTTCATTCTATTTAATTTGAAAATATATTTAACTAGAGAATCTCAAACATTAATCTACTACCATCCAAGTTTCTCTATCCCTAACAAATATACCTTTGGTGCCTCTTATTTCCTCCTATACTCTAACATTATGCATGATACATTGATCTTATTTCATCATGTGAGCATTTGATCAGCTTTAGCTTTTTTTTTAGGCTTATTGATCACTCTTTTAGGATGAATTTGTCCTCATTTTCCTTTTCCTTTTTCTTAGAATATGATTGAAAGAGGGATAAAAAAACCCAAAGTGAGCTAGTATATTCTAAGTCATAATTTTACCATATTATTCTTGCCATCTACATCCATATCGATGGTTATTAACTTAAACAAGTATTAACATGAGAAGTGAATTTAAACTAGTGAAAATGAGAAAATTTCTAATTTTTTATGAAGTAATGAGTGAATATTTTATATACTTGATAGAGATATTCAATGGTGACATGACCACAATTATTATTTTTATTCCATACCTAAACTATAAATATGTTAAACACAAGGGTGTAAAACCTACAAAAAAACTAATTTGTGTGCTTTGTTTTATGTCCTTCGTACACTTTTTTTTTTAAATTATATCCTTAAACATAGATAGGAATTCCAATGGATTGGGTACTTACTTGAGTATACTAAGAGAAGTGAATTAGATTACGACAAAATAAAATGCATCTAATTTAGAATTAGGGTAACTAAAATATGGAAAGAAAAAAATCTAAAAATAAGAATCACTAACCTATAAAATATGGAAATTAAGTATGAAAATAGTAAACCTATCCTACTCCTATATATACCAAAACACTTTCTCTTACTTAGGGACATCTCCATATAGTATAATCATGAATTAATGCTTCAAAAATTGTCTATTGACTGATGTGTCAATTGGTTACCTTGGAGGTCCCTAAAATAGAAATCATTATTACCCAAGATCTCTAAAACCTAATAAGTTCCAATATAAATTAGGGTAAACTTGTCATGTGGTCCATTATTTTCATGTGTTTTGTTCCATAAAAGCACCAAGACATATATTATGAATGATTTAAATTTTGCTTTTCTGTCAAACCACCTTTTCACTATGTACTTATGTTTACATAAATTCTATAAGGCTTTAGACCTTGAATATTTCATCTCTCTTATATCCAATAATAGGGACTCCAATTTTTGACTTGATTCCATATACTTATGCATTAATTGATATGTTGGAAATTTGAGCATGATTGGAAAAATTGGCTATCATCCATATACTATCAAGTAAATTGAAGGCTTGAGGGCATACTTGTATCTTTTTTGATTAGCCCATAGTGGAAATTTTAGTATATGGTGACAATCTATAGGTTTATATGCTACTAAATTTTAATGGCATCAATCATGTTCTTTTTAGTTGATTCAAACAATCCATTTCCCTATGGGCAATGGTTAGAAGATGATGTACTGATGATTTGATTATCATTGACCCATTTAGTGAATTATACTAATTGGAATGTTGGCCCATTGTCACAACTAAGGAAATGGGGGTACCAAATCTAGTTGTGATGTTTTTGTCTAGAAAGTTGATTATATCTTATACTCTGTAATGCCTTGTAACTATTGCTTCACTCTATCAAGTGCAGTAATTTATGGTAGTAAGTATATATTTATGGTCAAATAAAGAACTCAGGTTAATGACATTGATGAAATCTATGTCCCATTGAACAAATGGTCTTCCTTCAATAATAGGATATAATGACATTGTTCAATGTACTTATCTTTTTTCTAAGACTTGTTAGTCATAACATATTATTATATGTACATGTGAATTCTTAAAGATTTTTGGCCATTTATATCCCATTATGAATATTTTATGGGATATGGTGTTTCTATATGAATTATCGTTGCCTATCTTCTAATGTAATTTATCTAGAATTTTTGAGCTTCTTCTTGTGATATGCATCTTAAGTATATACCTTCATAATTCCTTATATTATTAATCCCATTTATAATCATATAGTGAGTATATTTTATCCTCAAAGTTATCCTATTTTCTCTATTTAATTCCAAGGAACAAGTACCTATGAGTACATAATTAATGACGTCAATATACCAATTTCCTCTAGATACCTAGGTTTTACAAACATTCTCAATGATGATGTATGGGTTAGGCTTAGTCATGAACTAAATGATGCCTTGTCCTATAAAATTTTTGGTAGGATTAATTTATATGTAAAAATCCTATAATTTATCCATCCATTTTCCTCTGCACTCTCCCAATTATTTTTTCCCTAATATGAGGTTGGGAATAGTATCTGACATATTTGCAATGGATTATTTCTCGAGATGTAATACCAAATTTTTTTTGCCACTTTAAAAAGGTCAAAGTTTTTCTTATTTATCATATAATTTTGAGATCTACTTATTTAAATTTTATTCTCATAAATTCAATAGGATGCTCACTTTCATCCTTCATTTAATTAAGAACAGTGATAATTATATGTTTTGAAGTGAATGAATACAAGAATAAATCTTGAGTGAAGTCTGGGATTATTAATAATAGGTATTTTGATATTGAATATTTGATGTTTTGAGAAGTATTTTGGGCCTCTAGTGACCATTATACTCTATCATCTTAGCATTTTATCTAATAATTTCTGCAAATCTTGAAATAAACTTCATTATGAAATTTATCTTCCCAAAGAAAGACTTGAGAAAATTCTTTATGTCTATGAAAATAATCTTTAAAATCCAATTAACTCTATTTGGGTTTATTTTAATTCCTTATAAGGTGATAATGTGGCCTAGGAGCTAACCCTAAAATAGCAAATATGCTCTTCTCGGGGTTTAGTGAGATTCCAAACCTTATGTATCATTCAGAGCTTAATTGTAGATGACCTATGTGATCATCCTGGTATTTGAAAAAATAATGAGGTCATCCATGTAAATAATTATGCATTTATTTATTATACCTCAAAATTCATGGTCCATTACCCACTGAAAGGTAGATCCTATATTAACTAGTCTAAATGACATCATCTTGAATGCATAAGTACCCCACTTTGTGGTAAATGTAGTATTCATTCTATCTTAGGATTCAACCAACACCTATTTATGTCCTAAAAATCCATCCAAAATAACATTATCCCTATACCACTTACTGTCTTAGTTACCTTGTCCAAAGAAGATAAAATATAGTTTATTTTAAGAAGCCTTATTTAGGTTCCTTAAATAAACATAGTCTAATTTCCTCATCCTTATTCAAGAAACCTAGGTAGAATGTTTGATAGGGAGAACTATGTTTGCATTTAGTAGATTTTCTATTTTCCAAATGAATATGAGGCTCCAAGATAAGATTTATTGGCCAATGTCTTTACCTGAATGGCTTATGGTTTATATTCAATGGCATTTTGTTGGTGATGACCTTTAGATTAAAAACATTCAATTCTTCATACACCCATGTCATCACATCTTTATACTAGGTGAGTAAATATTTCACCCTTTGTCTTTCTTATGGAGTGTAATTAAGGCCAATGTTGACGTAGAACAAATCACACTCATCCCATAAATTCCCCTTATTGAACATAGATTCATTTATTTTAGGTTCTATTTGTTATTGGGCTTGGGATTTAGATCAAGTATTCTATCCAAAGAAACCATTCCTAAATGAATATGGTTTTATTTCAACTAAATGACACCTTCTAATTCCTCCTGACATAGGTAGCTAAACTCCTTATCATCAATGGTTTATGACTCAAATTATCCTGAATTAGTCAAGAATTATAAGATTTATTGGTCATCATCAAATACTTGGATATTTTACTCATTATCAAAAATAGATAGACAAGGTATTATCTCTATGGATAACCTTTGCTCCTTGGACTCTTGTAATGGTGCTAAGTTGGTAGCTAAAGTATTTAGTGAATTAGTAGCTTAATTTTGTTCACTAAGAACAACCACTATATCAAATGACTCAAAGGAATCAATAAAATCCAAAGTTATGTGTTTTTTCCTCTTCATATATGATAACATATATTGTTATTTATTCCTAACTTGATTTATTACGGGTTCTAAATCTCCATATTAGCAACCAATTGACATTATTTTTGTGAAAAAACTATAATCCCAAATTTTTTTCCCTATGATATGTTTAGTTGTAGGTGAAATAGAAGTATAACATGTATGCCACCATTTATTTAATACCTTGTGTATCAACCAATTCAAGACCAATGCTTGATCTTTCCTTGGATCTTTCACTGTCAAAATGGAGAGTTCACAATAGGGGAGTTCCTTGGACTTTTTATTCTTTCACCTCAAACTTTGTGTCAAAGGTATAAATTCAAAGGTTAGGATATTTTTATCTTACCTCTTCATTATTACTATTGAAATATTTTATGGGGTGATTCATTCTTAATTATCTATTAATTATAATCTAGTTTACAATACCTCTCAATGGCAACCAAATATGAGAGAAGTTTATTGTACATACCCATTCAACATATTTGACCAGTCTCTACTTAGGACTTGATGTCCCTATAGAAACCCCACCACAAGTATTCTATACATGTGGCTAAGATGACACTAGAAGTAATATATCATTCAATTATTTGACTATAAGTACCACTCTTTTTAAAAATAAAAGTTGACATCATATTAGTCAAAGATATAAAATCAACTATGTAATTGTGAATATTATTTCCAAAAACTATAATAGTTAACAGCAAAATAAGAACTTCTAGCTTAATCTTGTATATAATATTTGAATGAGTAACCTTATAATCTCTATAGTATAATTTCATATGATATACCTTCACAAAAGAACCTAATATTCAGTGATCTGAGATAATTCATGAAGAGTGATGTTTGATTTAATCTTCTTTATGTCTTCAACAATGTTGTATCCTCTTTTACCTTGTTCCTCCTTTCTTTGGAGCTGATCATTCACTTTTAGGGAAGGCATCTTATTACCATCATTTATATTAGGTGGAATAATTATATTATTTGGAGGAGTAGATGTTGTGAAGGTATACTTATTCCTCATATTATAGTTACCTTTTTGGTATTATTGAAAGGTATTTATATCATTAGAGTTATCCTTCGGTTCATTGTCATCCTTACTTGGGAAATGAGATTCATGAGTTTAAAATACCATAGTGGTGTTTCATGAACTAGGTTAAGGGAAAATTCTAGTATATTATTCATCAAATCCTATCTCACCATCTACCTTTGTAAGAATTTAAATGCTACACAAAATTCAACACATTCAAGTTCCTCATGTTGTGATGTATTATGAACTCTAGACTAATTAGGTATATTTGTTTCCACTATATTGATTTATGAAAACTTATTGGGATGTTGTTGTTCTACTTTATATAAAAAATTATCTAAAGGTATTTTATATCTTTGGAACCCAAAAATTTTATTATTATTCTTACCAGTAGCATTACCCATGTTCCTTTATATGCTTAAGAAGTCATTGCTCAACTTTTTGACCATTCTATATATAGAATCCAATTCTAATTTAATAGATTCCACACCCTATAAAACTACAATATTAGATGGGATTGAAATTTATCCCTACTAATTACCTTTCATATATACATGATTGTTCATATAACCATATTTTTGATTTGGTGTTTACTATACTAGAGTAGGTAGAGGATATAACTAGCTCTAGTTGAATGCAAAAATGTTTTGATTCACATGAGGCACTTGATTCAAAGTTGGGAAACCAACATTGATATTATGGGTACCTGGTACATGAATATTGAGTTATATATAAATATTTATAGCTTATTCATATGCTAATGCTAGAGAGTTGGTAACAATGGTTCTTCATAGAAACATTGTAATAAGTGGATCTAATGCATTCATGTACATCTCCAATTCCATTGATTGACATAATTCATATGTTATACTCAGTCAAGTGTACATCTTATAAAATATTGTGTTAAAATCTTGGATTGGACATTAGCCTCCCTCTTCATACTGGTGAAATGTTGTTACATCATACTAGGGATGGTAACTTGCCCAAACTGGGTAAGGAAAGTAATTTAAGATGTGTTTCAAGAAGTAATTAAGTTCTCTTGAAGATTTGTGTACTAATCATAGGAAACATCCTATAAAGTGAATGCTAAAAGACTAATGCAACACATTCATCAATGGAATTAATTAACCTCAAATCAAGCTTGAAATACTTGATATGTTCCTTTGTGGTTCTTCCTCTTGAAGGGGATAAGGAAGGTAGAATTTTTTATGGATTCCTTGGTAAATTATGCACATCTTAGAAACTAGAAATCCATACACTATGGCTCTCAATGTTTCATTAAACT
Source organism: Torreya grandis (assembly GCA_037957365.1). NCBI lineage: Eukaryota > Viridiplantae > Streptophyta > Pinopsida > Cupressales > Taxaceae > Torreya > Torreya grandis. The sequence goes on from JARHVA010007395.1 coordinate 74,375, forward strand.
TTAAACCATCCCTTATCCCCCCTTGGGTTAAAACACACCCTTTCACCCATTTACCCCTTTAGCTAATTTAATTAATAAATTAAATTAGTTGAATACTTTTTCCACCTCACCTACCCAAACCCATGGCTAGTTGGTAGACACCCAACCTAGAGACCATTTCTACCCTAAAATTTAATGTCTTACCTACCTAGACTTCTTCCTCATTCATGCCCATGCCCCTTTCTTACCCTCATACCATTTCCCAATGCCTTGACTACCAATCATTAGTGAAAATGGCTGATTTTAGCCATTTTGACCTCTTCCCCTTAGCCATTAGTGGTCAACCCTAGACTGAGTATAGTTAACCTAGATTGTTGGTGGTTACATGAACTCTACCTCATGAGTGAATGATTGAAGGAATCAACTGCAACTCAACTACAACTCACTCATTGATTACTATTTATTTAATTTTAGTATGTTGCTTACATGATCAATGCATGTTAGATTATTTGTTAAACTCTTTCATTTCAACCCACATTTGACCTATATTAAGATATGAAGAGGAGGTTGGATGGGTGGGGGTGTGAGAGATTTTTATTCCTAGAGCTGAAGTAGAATTAGACAGAGACCAAGGATGTAATTCCACATTCTTAACAATAAGGATTCAAGTACCATTACTCTATCTAATTTACTCTATACTTCCAAGTGATTCCTTTTTAGATGTAGGATTCCTCTAAGCCATCAAGTACCAAAGCTAAGTATTATGCACTAGTTTTTAGTTAAGTCATTTGGTTTCAAACATCATTCTCTCCACAAACCACCCTTTACTACTCTCAACCATTTTGAATATCAAATCCCCAACCTTGAGACCTCTGAGACCTCGCCTTTGCTCTCATGGCCCTTAAACAAACCTCAAAAAACCTACATAACCCCTATACAATTTACCCATAATCACTTTCTTACCTAAAGCAAAGATTGTTAAACCCATAATGATCATTGATGATTACCTTTAATAAACAATGGTCATCTTTTGATCGACAATGGTCATACCGTAGCTTCCATTAGTTACTAGTGATGATTGAGGGTCACTATGTAAATAATTTCAATCAAAATAACAAGCATTTATCAACCACAAAACTCAAATAAAACCCATATGTTATTGACCTATGTCACTACATAGAATCAAAAACAACAACCCAATCTTAACTTTAACAACACCTTGATAGTTTAACATTTATTTTTATGTTGTTTTGTTAAAACACATTATTTATTGAAAAGTGTTTATTTCTTAAAAAGTGTTTATTTCATTTTTATTAAGTAATTTCATTATATTATGGAGTCTTTCCTATTAAAAAAATTATTACACTAACTTGTCTAGAATGTGAATTGATAGCCTCTAAGGAAGTCATGTACTTCTTGGTTCTAACTCATGCTAGGAAATCCACCCACATACCTAATTAATTGACCATTTTCTAGTGTTTTTGTTATCTTTAGGTCATCCTCCCAAGATAAAGAGGAGTATAAATAATCATTTGGATCATGGAGTGTAAACCAAATCCAAGTTCTACTAACCTCACCCTTATTTCAAGTTTTACTCTTTCTAAACATAAAATAAAAGATAAATTTCAATGAAACAATCTATCACACTCAGTGGGACATAGTTGCATATAGGTGTTTTTTTCTTTTTTTATGCTCATTCAAATAAAATAAAATTTCTTTTAGGTATTAAAATTAACCTTTGATCCATTATTTTCTTACATATATAGCTCACATAGCTTAAATTAATCAAGTAAATCAACCATAGCCTCACTTCTTCACACATATAGACCAAACCACTTAAAACTAATCAAACATAAAACACTTGACATAAGGACCTAATAGGATATCACCACCTAAAGAAAAACCTTCACCCTTGGATATACTACTTAGAAATCTTTACCAAGAGGATAAACTAAAACTCAACTCTTTATTTGAGTATAATTTCTATAAATTTGTATATCTCAACTAAGCACCTGAAACCTTTATTGTTGTGGTGTGTGAAGTGAGGGGGTCAGTTGCAATATCAAGCCATTCACTTATTTCCAATATAGACCCCTTTGAGAGCCTCAACTACATGAAACCATCCTTAAATTTCTTATCTAGTACCTATTCTATAAATCAAAGTTGGGTCACATTTTCTTCTTAAAATTGAAGGCATAAGCCATAAGAGAGACTAAAAAAAACCTTAGGATTTAACATGCCTTAGTGTGTATTTTATCTTCTTGAAATGTTTATTGTATTATTTTCATTTGAGTTGTGAGGAATATAACCCCCTTGGGAATCTTCTATCATCTTACCTTCATTGAATTCATCTCCATTTTGCCTTATTTAAATGGGGATTCCACCCATATTTGTTGTTGTAGATCCTAGATTTGTTAGACTCTTAGATGAAAACCTTCTTACCTTAGAGTTTTAACTTGCATCATCAATTGATTGTGCTCCTAACCTTACCCATAATGACCCTAAACTCACCTATAACCAACCAATAACCTATAAACAACCATTTTATCTCAACTATAATCAAAAAATGACCTATCAACACCTATTTGACAATTGTCATAATGAACCTCAACCCTAACCATCCCAAACTCACCAAACTTTGGGTTACCTACCCCAACCATAATATAAACCAACTCAACCTCATAAAAACTTGGACCAACTACCCCAAACATCATATAAATTACCTCAACCCACTTTATGGAAACCTTATTTTCCTCAAAGCCAAGACTTCATATAATTCTTCAGTCATACAACCAAAAACTATTAAACCAACCACTATAAACCTACTTTATCACCCTTATCAAATCAAACCAATAATCCTCCAACCAACATCTATCAACCATTAGATTTTAGTTATTAGTTGTTATTAGGTGATGAATTCAAGTTATAGGTAGTGGTTTAGGTGGTATTTTTTTAATGACCCTAAGGTGAGGGAGATATTATTGGGTTGGATTTTGGTAGGTTTGAGGTCTATAAATGATGTTGTAAACATCATCCTAGAATGAAGGTGGGTTGGACAAGAGTGACATATTATCCCAATGATGAAGCTTAGGTGAGGTATGGGTATCTAGGATAAAAAGGTGGCCAATATTTAAGAAATCTCAAATGAAGGGATAATTTTGGTTTGGGCTGATAGATGAGTTGGTTATGGTTGGATTAAAAGTAGGGCTGATTTTGGTTGATTGATTTGGTTTAGATGTTATTTTGATTGATTGATGGAGGTAAGATAAATGGTTATTTTGGTTTGTTGGTTGGGTTTAATTATTTGTTTGGTCTAATCTTTGAGGTAAGATGATAGATATATGACCTTATTCAAAAGGTAATTGAATAAAATATAAAGGCATTAGATATATGAAAATAAGTAGGCAATAGAGGAATTAGTTGGCTTAGTTATGGTTAAGGTTGGGTTGGCTATAAGTTAAGCTAGGTTGGAGTTTTTTTAGGTTGGGTTAGTTATAGGTAAGGTGTTTTGAGTTTGGTTTGGCTCCATTAAAAGTGTAGGTGCAAGAGGTAGGTTGGGTTGGGTTGGATTGGGTTGATGTTTGATTCACTAAAATATAAATTGGAAAGGGTAAGTTAGTTAGAAGTTGATCCAATAAAAGAGGAAGTGGAATGGGTAAGTTAGTTGGAGGTTGATCCACTAAAAGAGGAAGTAGAAGAGGTAGGTTGGTTGGAAGTTGATCCAATAAAATATGAAGTGAAAATGGTAAGTTGGTTGGAGGTTGATCCACTAAAAGAGAAAGTGAAAGAGGTAGGTTAGTTTCCTTGATTGCGGTTGATAAAGATATTTGAAAAGACTCTTCTTGGTTAACAAATGGGTTAGCTAAGGTTGATTCTTCCTTAGTGAAGATTTAAAGAGGAAGTTGGGAAGGTTGAACTTGGTTAATAAGTGTATTGGTTAAATTTTAGATTATAGTTTCCTTAGTTATAGGTTTAGAAGGGATCAAATATAATGCATGGGCCTCATTGTGTTGATGGATTTGGTTATTAGTTTGCACAATAATGGGTGTAGAAAGAGGTTAAATGATGGATTTCTTGAAAACATTAAAGGATAGGTTGGGGGGAATATGAAGTCTATCCTTTGAGACCTCCTTATGATCAATAAGGTTTTGGAAAAACATCTTAAAGGACTATCATCTATCAACCACATGCCTATTTTTAAGACGATAAACACAAAACTCATTCTCTATAAACTAAATAGGCTTTTGAAAAGAATGATTGAGGGTCTTAATTTGAGTAAGTATAATGATAGAATCCCTTAAGATTTATCAAGGATTCAGGTATAGTATTCCCCCTATGGGGTGTGCCACCTAAGAAAAGGGTATGTCGATGGCTCTTGAGATTATGAGATAATTGGTTGATTTGATTAAGTTGGTTGGTTGAATGAGTTTGGTTGATTTGAAAAGTTTGAGTGATTTTATGGGTTGGATATACTTGATAAGGTTGGTGGGTTGGAAAAATTTGGTGGATAGTTATTGGTTTGATTTGGTGAGGTTATTTGGCTTAATAAGATCAGTGGGTTCAAAAAAATTTGGTGGTTTGATAAAATAAATGAGGTAGGTTTGTTTGAGAGGTTGGGTAAGGTTGAGGTATTTGATACATTTGACATGGTTGATATGGCGGGTAGGTCTGATATGGTTGGGTGGTTTACAATGTATAGTTGGTTCAATAGGGTAGGTTGAAGGTTATTTGTTTGATTTGATGGGGTTGATAAGGTTTAAAAGGTGGGTATGTTAGATTGGCTTTATAGGTTTGATAATGTTGGTAAGGTATGTTAGTTGGGTATATTCAAGAAGGTAGGTAAGGTGTATAAGGTAGGTTGGTTTGATAGGTTGGGTAAGGGTGATAATGTTTATTGGCTAGAAAATTTTGGTTGATAGATGTTGGTTTGATGATTATTTATTTGATTTTATGAGGGTGATAAAGTAGGTTTATAGTGGTTAGTTTGATAGTTTTTGGTTGTATGACTGAAGGGATAGACCAAGTCTTGGTTTTGAGGAAAATAAGGTTTCCACAAAGTGGGTTAAGGTAATTTATATGATGTTTGGGGTAGTTAGTCCAAGGTTTGATGAGGTTGAGGTGGTTGATATGATATTTGGGGTAGGTAACCCAAAGGTTTGTGAGTTTAGGATGGTTGAGGTTGAGGTTAGTTATGACAATTGTCAAATAGATGTTGATAGGTCATTGGTTGATTATATTTGAGATGAAATGGTTATTGATAGGTTTTTGGTTAGTTATAGGTAAGGTTGGGGTGGTTATGGGTAATGTTAGGGACACAAGTGGCTCATGATACACATTAAAACTCTAATTCAAGAGGGTTTTCATCTATGAGTCTAACAAAATTAGGAACTATAGCTGAAAATATAGGTGGGATCCCCATTTGAACAAGAAAAAATGGAGATGAGGTAGATGAAGGAAAGATGATATAAAGTTCCCAAGGTGGTTAGATTCCTCATAACTCAAAAAAAGATAAGAAAAATTTCAAGAAGAGAAAACACACACTAAATCATGTTAAATCTTAATGTTCTTTCTAATCTCTTATGGTTTATGCCTTAATTTTAAAGAATAAAATGTGACCAAACATTGGCTTGTATAATATGTACTAGATAAGAAATTTAAAGATGGTTTCATACAGTGTAGGATCTCAAAGGGGTTTGTATTGGAAAGTAGCATGTGGCTTGATATTTGGGCCTACCCCCTCACTTCACACACCACAAAAATAAGGGTGTTGAGTGGTTACCCAATATTTAATAATTACCAAATATTATAACTAGCCAAAGAGCTAAGTTTTAGTTTGTCCTCTTGTTAATGATGTCCAAGTATAATATCCAAGGGTGAAGGTTTACTACTAGGTGGTGAAATCCTAGTTAGGCCTTATGTCAAGTGCTTGATATTGATTAGGTGTAAGTGGTTTGGTCTATGTGTGTGAAGAAGTAAGGATATGATTGATTTAATTCATTAATTTAATCTATGTGAGATAAATATGCAAGAAAATAATGGATGGGAGATTAATTTTAATACCCAAAATAAATTTTATTTCATTTGAATGAGTATAAAATAAGAAGAAAAAGTACTTAGTTGCAACTAGGTCCCACTGGGCATGCTCCAATGATTCACTAAAATTTATATGTTATTTTCTATTTAGAAATATGTAAAACATGAAATAAGGGTGAGGTTAGTAGAACCTAGATGTAGTTTATGCTTTGTGATCTAGATAGTTTTTTATACTCCTTTTTGGCATGGGAAGATGACATGTAGATAAGAAAGACACTATAAAATGGTTGATTGGTTATGTAGGTGGGTGGATTGCCTAGCGTGAGCTAGATCCAAGAAGTACATGACTTCTTTAGAGGCTATCAATCCACCTTTGAGACAAACTAATGTAAGAAAGTTATTGATAAGAAATATTGCATAACATAATTAAAGTAATTAATAAAAAATAAATAAATACATTTCAAGAAATAATGCATTTTAACAAAATAACATTAAAATAAATTCTAGACTATCAAGGTGTTATTCAGGTTGTGGTCAGGTTGTTGTTGTTGATTCTATGTATTGACATAGGTCAAGAAAATATGGGTTTTGGTTAGGGTTAGTGGTTGATAAATGCTTATTATTTTTGTTAAAATGATTTACATAGTAACCTTCAGTGGTCACTAGTAATTTTTAACAATTAGGGTATGACTATCACTGGTTGAAAGATGATCACTAGCGATCGAAGGTGATTGTTGATGGTCATTATGGGTTTAATAGTCTTGGATTTGGGAAAAAAAGGGATTGTGGGTAAGATATAGAGGGGTTATATAGGTCATTTGAGGGTTGGTTAAGGATTTTTAGAGTAAATGTGAGGTCTCAAAGGTGTCAAGGTTAGGTATTTGATATTCAAAATGGTTGAGAGTGGTTAGAGGGTGCTTGTTAGAGAAAATGGTTTTTGGAGATGTTAAAATCCAACAATAGAGAGGTTATGGGGATATGTTAGAATTAGGTATAGGATCCAAGCTATTGAAACTAAATAGCTTAACTAAAAACTAGTTTAGAATATTTATCTTTGGTGCTTGATGTCTTAGAGGAATCTTGAAGCTAAACAAGATCCACTTGGTAATATGGAGTAACTTGGATAGAGTAATGGTACTTGAATCCTTAGAGAATATGTATGTGCCTCCTTAGTCTATGTTTGGTTCTGGTTTAACTATGGGAAGATTTTTTATTTTACTTGGGAGCTACAACCTCTTGCACTAGAATATCTCCATTTAACCTCCTCTTTATATATTAATATAGGGCAAAGGATATTTGAAATGAAAGAGTTTAACAAAAACTTTAACAAATAATCTAACATGCATTGATCATGCAAAAATTAGACTAACATTACAGAGTTGGTAATCAATGAGTGATTGCAGTCAAGTTGTAGTTGATTCCTTCAATCAATCACTTCTAAGTCAGAGTTTAAGTAACCACTGGTAGTCTAGGTCAACCATCACTAGTTGAGAGTCGACCACTGATGATTAGGGAGAAGAGGTCAAAATGGATAAAACTATCCATTTTCAATAATGATTTATGGTTAAGGCATTGGGAAATGGTTTGAGGGTAATAAAGGGGTCATGGGGATGTATGAGGAAGAAGTTTAGGGAGGTAAGACATTAAATTTTGGGGTAGAAATGGTCTCTAAGCTAGGTGTCGACCAAATAGCCATGAGTTTGGGTAGGTGAGGTGGAAAATTTATTTAACTAATTAAATTAGCAAAAGGGGCTAATGGGTGAAAGGGTGTGTTATAACCCAAGGGGGATAAGGGGTGGTTTAAAGGTTAATACAACATCTAGGCCCATTGTGTATAGATTTAGGGTGTCTACATTTTTCCCCTTTTTGGTATGCAATTTTTATAAGCAAGATGTAAAACAAACAAAAAGTTTAGTGGAAGGTTGGATGAAGGTTGATCAGAAATGCAAAAATAATAAAGGGTACTCAAGTGCAATATAGGAAATGCTAGAAAAGAGATAAGTGATTTTGATTAAAAATAACAATAAATAATGGAATACTAATGCTAAATTACTCACACTTGATTCATAAAATGAGTTAAAACTTTGTGATAAAATAGAAATCATAAACTAAGATTTTGATATGGGTAGCTGGGTGAAATCAGCTTGCTATTGTAAGAAGAGATACATAGTGACCATCGGTGGTTGGGTATGATCGTCAGTGGTTAGGTGACTATAGATAGTTGTTAATCATTAGTGGTTAGGTAATATCATTGGTAATTACTATATAATCTAGTTTGGGAAAATAAGTCTATTGGGGAGAGTTGCAAAGAGGTTCTGGGAGTGATGTTTGGTTAGATGTTTGTTTTAAGATAAAAAGTAATGCTTAGAGGTATCTAGTTTGGAAGTTGGGTGTTTGGGTGATTAGAATTGGTTATGGGTGGTTTTAGTAAGAGATGAAGTGTCTTGAGATATAAAACTCCAATAGAGGGAATGAAGTGTAGAGAAAGGGAATGACCCAAGCATTAAAATAAATTAAGCTAATTATTGAATCTAGATAATAAAAAAATATAGATACTTAGCTTTTACGTGTTGTTGGTTTGAGGAAAGTTGAGGTTTGCTGAAAGATATTGTGGATATTTGCGCAATATTAGTAATGGCATATTAGCTTAAAATAGTGTGTTTTAGAATCACCTTAAGTCTTTGACCTATTTTTGGTTCATTGGGAAGCATTTGTAATTGCTTGGGAGTCAGAATCTCTCACACTCAAATGATGAATTAAACCTCTTCTTCTTATCTTAATATAGAGCAAAGGATTATTAAAATGAAAGAGTTTCACAAATAATCTACCACATATTGATCATGTGAACATCAGACTAAAATTAAATAGTTAGTAATTAATGAGTGAGTTGTATTCAAGTTGAAGTTGACTCCTTCAATCATGCACTCCTAAGGTAGATTTTAAGTAACCATCGATGCTCTAGGTAAACCATCATCAGTCAAGGGTTGACTACCAATGATTAGGGAGAAGAGTTAAAAATGGATAAAATTATCCATTTTCACTAATGATTGGTGGTTAATACATTAAGAAATGGTCTGAGGGTAATAAAACGACATGGCATTCCCATCATAGTGTTAAGGGGATTTAGAACATAGATATTTTTATAGATTCCTTGGTAAATTGTGTACATCCCCTATGATGGAAATATTTAATTTGACTAACCAAGGTAGTTGAAACATATTATGATTAATAGGATGGATATTTATTATTGGAGAAGGTAACCTATCCCAAGGTATCACAAGAATAACTAGTGCAAATCTAGGCCTTCAATTTACTAGAAAAGGTGAAATCAAAAGAATGGCTTGGGATATGGACTAAGTAACTTTCTTACATGTCTCCATTACAACCCAAAATTATGGGATAATATCTCACTAAGAAAGGAACACAAGTGGCCCTCTTGGAGACATATTTCTTCCTACTGATGTGGGTTGTGTGTACACCCATAGAATTAATGAGGTATCCTCTAACATTTTATGATCTCAATGGAGTTAAACTAAAATGTAGAACATGAATTGCAGATATGGGTTAAACAATTGTGTCATGGAATAGTAGGCTAAGTATATAGTTTGTTAACCCAATGTCCTTATAGGTGAAATGAAACCTAATAATAAAATTAAAACATATTTAATTTTTGTGGATATAACTTGTTCTAAAGTGGGAAGATCTCAATTAAATAAAATCCAAAAAGAGAGGTAAGTTTAGATTAGAAAAGAAGGCTCTACAGTCTTAAGATATTACTTCAAGGGGTGGTCTTTTTGTGGAAAAGTGTTTTGGTAATTGATGCTTATGACTAGTAGCTATTTCACACTCACATACAAACATAGTTATGAAGTATGGGATAAAATATAGGTACCTAAAAGATATCAACTAAGGGTTTCTCCTTTTAGAGTAGTTATTGCACACCCTTACTCAAGAGATTATAGATCAGATCAAAAAGGTATCTACGGTAGATATAACTCACACTTAGAAGACTATGTAAAAGTAAAACACTTTTTCACAATTTAAAAATTGAAATAGTCAACCTATTTGTATACAATAGATAATACTTTCTAATTATTCAATATTTATTGCATGTCTAGAACCAACAAATATAAATTATAATAATAAGAACTCTCCATAGATAATTCACACTTTGAATTATTTAATCAAAACAACTAATCAAATAAAACTTAATTGTATATAATTAGAATGGAAATTCATATGCATAGTTGCATGACAATAAAAAATCACTTTTTCCTATATTGATAATTTTCAAAATTTGAAATGAGGGATTTACATGTATAAATAGACTTTGGGAGGGGTCTCCAAATCCGTTGAGTGTATGAAAAAATCTTAGTTACATGTTAATAATTATAACCTTAGTTTAAATTGGATGTTAATAATTGCATGTATAATGATAGTTGTTCACAACTATGTCCAAAAATAGATTTGCATGCATAATGCCATGCAACATGTGCATGTTTACAAACTTATTAGGTAAAATACCACATGAATATACAAAGTATGAATAAAATATAATTACATTGACTCATATTACATACAAAATTATCTTTAGATAACTAAGGATAATTCAAACTTGGTGATTGCATGGCTAAATTTGATATGATAAGAGGCATTGAAGTTGATGGTAGAGCTGATATTGGAGTTAGACTCAAGATAGCAAGTGAATTTAAGATATAAGGTATGAATTTATCCTTCTTTGTTTCTTCAAATTCCTAGTAATATTTGTAAATGACCTCATGATGAAACTTGATGATATCCATGTTCAAAAGAGGCAACTAACGTACCATATTTGTTTGATCCATTAAATGTGTGTGTTCAACATTGGTGTCTCTAAAATTGACCAAGAATATTTCAAATTATGTTACCTTATTTCTTGAAATATTTAGATCAAACTAAAATTTATTATAATGTCATCGCTTGAAGATTCTATTTGAAATTGGTTGAGTTTTTTAGGAGGAGTTGATCAAATACATCTCTACTTATTAATTTACCTATAGAGTCTTTAGCCTTGGCAAATTTTAAATCATAAAAAATAATTAAGTTCTCATGCTCTATAAATTTTGGAATTATTTCCTCTACACTTACACACCCCTCTCTTGTCTCTTTTCTTTAGATGACAACAAAATTGATGGAATTGGATGCCTCCAATGGTGTCATTAAGTTCAAATGGCTATAAGCCATATTTTTTGTGTAAAAACCAAGGATTTTTAATTTGTTTTCATCCTATTTTAAAGATTTTTTTTTTAAAAATTTAATGACATTAGGAGCTATGTCATCCCTCATTGATTAAATAACTTCCAATATAATGTATAATCTTGAGGCTTCATTCTATACATCTATCTCAATTACTCTGAGAACATGAATAGTTTGTTTTTGTTCCCAAGATTGATCTAATTCTTGTTGTAGATATCATATTAATTGCTTTATATCCTCATGAAGTTTTATCAAAGCTTCCATCTATGTTTCCAAATAAGATCTAAAATATTCATTGTAAGGAGACTAACCAAGTCTCATATTCTTTCTCTTGGATAGAGAGAAGACATCTTGTCTCTCTTCCAAAATTATTCCCCTACCAAAATCATATTAGATTTTCCTCTTTTTGAATCTTTACATACTCCTTGTAGATTTATGAAAGATTGAACTTATAGTGGGTAGCTCAGTTATTGATAGATTTAGCATTTGGGTAGATTGAGCTCCCAAGTTTGCGGCCCACTACGAGATCACCAAGTAAGTAGAGTCAATTGATTGTGTGTTTAAGTCAATAGTCTTAGCTAACATGTCACCTAAATATTGCCTCAAGGATTTTACATATAAGGGGTCTAGTAGTGACATAAAAATGATCTTAGATTAGTGAATGCCATTGTATTAAAGCATTGGGTGGACTGTTATAGGATTCTTCTTTCAAGTCTTTCTGGATGATATAATAGTAGTGGTCTAAATAGGACTAAAAAAAGGCATTGACAAGCTCAATTGGATTGAATACACATGTAATTATGCACTTGTAAATGATCCCCTCGTCTTATTAGTATGAAATCATTTAGACTCAATGTTATGTGAGTGAAAGATAGAGGTAACAATAGTTTATGTTTTAACAAGTGGTGATAAATAAACAACTAAAACTGAGAAACAATTGGGGTTATAAAGATAGTATGACTAGAAAAAAGAAATTTCACTTTGGAAACCAATAAAGATGCTAGGACACCTAGACTAAGAAAGACATGATCAAACAAACCAAAAAACATGGGAGAAAAAAATGACACAACTATAATTATAGAAATAATGAGAACTAAAAAAATAATTTGAGCCATATCCTCACCTAATTTATCCCCTTTAAGTGGTTCTTTTATTTTTTCTCCTTGGAGGCTTAGGACTTCATCTCTTTGAAATTATTCCTCATAATATTCATAAATGGGCTCACTTCCTATGGATGATTTCTCATGCCTTATGTGTACATTTATAGATAGCGTATAGATAGTTGTGCTCATAGGAGGTCCATTTCATTTAGGTTTCCTCTTGTAACTATGAATTAATTTTTTAGTTAAGGAGGAAACCATTTGAGTGTGGGAAGTTAGGAATTCCACACTTGAAATCATAAGAGCTAGAGATGAAGTAGGAAGACTAGAGTCTTTTCAAATGAAAGAGTCAATACACATTGGATCCGTTGACCTCCTAAGGGAAATTTAAATACTAATAACCTCTTCTATCCTAATCTCTTACTTTATATCAATCATCATGATGGGTGGCTTTTTATATGATTCTCCTTTGTCCAATGATGGCTAAGACGGCCTATTATTCCAAACTTCTATTACCATAGACACTCAAAAACATCCCCTTAACCAATTTTTGATGTCACATCACCTTGGACCTATCCTTGACCTTAGTTAGATATTCACCTAGTTAACTCATCTTTAAACTAACTTTTATACTCGTTAATGCACCTAGGCACCCTTTTCTAGGCATTTTGAAGCATCAACTTAGACCCATTTTAAACATTTTATACTTAGGGGTCAATTTTTGATGGTCAACCTAACCATCAATGGTCAACATTACCATTTGCAATTAGCCTAACCATCAATGGTCAGGTATCTAAACCTATAACACAAAAGCATCCAATTGTAAGCCATGTATGCATAGGAAAAATATAAACTTTCCCATGCACACCTTATAGCTTTCCTTCCCTTCAAATTGACATCTCTATCTTGATCAAATATAAGAACTTTCTCTCACCTTAGCAATTTTATACTATAAATGCAAGGCTCTTAGAGGAGATGGGGACCCAAAAATTTCATCTAGGCTATTTTGTTTTCTTTGTGTAGATATCCAAGAACTTAAAACTCTATCTACACAATGTTTAAAGGCTAGAGTACTATTATGTTGTCTAGTTTCATTTAAATTATCATTGGCTTCTAATTTGCAACATACAGGTCTTTTTCTATTATTTTTAGCATTTTACCTCTCCACTAAGTCTTTTTGTATCAAATTAAATCACTTACACATTATCCCTTAGTTTCAGAACCCATGTTTAACTTTTTTCCCATTTACCATTTTACCCCCAACTTCATTTCAATTCCCTACATATTTACATAATCAACTATCATCAATTACACCAACCATCATGGATTACCTATCCATCACCGATTAGCCTAAACATTGACAGTCACTATCAAGAAAAATAACACATTTTTATTTCCTCCCCTTTCACATCCAATCAAACCCTATCTCTATTTCTGGCCTATTTACAGACCCTGCTCACATCCTCTAGACCTAACATTGATCCACTTGTGCATGGTATTGAACCACCATACTATACTTTTTTTTAAAAAGCTATGATATTTATTTCTTCCATAAACATTTATGTTCTTCTTAGCTTATCATCTATCATTTCTATTGTTAGAAAAATTTTATCATTAGGGGAGTGGATTGATATCCATCCAAGGGAGCTTTTGCTTCTTGGATCTAGTGTGTTCCTAGGTAGTCCACCCTTCATACTTGTCTAACAAACAAGTTGGTTTATTATGTTTTTATTGAAGGTAGTCCTTCCACACCAAAAATGACCTCCCACTTTATTTGGTCATCAATGAGAATAATGTTTAACTAGGTACACACCCCTCATCTGTTGTTTCTCCTTTTTTTGAAAGTTAGAAATAGTAGGAAACATTCTGGAATGCTTGATGGGACCCCTTCTAGGTTCATAGTCCTTTTTAGGCATATAGTTACATTAGTGAAAATTCATGTTCTTGCATTTTTGTTATTTCTAAATTCTAAAACATAAATATTTATTTTCTCTTCTTTTCTAAAAATTAAAAAAAGAATAGTTTTCATCTTAGGGATTGGTTGCATGTTCATCTTGCATTAAGTACATTTTTAGTTGTTCCTTGTTTTCATGAAAAAACATCAAAAGTTTATTTTGGGTAAAAATTGAGTGCTTTCATTATCTTGCCTACCTAATGCTTAGCTCACATAGATTAACTAAAATCATTGTGAATTAAGCATAGCACACTTATGTTGCACTACCAAACCACTTGCATAAAATAAACATCAGAACTTACTTGAGACAAGGCCCATTGGGATTTCATCACCCTTTAGATCACCTTACCCTACCGAGTGATCCAAATCAGATTTCATCACCAAGAGGAGGACCCACTTCATTCTCTAGTGGAGTATAAAATCTAGACAAATGGTATTTATTGGCTGAGTGGCCTGACTCAGCTTCAAGTTCATGAAGTGCAAGGAGTATGCCCTTAGTACTAGGCCATGTACTTGGTCTAATGCAGATTCTTTGAGAACCAAAATTTAACCTAAAACCATCCTTAGATGGATCTTCTATTACCTAACTTGTAAGCCAATTTCCACTTTCACACTCTTTAAGGCATAAGCTAAAAGTGATTTAAAATAAATCATAGGAGTATTTACACTTTTTGTGTGTGTTTTACATGCTTTGGAATTTTCTTTATTTGCTCATTATTTGAGGTGATAGGTTCATTATCCATTTATAGTTTATTATATGGTCTCAACCAAATAACAAGTGATAAATCAAAACAACCAACCACCATCTTCCTCTTCATCCTCATCCATGGATTACACCTCGAATGTTGTTAAATCACCTCATGCCTCATCACACCATTATCCCCCACCTACCATGTCTCTAATGATTCCTGAGGGTGATTTGGATTTTGATACCTTTTTGGATAGGAATGTGATGGATTGAAATGCTATCTTAATACCTTAGCCTACTGTACTTAAATGGATTTGGTTCATCTTATAGATCTACCCTACGGTATGCCATACCACCTCATGGTTAGTGTTACATCAACCCAACCTTCTATCATCCAAGCTTATTCTTCTACCATTAGTTCTACTACCACCACCCAAACACCTATTACCCCAACCAATACTTATAATGTGGGCTCAACTGTACCCCTTACCACTTATACCCCTTCTACTAGCGTGATGTCTTCCACAGCCATATCTACCATTCCCTCCATCTTAACCAATATACCAACCTCAACCCCCTTTTATATCCTCATGATATCCATACCAAAAACACTCCCTCCCATTAGCACTAGGGTGATTACCCATGAACAACCCAGAAGTACTTTAGCATTACCAACCCAAACCATTCCTCCATTAACCAGCCCAAATGTACCCCTAAACCAATGATAATTAGTTCCCCTACAAGCCCCCATAACACCATATCAATATATTCCAAACCCATAATGATATATTATACTTTGTACTCAACCTTTAATGCCTATCAATCTTATTGGGGCACATTCCTAACCTCAAATTACCACATACAAATATGTTCCCACTTTTATACCTCCTACCTCATACCAATTCATGGCCACAACCCAAATTCAACATAACTTACCAAAAAATTATGTAGCTATCCAGCCCCAACCCACCTTGATGAGGATGTTCATCGATAAGATCACCCAAATTGAGTCATTTATATCTAGGTCTCATAACCTTTTATCCTATGACCAAATCTACAACAAACCTATCAACCCATCTACCCTAATTTATGTTTATCCTCCTTAATAAGAGCTCCTCAAATTCTCTAGGTTTTAGGTTAAGGAAGATCTTTAGAAACATTTGATGGCATTTCACCAATATTGTACCTGATCACATATGATGATGCCTTCTATGAACCTTCCCTATGTTTTTATCAAAAAATACCTTGGATTGGTATAGTGCCCTTCCTAAGCACTCTATCTTTTCAATCTCCCTACTCACCCAAATCTTTTTAGAACCTTTTTTGGTTAAAATATCCAAGAAGGTCTCCATAACTAACCTTTATTCCATCAAGTAGTTTGATGATGAATCAATTGCTAAATTTGTTGCATGATGGTGAGGTCTCATTAATAAACTTTCCTTTTCACTAACCTAAATTAGACTAATTGAAATTTTATCTAGAGTTTTCATAAAACAAATTGCTCCCACCCTTTAGGTGCAAACATTTATACCCTTTGATGAAGTGTTCACAATGGCACACAAACTTGAAAAATGAGTCATAGAAAAGGGTAAATTGAAATTGTAAAATAAGAATTCCACTTTTAAACCCAACGACCCCTCTTCCACCAAAAAATCAAACTCAACCAATACTAAAGCAAAAAAATTCACAAATTCAGTTGTCCTAAAACTCATGTTGCCTCTAACCATTATCCCATTGTGTCAAACTACTCCTTCTAACCCTTCTTACCCACCAAACCAAAATCAAAACTAGGTTCCCCCAAAAAAATTCACACCTATAAGAGAATCATATGCCTCTGTATAGGAAAAAATACTCAAATCTAACCTTATTCAACTTCCACCAATCAATCCACCTCAACAATTTGACCCCTCTCACCCCATGCTTGGATGGTACAATGAAAAAGACCATTTTACTTTTCATTAGGTTATTGGACACGACATAAATCAATGTACCAATTTTAAAATCCTTGTCTAAAAATTGATTTACAATAGTGAATTGTCATTTAACAACCCTAATTCACCTCCTAATCATTCACTCAATATTATTTTCAAACATTTTCCTAGCCATGTTCCACATACCCAACCCCATTACAATCAACTTAAACCATCATTATCTTATGAGGCACACACAATCAATGTCATCATAAATGATCCCATCGCGGATGAGCCGTACATTTCTATTTTTCCTTCACTAACCTCACCTATGAAAGAAGCAAGTTCACCTCTTATCCCTTTAGAGACCCAAATAAAAGAATCTATAGCCCCTATATCTTCACTTGATGAAACCATACCCATGCCTACTTCTCCTTTCATGGAAGCAACCATCGATTTAACCACCTCTTCCTCTACCCCACCAACTAGAATGGTATAACCCTCCTTTTTTCCTTTGGATACCCTAGTGAAGGAGGAAACAAGGACTACACCTACACCCCTGAACAAATAACCATCAATTTCCCTAATCACCCCATAAGCAACCATTATCTTGTTTACCCAACCAAGGATTCCAGAATCTTCTAGATCAAGTAAAGATCAAGGAAACCTACCTTCCTCCTTGCCTAAGGGTTTAACATTCAAAACAACTAGTCAAGGAACCAAAACTATTTACAAACCCTTTTCTCAGTTAGTGAAAAGTCTATAATTTATGTCATAGCCTAACTTAGATAGAGGCACCTTTTGAAACCATCTAGGGCTCTCATACCAAAACAAAGGTGAACCCTTGACCTCATTGGAATCCATCCTTAAACCTATTATCACCCCATCATCAAACATTCCTTACTCCCAAGACATAAGAGAACCATACCACCCACCTCCACCTAGATCATCTCATAATTTTCTCACTAGACTAGCCAAGACTCTAGGTATCCTTCCAACACCTAGCATCACCCATCCACTAATAAAATTGGACCTAATCCCCTATAGTCCACCTAACAAACTAGCAACCAAGATAGATCAACAAGTGCAATTGCCTAAACCTCATCTTCAAACTTGACCTAAGCCATTTGTTTCTCATTTACCATCTATTTTGGGACCCCACCCTTCTACCATCCTAGTAACCTATTTTTATTTAATAAAAACAATGTCCTTTTCTATTCCTACCCTTCCATCACCTAGGCCATCAAATTCTTCATCATTCTTAGCTATTTTATCCCCCTTCACTTTCCCACCTATTATCAACCTCTCATCCTCTACTTTGAAACCATCCAATGGTAACCCAATCATAGTCAAGATGACCAACCAAAACCATCTACCAAAGTTGCTTAACCATCTACCCTATCTAAATTCAAGACCATGCCTAAGAAGGTTCATATTTCCTTGATGATAATTTCAACAACCCCAACACCTATGAATGAATATTACTCAATTATTTTATAGAGGATGTTTCAAACATCCTCCATTAAACTTCCACCTATTAAGTCATTCACCCCCTCTAATACTAATCGCTCCTGGTTTGATGATACTTAGATATGTGCATATTATAAGAGACTAGGACATGACATGGAAAATTCTAAATCTCTCCAATGACTTGTTCACCACTTATATGATGGTGATGATCTATTATCAGATGAACCACTATCACCTCCATGACCAACCCAACTACCATCCCAACTAATTCAACCACTATCCCAACCTACAGTAGATTCCCTACTTTCACCTAAAATTGAGGGGGAGGAACTGAGGAAATCACCTAGTCTAATTGAGCCCATTATTTATATCATCCACATGATTACCCAATCTCAATATCAATAAAGAGGTAAAGGAAGAGCTAATGTGTCCATCCCATGGACATATCCCTTAGACTCCCAACCTTCTAACTAATCCCCAATACCAATGCCTTCAATTATGCCATCACTAAGGCCCAAGGTGTCCATCCTTGGTACCTCTCTATCTAACCCTTATTAATCCATTCAATGAACTATGTTGAAGAAACTTCACCAGACCCCAGTCAAGATGAGTCTTTATGAGTTAATCAACATGTCACCTCATCATTGTTAGGCACTGATAAAGGATTTATAATCGATAGAGGTTTAACCAAATGACCCTCAACCTCTTTCATCCTTTAATGGAGCCCTCCAAAATTCTACCATCATCACCTTTGATGATTTTGGGATATCTCTAGCCATTTCTAGGGAGTTTAACCCCCCTCTCTTTATCACCATATACATTAGTCATACCCATGTCAAAAAGGTAATGATCAATGATGGCACCAGCATCAACATAATCTCCACCCTTACTTTCAATCAGCTGCATTTACCAAAAAACATCATGATTGAAAGCATATAAATTATTTACTCCTTTAAAGGCATAGTGTCCACTACCTTATGGATTGTTATCCTTCAAATATGCTTGGGGACTTACACTATTCCCAAGCTATTTTATGTTGTATGGGTGAGTTCAAATATAATATTTAACTTAGATGCCCTTAGATATAAGCTATGAGTTATATCCCCTCTACTTTACATTCTTGTGTCAAATTCAAACATGAGGGACATGTTATAACCATCAAGGCCAAACCCAGTCCTTTTACATCTTATAATATGACTATAGGCCTCATGATGTCTTTCTTTCACAATCATCTCCTACATAATCAACCAACCCCATTAACATAACTACACCACCAACCTTAACTTGTAGTTCTTCTATCATCAATAATGATGAAGCCTTAACTAGTGCATTTATCTCCTCTTCTCAGATACCCATTTGGGGACTCCTTGGCACAAACTTTCCAATGTATCTTCCTTGAGGAATATTGACTATTAGCTTTAGATGTTTTTCACACTCTACAAAAATATGGGAACCTTCAAAATTACCCTTCTTATGACCCCAACATAGGAACCATCATCCCCTTTGGACTTCCTAACAATCAAACATATTTTTTCTATGTGGGACTTGATCAACCACTCCTCACTCCTATCACCACTCCATATATTCAACCTTTCACCTCTCATTTATCCTATCTAAGTAATCCATACATTTCTAAAACTTATCTTCATCATTTTAATTAGAAAGGATTTGATATGGGCCTTTACAAATAAGTACCTCATGAATTTCTTGTTATCAAAACTCAAAAATGTCATGAGTTCTTTGGGCTTAGGTTTGAACCACTAAAAGAGCCCACCTCACTAAAACATATTGCTACCATCATAGAAGAGATTCCACCCTCACCTACTTCATCTTCCCAATCTAAAGACTTCAACATCATCCCATCCAATTTTTTTTTATCAATACCATTTAGTTTAGGCCCATTGACCTATCAATAAGGTAGCCAAGCCAAAACCTTTCCCCTCATCTATCCCGATATGATCGATCATGATTCACCCATCACTCATATCATTCAACATCAAGATGATGATTCCATCCTCACTTATCTTATGCAATATATTCTTCTATCCATAAATCTCTCCCTCCTAAAAACCAAACCATGCTCAATGAATCAATTATTGACATTAAATTAGGGACCCAAGAGGATCCTCATATCATTAAACTTGGCAAATCCTGAAACTTAAATGAGCAATGGGATTATCTTGGCTTACATTAAGATAATAGTATCACATTGACATGGTCTTATCAAGATAAGCCCAGGATTGATCCCTCCATCATTCTCCTTAACATCATTACCTATACTTAGGCTAAGCTGGTATAGAAAAAACTTTGAAAAAAGCACCCTTGCATAGCTCTTCTCATCAAAGGAGAACTTCAACATCTTTTATTTATCAGCTTAATTTAACCCATTGACTATCCAAAATGGGTCTCTAATATTGTTCTCATTACAAAACCCACTAAGGGACTTTGTCTTTGTGTGGATTTCCATGACCCTAACCTTGAATTCCCTAAAGACAACTTTACTTTAACCAACATTAACCAACTAGTTGATCTTACCATGGGCCATGAGATGTTATCCCTCATGGATGGATTGTTAGGATATAACCAGATCTTGATCACCCCCTCAAATCAGCATAAAACTACCTTCATTACTCCTTGGGGAACCTTCTACTATTGGGTCATGCCTTTTAATTTAAAAAATGAAGGAGAAAAATATCAATGAACCATGACCTATATCTTCCATGATCTTATCCATAATATTGTAGAAGATTATGTGGATGATCTCCTCAAGAAATATAAACACTATAAATATCATCTAGTTGTTCTTGATATCATTTTTGATCGACTAATCTAATTATATGTCTAGCTCAATCACAAGAAATGTATTTTTGGGTTTGTATTTTGAATCTCCTTAGATTTATCATTTCCCTTTATAGAATTTAAATATATCCTACTAAGATTAAGGCCATCCTAGAAATTCCTCCTCCAACAAACCTCATACAACTTTAAAGTCTATAAGGAAAACTCTAATATATCCATCACTTCATCTCCCAACTATCAAATAGATGCTAGCCTTTTCACCATCTCTCAAAGAAAGACACCTTCTTTATTGGACCAAATATTGTCAAACATCCTTTGATTCACTCATGGAGTACCTAATTTCTCTACCAGTTCTTATCCCACACAAGATGACCAACTTTTCTACCTTTACATATCCACCACTAGTCACTCTTTAGGTGCAATGTTGGCTCATTAAGATGAACAAACCAAAGATAAAGTTATCTATTATATTATCCACATGCTTTGGGAGTATAGACACAATATACCCATCCTAAAAAGCTTTGTCTCACTCTTATTTGTATCACCTCTAAAATCTTTCATTACCTTCTCAATCATAAAAAATACATTATTACCAACATTGACCCACTTAAATATATGCACTCCAAGCCATACCAAAATCAATGTATGGCTAAGTGGCTCATGCTTCTAGCTATGTTAGATCTTGATTTTCTTCAATAAAAATCTAGTAAAGTGTAGTTCATTGCTGACCAACTAGCTGAAGCTCCCCTCCTTAATAACCAACCCATTCCATTTATCTTTGTAGATGAGTCTATTATGACTCTTTCTTAGGAAGACCCCATTACCAAATGACCCTTTTTTGATGACTCTAAGTGACAACATGGTGGGGTTTTAGGCATAATTCTTATTCCCCTTCATGGAGAAAAACTTCCACTTTTGTTTAAACTCGATTTTTAATGTACTAATATAGAGGAATATGAAGCTTTGGTCATCGGTCTCCAAACCTCTCTCACCTTGGGAATCAAAACCATTTCTATATTTGGTGATTCCTAACTCATAATCAACCAAGTAAATGGGTCCTATCAATGTGAAAATGATATTTTACAAAATTATAAGCTTCTCATTAACAAACTCTTAACATTTTTTAAACATTATCAGATCTAGTTAGTACCCCAATCTACTAATAAATTCCTAAATAAAATGGCCTCCCTTTCCTCTCAAATTCCCTCTCAACCCATTGGATTTAAACTATTTTCCACCATCCATCACTTCATCAGGCCTTCATATATCAATTTAGACCTTCCTACCATTTATAGTGTGGGGGCATCTCCTTTAGATGTCTAGTATGACAAAAAATTTGACTACCTTAACCTTGGCATCATTTCACCTGACCTCTCAAAGAATGCCTAGAAATCCTCTATTTCAGGTACCTCTCATTATACCATACTAGGGGGAATCCTTTGCAAATGTATATTTGATGACCTTCTTCTCCATTGTCTATGAAGTCATGAGATTTCCCATGCTATCAATGAAACTCATGATGGAGTCTATAGGGGACACTTTAGTGGCCTCACTTTCCCTAAATAATCTTATGCCTTGATTATTATTGGCCTACCCTCAATCAAAACTTCTATGAATATGTAAATAAGTGTGTAAAATTCCAAAAACACACTAACTTTTATCATGTTCTAGCTCATGAACTTTAGGTATCTAAGGATTATTGGCCCTTCTCATAGTGGGGGCTTGATCTCATTGGAGAAATCAATCCTCACTCATATTAATGGAACCAATACATCATCACCACCATTGAATATTTCATTAAATGGGTAGAATTCATTTCACTTACCTCAATCAAAGTTAAATGAATTATTGATTTCATCAATCACCATATCATTTGTCATTTTTACATCCATCACAAAATCATAACTGATAATAGTAAATCCTTAAAAAATAAGAAAGTTCTAGCCCTCTATGATGCTTTGTCATCAACCTCAACCATTCTTCACCTTATCATCCTTAGGAAAATGGACAATTAGAAGCCTCTAACAAAACCCTCATTAAATGGTAAGCAATTATGTAAGTGCTTTAGGTCAAGATTGCCACCTGCACATCCCATTCACTTTGTGGGCCTATCACACTAGCATTCAAACCTCCATGGGTGTTACACATTTTTCCCTAGTCTTTGGTGCAAAGGCCATCTTACCTCTCAAATTCCAAATCCCCTCTCTTCACATATCATTAAAATAAATCTTTTTTATGATTATTATCATTAAGAATGCCTCACATGCCTTGAGTTAATTGATGAGAATTGCCTTGCTACCCCTAACCATATTCACATCTACCAAGAGCATATCATCTATGATTATAAAAAACATATGAAAGAATGGGAGTTTAATATTGGAGATCTCATCCTTAAATATAACCAATATGTAAAAAATATGGAGAAAGTTAAAAAGGGAAAATTTGATTTCAATTAGATTGGACCCTATATCATCACCCATAAGTATGGATCAGGAGCTTATCATTTATCCTCTCTTGAAGGCAAACCAGAACTTGAGCATCTCAATGCTTTACATCTATCCCCTTTTTACTATTAAGGAAGATCTTATAAACCTTGTTGTGCAACTTAAGATCATCCCTTGGTTTATGATATTTTCACCTCCCTTACCTTATATCCCTATTCCTCTTGGGTAAATTTGATTACAACATACCCATGTGAATATCCATCATAAATTTTATCCCAATATTAAACATGGGTACCACGGCTCTACCCATGGCATGGTTCTCATGGATACTTTTCACTTATAACTAGATGGAATCCCATGGTCACTTGTTTCTCCAAAACCACTTTACATTACCTCATAACCACCTTTTATGGTAAATTCTTACTGCTATAAAGGTTAACCTCTAAGCTTACATAGATGGGTCCATGTCTAAAACATCATTCAAATATTCTACATGGGATATAAAATATTATTTGGGTCCATTTTTTAAAGTACAGACTACTCCCTCAAATAATGGCTACCAAATAAAGTCAAAAATAGATAGACTGATCCCTTAAAGGATAGTTATCAAACACTTCTTTGTATTTAGACTTAGACCACTCCCTTAAAGGATGGTTAAGCCAAAATTTCAAAAAAATAATCTATTTATACAAGATATAATTATTTCAATCAAAGAATTCAAAGCTCCTTACATTGATTAGCTTTACCCTTTTCATAAAAACAAGCAATAACTAACCCCCATTGAAATAGATTTGTTCCACAAACGGTCATAATTGGCTCTCTCATAAAAAAATATATTTGTAGGCATTATGCATTGATCAATATATACCTTTTAAAGACATGGACTTGTTTATTATAGTTCTCATGTTACTTATCAAAAGGGTAAGTAAATCCACATTAGGTTCTTACATCATCTCTTTTCCCTCTGTTTACCTATCATCCCCTTTTATTGTATACCCTCTATAAATCAAAAGATGATGAGATCACTTGGCATCCTACATTTATGATGATAGATTTTCACTAAAACCACTCTAATGTGAAGTATATGGAAGATTTATTTTCATTAAGATCAATCCACCCTGGGTTAAACAAGGTCTAATACAATGAACCCAACATGACTTTTTCTTACTCTCTCTTATATTAGTTCATGAGGACATTACTTCTCATCATTATTTTTCCCACATTTTGTTTATTACCTAAACTTACTTTATGTGTTTTCATTTAAAAATTATATCTTATCTATACTTGCCATAACAATATTAAATTAGAACATAATCCATAATGAATAATATCTCATGAACCATGGAATCAAAATAAACACATTATACCAACCATTTTTTTTACAAGATATATCACTTTTTCAAAAAACTTTAATATGAATGCATGAACATCATAAGCATTAACCACACATTAGAATATACCCATATGATCCAAATCACATCATCATCAAACCATATATCATCACATTCCTATACTAAGAACAAAACTCTAAATAGTCATCATAATCATAAGTCCATAAGAAATCATCATCCATAAAGTCAAAGGCATATAAGACACTCATAAACATCAATCTTAATTATCACATCATAAACATATGAAAATCCATCTCATAAAACATAAAATCATAATCACCATAAAACATTTGAATCATCTCATCTAAATCATATACATCAATATGTTTCAATAGATGTATATATCTCATATTCATATACATCTCACATATTTTTCAAGCAATCTACTATCAAAATAAACACACACACAGGTGTGTGTGTGTGTGTGTGTGTGTGTGTGTGTGTGTGTGTGTGTGTGTCTATATATATATATATATATATATATATATATATATATATATATATATATATATATATATATAATGTCATTATGGACTTGCACCTATAATACCACTGCCACTAGCACAATCTATACTTGTACCTAGTGGTGGTCTCCTTAGGACCCCTATCTAACCCAGTATCATAGCCCACTAACCTAGGGTACCAAGCATGGCCCCACAACACATGCCAACTCTGTACTTGGTAAATATAATGGCATAGGTCAACTAATCAAATACCATCACCTTGTAATAATGAAGCTCTTATATAGTGGCTAAATAACATGCCCATGGCAGTGAATCTACTATCCTTTTTACTGCTACTACTACCACACCCACACCAATCTTCCCCTATAATGTGCCTATATAGTCTTGTATACTAGCTACCTAACCCTATAAAGTAATGACCTAGGCCCGTGCTTGGTCCTTATTTGTCATCATAGTCACCACCTATACTTATAATGTGCCTATCTAGCTCTGTAATGTAACTACCTACTCTTGTAATGTTGTAATCTAGTCTTGGGTAGTAGCTAGTGCTACCATTACTTTATGATCACCCTATGTTAGTACCTATGCTAGATCAATGTCCATGGGTCTCTGACCCCCATTACCCCAAACAAAATTAGCTTCCACATATCTACCTTGAAACCATACAAAATAATTAGCTATGATTCTCACATCATCTCTCACTCTATCAAGTAGCTCCTCATGATCTAACTCTTCCTCTTATGGTTATAGCTCTAGTAGTGAAAACACTACATCCTCCCTCTTTTACTATGTAAATTTAGGTGGGATTCCCTACATGAGTCCAAACTATCTCTACACTCTCTCAAATGATATGCACTCTATCTCACCATCCAACATCCTGTATACCCAATTCCAACTATGAAGTGAATATGTATGATACCTATACCCAATCCACCTATGTTAAGTCATGTATGGCCTCCAAACTATATCTCTAAGTCCCAAGCCTTCCAAGGCATCTTAAAACCAATTAATATCCCTCATACCACCAACATCCCCTATCATCTCCCCATCCTTCCTCCATGGATAAAATTAAACTCTATAGTTGATCAGTAAGTAACCCTCTATAACCAATCCTAATGGTCTCAACACCTATTTGTGCTTGTATGCCCAATAATGGAGTACAAACCCCACACTGATACCATAATGTCTATGTGCTTTGAATCCCTATAGCTCTATATAGATCTACACTAATATAACTTAGGCCCATCTAAAGATCATCCTCCCATGTACGAACTCCATAAGTACCCTAGTAAAACATAAGGGAACCTCCCTCCAATTGAATCTAGTAGAACATAACAAGTCACCACCAACTACATCATCTTTAACTGGTGCCTCTCTCCCTGGGCTCACTAGTATAATTACCTAATGTTAAATCCACCTACATGAAATTATGCATGTACTTTGCCCACCCAAAACAATATATCCATATACTCATTGATCTCTTCACTCTCTATGTGATAAATCAAGTTCTCTCAAATGGGTAACCAGGTGATCCTATGCACATCCTTGAATAATATGATCATCTCTTTAGTTAGTAACCAAAATATGTTATTTATTAGGTATAATCTCTCAATGAGGGTTCCTATTATCATAGCATCCCTAGGAAGGTGTTGGTAATGATGCATCCCTCCAAAGCCCACTACCTCCATGTTTTGTTAGTCCTTTGTAGACATAGGATATCTCACATCTACAAAGATCTCATGAACTTGATCCCATATTTGGATCTAATCTCAAGCCTACAAAATAATCATATCAAGAATTAGGTGATAACTTATACCCATGTAAACAATGACTATCAAACACTCACATCTCTACTAACACTATTTCATTTATCCTTTTTCCCTACACTTATCTCTCATAATTACAAACAAAAACTTTCAAACCTTCATGGAGTTCATTCACCTATCACCTACTTGGTTCCACTCACTCTTTTAATCTCTATCCTACTCATCATCTATTCCTAACTATATATTTAAACACCTAGCTACCTGTCATTCCTATCTAAGTACCAAATATCTATACAACGCTTCACACTCCTAAAAACCTTCTTTTATCCCATTTTGATACCCCACAAACCTTTCATCCCTTAATCACTTATTACCTTTGTAATCATCCTATACTCCCCTTTTCTCTAAAATAACCATCTATAATCTCCATCATATTACCCTATGAAACCTCAACCCTTCATCAAAATGTTCTTTTACACATTATTCACATCATAACCTAACATCAATAGAAAATATTAATAATATACAATTCATTAGATTCCCTAATCATTAATAAATCTTACTATTTAAAAACAATAGAACAAAAAATATAGAATCAAATGCTATGAAACCAACATTCAAAAGACATTTGCAAATACAACACAATAATATTTTTATAATAATCAATTAATTAACAATACTCACCCCCAACCCTCCTTCCTATTATCACCCAACAAATCCTTCTTCCTCAACTATCGATGGATGTCACAATTGTTGACAATCTCTTTGGGGCATTTTTTTACCCCTATCTTTGACCATCATTAGTCAGGTTAACTATTGATGGTCACTATTAGTGACCATTAGGGGTGAGCTTCGAGCCCCCCATCTCCTCTATAAAAACCTAAGCTACCCTATATCTCCCTTCCCACCATTTTTAAACTCCCTCTACACCCCTACATAAACCTTACCACTCTTATGTCCTACCCACATTCCACTACACTATCATACTCCCTCAAAAACCTAGAAAAACTAAACCCTAGGGCATGTTCTACTAGCACAATTTAACACTAGCATGCATTCATGTCTATTTTGTCTATCTTATTTTCCAAAATTACAATCTATATCAATTTAAAAAAGAATCTACCTCATTTTGTGATCGGTGGTGACATCTCAATCCATTACCAACCACTAACTATGATCATCTCTAGCATCCATCTCGGCCCCAC
The DNA here is from genome assembly GCA_037957365.1 of Torreya grandis. Taxonomy (NCBI): domain Eukaryota; kingdom Viridiplantae; phylum Streptophyta; class Pinopsida; order Cupressales; family Taxaceae; genus Torreya; species Torreya grandis. The sequence continues at coordinate 102,813 of JARHVA010007395.1, forward strand.
TCAATCACTCACAAGCACCAATCTCATTTCAACACATTAACATACTTCTAACACTCACACACTTTTGTACACAAAACTTAGACAAATAAAAATGATAAAGAATCAAGTTTTTAAAATGAGGACAAAATGATTAACCATTTTCCTTCTTACCATGGCTTTAGGGTTTTTACCCAATCATCAATGGTTTCCTAACCATCTATGGTTGATATTAACCATTAATAGTTACATAATCCTCGATGGTTAACTCTAACCATCGACGGTTACCTAACCATCACTAGTTATCCCTAACCATTGATGGTTAGCATTTAGCTTCATTTCCCCCACTTTTTATCATCCTTTATTTACCTAAACTAAATCTTGAAACACATCTACATGGGACAACCAATTTCATTCCACACCTTGACCTATTCGAGACTCACCTTCTCCCTTAGTCACTAAGAACTACATTATTTCTAAAGTCCATGTTTGATCCACTATCCATGGGACTATGTAGGTAACATATTCTTTCCTAGTGAATTAGGATTTAGCTTGACCACTCATTACCTAGCCAACCACCCACCCATTTACCCACATCCATCTTGATGATGGCACCTTTTTAAAACCCACCTATTTGCATACCTTGTGATGACCTTACTTTGGTCATTATTGACTACATAGACCCATTTTTTCCATGTTGAAAATTTTCCTTATGAACCAAATTATGTGAAACCTAACCATTTATGTTTTTATTTAGAGAATTTTCAACCCTAGATACCTAAGCAAACACTAACTTTTACTAGGAGATTTGATATGTGTAACCTGATCAGCTATGACTAATGCTAGGGACTGATTACCTTATCACTTATCCTTGAATTCAAAATTATTATTCCCAACATTGGTAACTTTAGTGTTTTCATGATTTTGACTCTCACATTTATTCGAATTTTATGTGAATATTTGCATTTCAATTACCCAAAAAAAAATTTAATCACCCACCTTGTAACCTCCAATTTACCTTTTATCAAACCATGACCCAATTTTAGTGTTACCTCATTAATTCCTAGTTTAAGGGGGAATACCCTCCTCCCATACTCAAGGAAACCAAACCATATCCAATCTACACTTTATTTTTGTTTAATGGCTTATTAACCTAAAACCACATAACAAAAAGGGGCAAAATGTAGACACTCAAAAATGTCCCCTTGACTAGTTTTTGATGTCACATCACCTTGGACCTATCATCAAAATTAGTTAGTTATTAACCTCATTAATTCACCTTTAAAATAACTTTTATTCTCATTAATTTACCTAGGCACCCTTTTCTAAATATTTTGAAACATCAACTTAGACCGAATTTAAACCTTTTTATACTTAGGAGCTGATTGTTGAGGGTTATCCTAACTATCGATGGTTAGCTTGATTGTCGATGGTCAGGTATCCAAAAGTGTAACATAAAAACATCCAAATATAATCTAGACATGAACAAGAAAAATTGAAAGTTTCCCATGCACACCTTATAGCTTTCCTTCCCTTCAAAGTGGCATCTATATCCTGACCCAACTTAACAACTTTCTCTCTCTTTCTATCGATGGTTAAATATCCAAAACTATAATACAAAAAAATATACCTATAAGATAGACATGCCTAGGTAAAATGGAAACTTTCCCATGCACACCTTATATATTTCCTTCCCTTCAAATTAATATCTCTATCCTAACCCAACTTAGCAACTTTCTCTCTCCTTAGTAGTTTTGTGCTATAAATTCAAGGTTCTTAGAGGATATGAGGACCCAAAAATTGCATCTAGGATCTCTTATTTTATTTATGTAGGCATCCAATATATTTAAAGTCTATTTACATAATTTTTAAGGATGAAGTATTATTATTCTATCCAATTTTGTTTATCTTATCATTAGCTTCTACTTTTCAACATAGAGGTATTTTTTTCTTGTTTTTAGCATTTTCCTTCTCCACTAAATCTTACTATCTCAAATAATATCACCTTCACATTATCCCTTACTTGAAAAACCAATATTTAAATTTTTTCCCACTTTCCACTTTACCCTAAACTCTATTTCAATTCCCTACAACTTTCCACAGTCAACTATCATCAGTTTTTATAATCATTGCCAGTTATGCCAACCATCACTGATTACCTAACCATCTCTAGTCAGGAAAATTGTCATTGATTAGCCTAACCACTAATGGTCACTATCAATAAAAATAACACATTTTTATTTCCTCCCATTTCACATCCAATTAGACCCTATCTCAGTTTCAAGCATAGTTATAGACCCTACCCACATGCTCTTCACTTGACCTTGATACACTTGTGCATGTTATTTGCCTATCATACTATAATTTTTTTGAATAGTTATGGTATTTATTTCTTATTTAATTATTTATTTTCTTATTAGTATATCATATTTTATTTATATTATCAAAACATTTTTATCATTAGGGGAGTGGATTGACAACCATCCAAGGGAACTTTTGCTTCTTGGATCTATCTTGTTACTAGGTAGTCCAACCTTCATAATTTTATAACAAAGTTAGTTTAGTTAAATATTATTACAAGTAGTCCTTCCTCACCAAAAAGGAGCTCCCACTTTTTCTTTTCATCAATGAACACAACATTTAACTAGGTACACACCGCTCATCTATTATTTCTCCTTTTTTTCTAAAAGTTAGAAATAGTAGGAAATAATTGAATCTCATCCACATAAAGGTGGAATCCTAACCTATGACTTTGTAATAGAAATTAAAGAATCTCCTTATATTATTTTCAATAATTCCTTAGTCATTATAGCCATATAATCCCTCCCTAGAACATGGGTGTCACTCTTAACATTAAAAAATAAAAATTCATAGTTGTAGGGTTTATGTTGGTATGCGATACCAAGAAGTTGAATATGTTACTATATTTGACCATGATGGTCCTAATAAATATGTGGTAAGGTGGATAATGAATAGTATTTCTTGAAGTTACTAACCTCTCTAAAATTCTTGAAGTTGATATAACATATTTTACAATCATAAATTGAGATCCATGAAATGCACTCTTCTTATTTTTCATATCTTCATCAATTACCCACATAATTATTACGTGATATCCTATTCAACTAATTTATCTAGCACATATTTTGGGAGATACAATGGGGTAACCTTGTTCCCTATGACCAGGATTATTGTATAATCTAGGTAGAGGTAATAATCCCCTCTTAGCATTAGTGAAATGGTGATGTTTTTTTATAATCTAAGAAATGGTCCCTTATGGATATCCCTTCACACCTGAGGATACATGTCCTATATAATTTTTACTAAATTTCTTATGTATGTATAAATATACATGAATGATTAGGATTCAAATATTTATTCATAATTTAATCTAGAGATAGGCTCTAGAGAGATCCATTATACACATATAATGTCTCCATGACTACATATAAGATGTAAGACATCATGTACAAATGGCCTCCCATAGTCCTCTTGTCTTTATGAAAAATTTATTCCTATAACCTCGCACTAATTATCTCTCCTAGGGTGAAAGTTAGCTCTAAGGACATCAATAAATCTATCAATGGAACCCACTCTACGTGAAGAATGTGTATTTTATGGTAGCCATATAACCTCTTCAAAAGGTCCATTCTAATGTGGACTCCCATTTAAAACTTGGTTACAGGCATTGATAGCTTTTCCTTAAGGACAACAATTCCCTAAGGATAATCTATTTGCTTAATATTTTTTCAATTGTGTTATTCTTTGTCTTTGACACAAATTTATTTAAATCAACTTTAACATATACAATAAGAAAATATACTCACCTATAGAAGTCATCTCTATAAATATAGGTGATAATATTTTTATGCTCCATGTGATGTGGAAAAGCATGACCAATTAACTTGACCACAATGAGAAAATCCTATAATAGGTTGATGCATGGCATCACCTTGGGATTCGCTACTACAAGTTAAAATCCTTTTTTCTTGATTCGGATAAAATATGTATCCAATTTCCTTTGCATTGGTGTTAAATTTTATTCACATGTATGGGTGTCCACTTCCCTAATTACATCCCATAGATCTAAATAATTGTAATTGTAATGAAATTTCTTAGATGTTCACACACAATGATTAAATATCCCATAGAATAAGCAAATATGAGAGATCACATAATAATAATAATTGATAGTAGAGTAGAATAGTGGATAATATAGCAAAGCCATTTTGAGGGGGCAACCTCCACAATAATGCACTAAGAGCAAAATAATTAACATGATGGTCAGAGACTAACCACTACCTCCTATATATAGTCTACTTAGCCATGGTTATTCCTTAGGCTGACCTAACTATGAACATAGATAAATGTAATAAGAATATAAAATATTTATTTAAGCCAAAAATTAGCCACATGTCCCTAGACATGATAAAAGTTAAGGGCATAGCATGCCCCTCTACTGAAAAACAATATTATTCTAAATGTTGAGTCAGGTTTGGATGTTGCCACATAAAGGATTCATCCTCCCAAGTGGCATATTTATAAGGTAGATTCTTGAATTTGATCAGGTACTCCTTTATCTATCTAGACCATAGTTGATTAGTGCACATTTGAAGGATCACCTCAAGATAAAGAATAACTCCTCCTTCCTCATCAAATTATAGTAACTTAGTTTGAGTATCAAATATATGTATAATGACTTTATTTAGGCATGATACATGAAATTATTGATGTATGTGAGTGGAGGAAGGAAACTCTAACTTGTAGGCCATACTACCAACTTTTTGCAAGATTTGATAAGGCCCATAATACTTAGGGGATAAATTGTTATCATTTTTTTATTGATTTAAGGACATCTGATTATATGGATACAATCTAAAAAATACCCAATCACCAATATAAAAATGCCTCTCACTCCTATGTTGATATGCTTACTACTTCATGTGATTTTGAGCCATGGCTAAATTTTCACACAAACTTGAAAGGACCTCCTATTGATGGTGAATATGTTCTTCAACTTCATGAAAATTAAGATGAACCTTCAAGGTTGAAGTGATGGATGGAGTGTGGTATCCATATAGTGCTATAAAAGGAGACATTTTCAAAGAACTATGAACAAAAGTATTATACCACCATTCAACAAGTGGCAACCAATAAACCCATTTATCTTATTTATCAAAAAAAATAATAGAGATGTCCTTGTGGACATTTATTGACTACCTTAGTTTATAAATTTTATTGAGGATGATAGGATAAACTATGAACCAATTGGGTGCCCAAACATGCAAATAACTCAATCCAAAAATTACTAGTGAAAATGGGATCTCTATAACTAGTAATGATAGTAGGGGTAGCATGTAATTTTCGAACTGTATTGAAAAAATTAGAAGCTACTATACTAGAAATAAATGGTTATGATAAGGTGAGAATTCTTATTGATATGATCTACCACAACCATGATAAAATTTTGATGATCATATCTTAATAACCTTGTCATGAAATCTATAGACACCTTTTCCCAATGTTGGTTAGGGATGGATAAAGGCTACAAAATACCTAGGGTTTTGATTGTCTTTGTTTTATTTTTTTGATATATCATACATTTAGACACATATTTTTGGACATCCCCCTTGAGTCCTTCTAAAAAAAATCATGCTTTATTCTATGATAGGTTTTCAAAAAAATTGAATGACCCCTAATTGGAGTTGCATGAAGTTCCTGAAGGATTTTTTGTTTAAGAAGATAATTATTACATAGGTATAATCTATCTTTATACCATAATGTATTACCCTTACATGCAAATTTTTCAAATCCACCCAAACATTTTTAAAGATTATGAATCAAATTATGGGTAGCACTATCATTTTCCCATTCTGATCATGCTTCCTTTAGCCAAAACTTACCTATAAAATGGTCATAGCACATAAAATGCCTCAACTGAGTCATCCTTCCGGGATAGTGCATCTACCACTACATTATCCTTGACCTTCTTGTAAACTATTTAAAAATCATATCATAACATATTAGTTACCTATTTTTATTTTTCTTCAGATGACAACCATTGTTTCAAAAAATATTTGACACTACCATGATTAGTCTTTACCTAAATAAGATGACCCATCAAATAAGGCCTCTATTATTTGATTGGATGCAAAATATGCATCATTTCCTTATCATAAATGGACTTTTATTGATTTTTACCCTTCAATTGATGAATTTAAAATAAAATTGGTGTGCCTTATTACATGAGTAAAATAGCCATACCGTACCCAGATGCATCAGATTCAACAATAAAAGTCTTGGAAAAATCTTAGTGACCAATACTAGAGTGATACACATAACCAATTTTAAATTTTCAAATTCCTTGGTAGTTGTATCAATCCATTTAAAAGACTCTTTATTCAACAAATAGGTGAGTGGGGTTTCAATTCTACCATAATTTTTGACAAACCTATGATAGTAACCAATTAACCCCAGATATCCCCTTAGTTGCTTGAGTGTATTAGGAATTGGCTAGTCCACCATTGCTTGGATTTCTTTAAGATCCACTTTCACTCCTACATGTGAAACCATATGACCCAAATACTCAACCTCAAAATCTCTAAAACTACATTTGGAAGGTTTGGCATACAACTGATGTAGTTCTAAAATTAAGAGTACCTATATCACATGGTGTAAATGGTCTTCCCAATTTTTACTTTAAATGAGGATATCATCAAAAAATACTAGAACAAATTTTCTCAAAAATGGCCTATAAATAATATTCATCAAACTCTTAAAGGTGGATGATGTATTTGTTAGCCTAAAAGGCATAACTAAAAACTTTTAATGGCCCTCATGAGTCTTAAAATTAGTTTTGGGTGTGTCTTCATCATGGATCTAGATTTGATGATACCTAGAATATAGATCTAACTTGGTAAAATAAAGAGCACAATTTAATTCATCCAACAAATAACTAATGATAGGAATAGGAACTTATCTTTGATAGTATACTTGTTGAGTTATCTATAGTCAAGGCACATCCTCCAAGTGTCATATTTTTTTTACCATGACAATTGGTGAAGAATATTTTCTTTGGATATGGTGAATGATTCCTCCATCTAACATCTATTGTACCATATTTTTAATTTCACTTTTATAGACATAGGGATACTTGTATGGCCTGATGATGGGTGGAGTACTACCAATAATAAGTTTTATATCAAGATCATGTGTGTAGTTAGGTATAATTCATTTCATCATGTCACAAAAAACAATTGAAAGGGCGTTAATCACTTGTAGGTTAGGAGGTGTAGATGGTTGAGTTGGGTGAAATTCCATGGAAAATAAGTGAGCTATAAATCCTTTAGCACCCTTTCAAATAATGTCTAACATTTGATGGGAGATAATGAGATGTGGATATCTATCCCTTAATCCCCTTAGTTTGAAGTCCTTCCCTCATAATGAAAATGCATGAATAATTCTAGTGAATTCATCTGAATAATGCCCAAGGGGTGAGCCACTATACTCTCAAAAAAATGTCAACTCCCCCCATGGGAATAAAAAACATAGGAGAATCCAATAATTAGTCTCCCATGGATATCTTAATATTATGGCATTTTCTTGAGCAATTGGCAATACCACCATCTTCAATCATGACCTAAAATTCTAGAGTGAAACAAATGAAACAATGCAAGTGAGTAGCCTACTTACTATTGATGAATTTTTGTGTGCTCCTAGAATCAATCAATATAGTGACCTTCTATTTCTTTAGGAAGTCCACCACCTCAAGATTTTGGGGAGTACTAATACCTAAAAGGGCATGATAGGAAATAGTAGGATGAGAGTCTTTATGTTCCTCCTCAAGACCCTCTTCATCCTTGTTGATTGCCTCCTCCTCCTCATCATCCACATCCTCATTGACACCTTCGATGTAAAACAACTTATTTTCAACATAATTTTGGTCTTTTCTCCATTTTATATCATAACCATAACATGACCCTTTATCTTTCCTCTCCTCAATTTTTCAAGGTGTTAATTTGGTGGGTTGAGGATATGATGGTGCTAGAAAGGTGTGATCACAACCAGTAGTGAAGGTTTTCTATTTAACCATCTTTTTTTCCTCTGCCATGCATGCCTATGAGATAGATTCTGATACAAATTTTGGGTTAAACATCCAAACCTCTAATTATATGATATCTTTGAGACTACTCAAAAATAAATTAGTTAAATTTTCCTTAATGATGTCTTCCACCTATAAGCATAGATTCTAAAATTGTTGAATATAATCCCATGGTTTGGCTAACTAACTGAAGTAGTTCTTAGAGACATTATTCTAATAATTAGCCAACAAATCATTAATTAAAATATACCATGTAATAGGAGCACCATTATTTTTATTTTGAGCACACAACCAATGATACCAAATGAACTGCTCAAGTTTCAGATAAAGAGATGCCACTATCACCTTCTGAGAACTAGGAGTTTGATTTAGATCAAATAAATTATCAATTTGTTTAATCTAAGTGAGAGTATATTTACCATAAAACATACACATTTACACTTTTGGAAACATCAATTTCACACTAGAATTGGAGTTGTTAGTGTTGAGAAGAGGAGGACATAAATGATGAAGTGTAGGGTTGTTTGACTATAAGTGAGATGAAAGGGCAGCCAATTGAGTAGTGATATGATTCAATTGAGTATGAATCCCATTAATCTCTCTACACATCCATAAAAAAATAGTTTCAACTACAAAAAGGTCATCATGCTACACCAAGCCCTTTGTGTCAGCCTAAAGTTAAGAAATTAGTAGATCTAAAGTTATAGATTCCATGTCACTGGTAGGAGTCTTAGGAATTTATTTACCCCCTTTTCTTATGTATAAGGATTGGCCATATACAAACACTAGGAGGGTTTTTTCCCCAAAAAAGTGTACCAAGAGATGATACTATTGTGATCACCTCACTAAGATGAATGTAATGATTGCCTTTGTGTACTAGGTTAAAAAATTTAGCACCAAAAAAGTGTACTAGTAGAATATAACATTGTGATCATCTCATCAAGATGAATCCAATTACTACAATTATGTAAAGCAAATTTTTTTTCCATACTTTTTATAAAATAATTTTGAATAATATTGTAATGATAGGAAAAATTAATTCTTCTCGGATTGCAATTTATGTTTTTTCTCTTTCCCCTTCAGAAGTCATACCTCACTAGATCCAAAAAAATAATGTCATAAAAAATTTTCCCAAATCAAAGCTCTAGTACCACTTATAATTAAATTACTTATATGTTCACATAGAATGATTATATATTACATAGAATAAGTAAATATGGTAGATCACACAATAATAATTGACAAACAATAGAATACTAGATAATATAGAAAATCCATTTCAAGGGGGCAACCTCATAAAAATGTACTAAGAGTATAATACTTAACATGATGATCAAAGACTAACCACTACCTCTTATATATAGTCTACTTAGCTATGGTTATTTCATAGGCTAACCTAACTAAGAACATATAGGAATGTAACAAGAATATAAAAGAGGTATATAAGCCATAAGTCAACCACACATATCTTTAAACATGCCAAAGGTTAAGGGTGTAGTAGTAATACTTGTCATTGAACATTGCCCAATAAAAATGGTATATATGTACACCATAAAATATTTGATTAAATACTTAGAATGTGGTTTGATTCCCTTGAATGTATTGGATGAATAAGTGATTGTTAATTTTCTATGCCCATAGAGTTCAACTATTTTATTATAATAGCTCAACTTTAATGGAAGTAATTCAGAATTTGAATGTACGTGGATAGGGCTTTGAGTTCTCTCAATGATGTAAATTTGCTTAGGATCATTAGTGATTAATTGGAATAATTTTAACTTTAAACTCATTTATATAGGTTTCATATTCAATTATAATGCATGCACCATTAATGCCCAATGTCTCTAAACTTGTTTTACTCATTCAAATCAAACATGAACACTTTATTTTGGTAGGTATTCCACGTAGTTTCCTTTTACAAGTGTCCTCTTATTGTTCCTTTCACTATGATTTAATTATTCCATGGAGGATTTAGTATTCAAGTGTCAGAAATTGCATTGGTACAGTGTCTACCCAATTTATTGTGATGAAAACACATATCATAAACAAAATTTATGAAGGCCTAATGGAGAACATCTTTTTTAAAGAATAAGTTCTAAAAAATAGTTTTGAAATGTAATTTTCTAACATTTTTTCTAATGATGAAAATGATGAAAAAAAGTTTTGAAGTGCAATTCAAAATTTTTTTGATAAAGACCCAATCTTAAGCAAGACCTTTGAATGAAAGTTATGAAGACCACTTCTAAACAATTCCTCTAGCTAATTTTTCCAAACATTTTCTCTTAAGACTTAATTCTATATAGAAGCACCAGCCATTTTATCTGAATTGTAAATGCTAAATAATTTTCCCAAAGTGTAAATTCCAAACACTTTTTTTGAACACTTTATTAGAAGTGTATATGCCAAATAATTTTATCGAAGGCTATTGTGAAGAAAATAATTCTAAAAAAAACCTATGATGAACATAAATGCTGAAGACATGCATATATCATATATAAAGTTATAAAGACCCAATCTACAAATAAAACATGTGAACAAAAGTTCTAACAATCATTTTTTTCAAAGGTCAAATAGATGTGAAGGATCAAAATGCCAAAAAATGAATTTTGAATAAAATTTACAAAGATCTAAAATATGTGAATAATACTTTTGGCAAAATTTAAAATGTGTGAAGCCTAAAACTTGATTATTATTACATATTCTCAAAAAACTTGTGTATATGTAAAGCTTATAAAAAGTATTAATAGGTTACTCTAAATAAAAATAACATGTGAAAATATCCATTTGCATTTATATCAAATAGTGAAGTTTAGCTGTACTTATAAAGATCTATGAAAGAATATTTTTAGAACATATTTAGACCATTCATAATATAGTGGGTCCCTATTCAAAAAAAAGGAATGGGGGTATGTTGAGTAAAATAAATGGTGACTCGCAACAGGAATATTGTCAAGTATTTGATAACTCATAACCTTTGGTTATTAATTACAAATAAAACATGAATCATTTCACAAGAGAATAATTTAATTAGAGACATGAAAGAGACTCTAAACAATTGTATCCAACATTCTTGCCTTGCTCATACCCTGTATGTGTGAGGAGGTGATTTTATTTTTACCCTTGTTGAGATAATTTTAACAAAGAGTTTGGATAAATTTAGGTTTCAATATTGTTTAAAAATATATATATTTAACTAGGGAAGCTTAGGCATCACTCTGCTATCATCCAGGCATCTGTAGCCCCAATAGAGATATCTTTGGTTCCTCTTATTTCCTTCTCCTATATTATTATATGATGTATGATACATTGATATTATTTCATCATGTGAGCCTTTGATTACCTTTTTATTTTATTTAGGTATAATTAACACTATTTCAGGATGAATCAGTCCTGATTTTAATTTTTTTAAGAATACGATTAGAAGAAGAAGACTAGAAAACATAGTGAGCTAGTGTATGTGTGGCAATAATTTTACCAAATTATCCATGCCAGATAAATCCATGTTAATGGTTATTACCTTAAACATTTATTAACATGAGAAGTTAATTTGATCTAATGAAAATAAGAAAACTCTCTAAATTTGTATGGAGTAATGAGAGAAGATTTTACATAACTAATAGAGATATTTAGTGGTGACATGACCATTATTAATTTGTTTATTTCATACCTAAACACAAGGGTGTAAAACCTAAAAACAAACTAGTTTGTGTGATTCTTTTTATGTCCTTCCCACACTAGATCTTAAACACAAGGGTGTAAAACCTAAAAACAAACTAGTTTGTGTGATTCTTTTTATGTCCTTCCCACACTAGTTCTTTTTTTAAGAACATTTTTCATGGATTTAACATTTAGCCTCAAACATGGATGATAAGTCTAGTGGATTGGGTATTTAATTAAGTATAATAAGATAATTCAATCATATTTGTAAAAAAGAAGACACCTAATCTATAAAATAGGTGAACTAAATTAGGGAAATAAAAAATGATGAAAATAAGAAACACTAACTGAGAAAATAGGGAAACTAACTATGAAAGAAGTAAATATATCCTACTCATATCCCTACCAAAACACTTATTATTACTCAAATATATCTACATATGGTAAAACCAAGAAATAGTTCTTTAAAAACTATCATTTTAATGGATATGTCAATTTATTACCTTGGAGGTCCCTCAAATAGAAATCATTGTTACCTATGATCTATAAAATATGATAAGTTTCAATCCATAGCAGGCTAAAATTGTCATGTTGTCCTTTATTTTAATGGTCTTTATCCCATAAAAGTACTAGGTTAAATATTCTAAATTATTTAAATTTTGATTTTCTGTCAAACCACCTTTTGATTATGTATTGATGTTTACTAAAATTTTATAAGGATTCAGTCCTTGAACATTCCATCTCTATTATATCTAATAATCAAGATTCCACTTTTTCACTTGGTTCCATGTACTCCTTCCTAAATTGAGATGTTAGTATTTTTAGCATGATTGTAAAAATTGGTTTTTGTCCATATACCATCAAAATTTGAATCTTTGAGGGCTTACTTCTATCATGTTTGATCAAGTCAAAGAAAAAAATTTAGTAGATGGTGCTAATATCTAGGTTTATAGGAAGCTAACTTTTTAATGGAATCAATTAGGTTCGTTTTTATTGATTCAACCAATCTATTTACCTTTTGATAATGGTTAGAAAATGACAAAATGGTGATTTGATTATCATGGGTCCATTCATTGAATTCTACTAATTGGAATGTTGGCCCATTGTTAGAAACTAAGGAAATGGGTGTGCCAAATCTAGCTATGATGTTTTCCTATAGAAATCTGAACATATCTTGTGCTCTATAGTTCCTTATAACTACTAATTCAGTCCATCAAGTGCAATAATTTGTGATAGTAAGTAAAAATTTGTGACCAACTAAAGAATTTAGGTTAATGGCATCAAAAAAACTTAAGCCCCATTGGAAAAATTGTCTTCCTTAAAAAATAGGATATGATAATATTGTTTCATGTACTCTTTTATCCAAGACCTAGCATTCATGGCATATTCTTACATGAACATGTGTTTTTTATGCATAAGTACCCTTCTTTATGGTAAATGGAGTCTCCATTCTATCTTTAGATTTAACTAGCACCTGGTTATATCCAAAAAAACCATCCAAGAACATCATTCCTGAACCATTTCCTATATAGATCACCTTATCCAAGGAAGGTAAAGGAAGGTTGTCTTTCTTAGAATCCTTATTTAGGTTTCAAAAATCAACACATTAAAACTTCTCCATTTTTATTCCTAATTGAAACTAATTTGGAAACTAATGTAGAATGTCTGATAAGGAAAACTATTTTTTGCATTTAGTTTCTTTTCCACATACTTTTGAATGAGAGGCTCTAGGATAGGATTGACTGGCCTCTATCTTTATATGAATATCTTATGGTCTTGCTTCAATGGTAATATATGTTTGATTACACTTGGGTTAAAAAACATCAAGTCTTCATACATCCATGAAATCACATCTTTATACTAGGTGAGTAGATCTTTCACCCTTTATCTTTCTTTTGAAGAGAAATTGAGGCCAATGTTGACATAACATATGTCTCACTCATCCCTTAAATTATCCTTATTTAAATTATATTCATTTACTTTAGGTTATATTTTCTACTAGGATTGGGGATCTATATTAAATTCCCTTTCTAAAGAAACCATTCCTAAAGGAAGATAATTTTATTACAGCTGGATTACTCCTCCCAATTCCTACTAGCATAATTAATTAATCTCCTTATCATCAATGATTTGAGACTAAAATTTTAAAAAATTAGCTAAGAATTAGATTATCTATTGGTCATCATCAAAGAGTTTTAATTTTTAAATATTATCAGGAATGGATGGATAAGGTACTAGCTTGATGGAATACATCTTCACTTTGTACTCTTGTAATGGTGCTAAGTTGACAGATAAAGAAGCTAGTGAATCAATAGCCTAATTTTGTTCTCTAGGAATATAAATTATATTAATGTCCTCAAAAGAGTTGATCAAATATAATAAATTGCATTTTTATTTGTTCTTGAGATGATTGATTGCCAGTTTTTAATCTCCATATATTAGTAATTCATTGACATTATGTTTGAAAGCAAACTACAAAACCAAAATTAGTGCCTCGTACTCTACTCTTTTTTTAGTGCAAGGTAAATGTAACATATGTATCAATAGGTATTTATTACCTTTTAAATCAACTAATTTAACACTAACACCTAATATTTTCTTGGATATTTCACCATAAAAAAGGAGAGTACATTATTGGTAAGGTCCTTAGACTTTTGGTTCATGTACCTCATACTTTGTGGTAAAGGTATAAATTCCAAGGTTAAGATATGTTTCTATTACCTCTTCATTATTATTATTATTACTATTATTATTATTATTATTATTATTATTATTATTATTATTATTATTATTATTATTATTGTTTGTGATGGGGTGCTTCATTTTTGGTTCTTGATTAACTATAATCTAGTTTGTAATACTTCTCTATGGCAACCAAATATGAGAAAAGTATGTTGTTACATACCCATTTAACATCTTCGACTAGTATATAATAAAGAGAAGTCTATATCCCTCCAAGATATCCACCACAAGTATGTTATTATTCATCTTTACACATGGCTCAAATGACACTTGAATGAATAAATGATTGAATTCTCTGACTATAGGCACCTCTATTTTGTCTAGATATGAAACCATCCTCTTCAATGGGCTTAGAGTTAATCCATGCTTTTGACAAATAGAAGTTGGCATCATAGTATCCAAAGATCCATAATAAACTAAGCAATTGTTATTTTTAAATTCTTCGATAGTCAATTGTAAATGAGGAAAATATGTATTATTCATGTATATAACATTTATATGAGCATCAATTGTCTTCTATGTAGCAAGCTTTCCTATGATAGACCTCCATAGGAGATCCTTCTATTCAGTCATCTAAGCCAATTCAAGAATATTTATGTTTGTTTTAATATTATTCATGTCGTCAAAAATGTTGTATCATATTTTTATCTATTCCTCCTTGTTTTGGAGCTAAACATTCCATTTTAGGTAAGGCAAAATATTATTATTATCCTTCAAATTAATTAGACTAATGGTACTATTTGGAGGAGTAAACATTTTGAAGGGATAATTATTCTTCAGATTTTTATGTATTTTTAGTAATTCTAAAATGCATGTATCTCATCAAAAATATCCTTTAGTTAATTTTTCATCTTCACTTTGGAAAGGAGACTTGTGAGTTTAAAATATGATAGTGGTATTTGAGGAACTAGGTTCAGGATGGAACTCTAGTGGGTTATTCATCAAATCTTGTCTTACCATATCCCTTTGGAAGATTTCAAATGCTACAAAAAATTTAACACATTCAAGTTCACCATGATATGATGTATTATGAAATCTACACAAATTTGATAGAGTTTTTTCCACTATATTGATTTATGTAAGCTTATTGGGTTGTTGTTGTTCTACATTATTTATAGATTAATTGAAAGGTGTATTATATCTTTGAAACCTACAATATTTATTATTATTTTGTACAATAGAATTACCCATCTTCCTCTATATGCTCAAGAAGTCATTGTTTAACTTTTGGACCATTATTTATAGAGAATCCAATTCTAGTTTGGTAAAATCCACACCCTAAGAGACTATAGTATTAGATGAGATTGAATGTTGATTTTGTTGATGATAATTCATTTATACATGATTGTTAATATAAGCATAATTTTTATTTGGTGTTTGTTACATCAAAGGAGGTAGTGCATAAAACTAATGCTAGTTTAATGCAAGAACATTTGGATTCACATGAGGTACTTGATTCAAAGAAAGAAAACCAACATTGATATTAGGGGTGCCTAGTACATGATGATGGAGCTATATATCAATATTTATATCTTAATCATATGATAATTCTAGAGTGTTGGCAACAAAAACTCTTCATAAAAATAATGCAATAATTAGATCTAGTGCATTCTTGTATAAATCCAATGCTAGATCTTGATTTGGTTTATATACTAGACTCAACTAGGTGTACATCTTTTCAAATATTATGTTAAAATACTACATTGGCTCATTAGGCTCCCTCTTCATACTGGTGAAATGTTGATACACTAGACTAGGGTTTGTAACTTGTCTAAACTAGGAAAGAAAAGTGATTTGATATGCTTTCTAAGAATTAATTGAGTTCTCTTCAAGATGGATGTACCAATCATAGGTAACATCCTAAAACATGAATAATAAAATGTCACATGTAAAATATTCATTAGTGACATTCATTAATATCAAAGTATCCTTAAAATACTTGATATGATCTTTTTCCATTCTTATTCCTAAAGAGGAGAAGAAATGTAGATACTTTTGTAGAATCCTTGGAAAATTATACACATCCCTTGGGATGACAATAATATATTTAATTAACCAAGGTGGTTGAGCCATATGATTATTAATAGGCTAGATATTTCTTACTATAGAAGGTGTCCTAGCCCAAGGTATCATAGGAATAATTAGTGCAAATCTAGGACTTTGATGCATTAACAAAGGTGAAAACAAAAAAATATCTCGGGCTCTAGACCTAGTAACTCTTATGGGTGTCTCCATTTCAACCCAAATGTAGGAGATAACCTCTCACTAGGGAAGTCACACAAATTGCGCTCATTCTAGTACAATGTTTTTTACCATTGGTGTGGATCTTATGTACACCCCTATATTTAATGATGTAGCCTCTAAAATTTTAGGATCTTAATGGAGGTAAATCCACTCTAGGGCATGAATTATAGGTATGGGTTAATCAACCATGTGGTGGAATAAAATGATGAACATGCATGTTTTTAAATTTGTGTGTTTTTGGCTAAAATGAAACCTAATAAAAAAATTGAAACCTAGTTGAGTTAGATGGATAGCCCTTATTATAAAGTGGATAGATATCAATTAAATAAAATCCAAAAAGAGAGGGAAGGGTATAACAAAAAATAAGGATCTATGATCTCAAGATGTTACTTTTAGGGTTGGTTTCTTTATGTATAAGTGTTTTCAAAACTAATGCTTGATACTAGTATTTATTGCACACACATATAAACATAATTATGTAATATAGGAAGATATAATATAGGGAAATCAAAGACCTCAACTAAATTTTCTCATTTTAGAGTAGCTACTTCACACTATTACTCAAGAGATTATATCTTGGATCAAAAATCTATGTAGGGTAGCTATTTATCACACCTAGAAGACTATATCAAAGGAAAACACTTTTACACACTTCAAAAATTGAAATAGTCAACCTATTTAAATACAATAAATAATATTTGTTAATTATTTAATAGTTGTTTCACATTTAGAACCAATAAATATTAATGATAATAAAAATAACTATCAATAGATATTGCACATTTTGAATTACGAAATCAAAACAACCAAAGAAATAAAAACTTAATTACATAGAATTGGAATGGAAACACATCTACATAATTGCATGACAATAAAAAATGACTTCTTGTATTGATAATTTTCCACCCATTTGAAATTAGGGGATTACATGTATAAATAAACTTGGGGAGTGGTAACGTAATCCTATAAGTGCATGAAAAGCTTTTAGTTACATGTTAGTAATCAAAACCTTAGTTCCAATTACATGATAAAAAATGGATGTACAATGATAGTTGTTCACAACTATGTCAAAAAATAAATTTTATTACATAATGCCTTGAAACGTGTGCATACTTACAACCTACTTGGACTAACTACCACATACATATTTGAAGTATGAATAAACTATAATTAAATTGACTAATCTTACATGCAAAATTACATACAAAATTATCTTT
Organism: Torreya grandis; assembly: GCA_037957365.1. Classification (NCBI taxonomy): domain Eukaryota; kingdom Viridiplantae; phylum Streptophyta; class Pinopsida; order Cupressales; family Taxaceae; genus Torreya; species Torreya grandis. The sequence continues at coordinate 120,750 of JARHVA010007395.1, forward strand.
AGATAACTGAGGCTTATTCTAACTTGGTGATTGCATGACTAACCTTCATGTGGTAGGAGGCACTGAAGTTGATGGTGGAGCTAAACTAGGAGGTGGATTAAATATATAAGGTCGAGTCAAGCTAGAATATATGGATTTAACCTTCTTTCTCACTTCCAATTCCTTGTAATATTGGAAATTAGTCTCATTTTAAAAGCTAATGATGTCCATGTTTAAAATAGGTGACCAATGTACTCAAATTTTCTTGGTCCATTAAATATGCATGTTCAATATTTGTGGATTTGAAATTGACCCAAAATATTTCAACTTTTATAACATAATTTCTTGAAATATTGATTTTGGTCTCAATTTCTTCCAGTTAAATCTTGATGTAGGAGTTGATAAAAACTGAATCTACTTAATAATTTCCTTGTAGAGTCTCTAGCCTCAAAAAGTTTCGACTCATCCAAAATATACAAAATTAATTTAATTTTCTCTAAAAATTTTGGTATTATTACTTCTATAGTTGTAACCCACTCTCTTGCCTCATGTGTTTGAATGAAAACCAAATTGAGGTCATCGCATGCCTCTATTGGTGTCTTTAAGTTTAAATGGTTGTAAGCCTTATTTATTGTGTACAAAACAAGGAATTTCAATTTATTTTAATCCCCTTTTAAATAATTAAACAATTTATCTATTTAAATTAAATGAGCAACTAATTCATTCCTCATTGAAGTAATAACATCGAAGATATTATATAATTTTGAGGTTTCATTTTTTACATCTATCTCAATTTATCTAGGAATATAAATAGTTTGTTGGTGTTCCCAGACTTTCTTTGATTCTTATTATAGCTCTCCTCTCACATTCTCAGTCCCCTCATGAAGTTTTATCAAATCTCCCCTTTTGTGTTTACAAATAAGATATAAAATCTTCATTGTAAGGAGACTGCCCAAGTCTCCTATTATTTATCTTATATAGAGAGAAGAGATCTTGTATCTCTTCTTGAATTATTATCATATCAGAATAATCTCTGATTTTCCTCTTCTTGACTCTTTGTATACTCCATATATATTTTTCAAATATTAAACTTATAGTGGGTGGCTTAGTTATTGTATATTTTCCCTTTGGTATTCTTGAGCTCCCAAGTCTATGGTCCAATATGGGATCATCAACTAAGTGGATTCAATTGGATGATTTTAATTTTCAATAGTCTTAGCCAATAGGTCCCTAAATATTACCTCAATACTTCTACATATACTGGGTCTGGTGGTGATGGCCAAATGATATAATACAATCCAATAACACCATACTATGACATTAGATGGATTACACATTCAAGATTCTTCTTCCCTATATTTTTGGATGATACTACAATATTGTTATACATAGGATTGAAATAAGGCATTTGCAAGCTCAATTGGGTGGAATACACATGTAATCATGCACTTGATAATGTTTTCCTAGTCTTCTTAGTATGAAATCTTTTGTACTTAGCAATAGCTAAGGGAATGGTAGAGGTAACAATGTGTAATTTTGAACAACTAATGTTAAAGAAACAACTTAAACTAAAGAAATAGCTGGGGTTATAAAAATATTAGGACTATAAGATAAATAGACTGACTATATTTATTGTGTATGCATATATGTGTGTGAATGACTATGAGTCACATATTCAATTCTTGATGTAATATGGATGGGATACATATTTATATGTTATGCACATAAATTTTTCCCATGACTAAATCTAAGAGGTAAGACATCATGTAGAAATGGTCTCCTATAGGCCTCTTATCTTTATGCAATACTTTATCTTGTATCCTAGTGATAATTATCTCTCCTATGGCTACAATTAGTTCTAAGGTCATCAATAAATATAGAAATGGAACCCACTTAAGGTGAGTAAAATGGATGATAGGGTAACCATATAACCAATTCAGATGGAACATTCCAATGTGGATTCCCATACAAAAATTCATTAAAACTATTGACAACTTTTCCTTGAGGATAATAGTTTCCCTAGACATTATCCATTTAGTGTTTTTCCAATTATGTTGTTATTTTTCCATGACACAACTATATGAAATTAAAATGTAGCATCTTCAATAATTAAATATAAGTACCTTTGGATGTAATCTCCTCAAATGTAGGTAATGGTGGTTTTATGCTCCATGTGATGTAGAAAAGTGCCACTAGTTAATTTACCTACAAAGAATAAATCCTTAATAGGTCAATGCATGACATCACCTTGAGCATCACTACTACAAAGTGTAATTTTTATCAATTGAGTGGGAAGAAATATACATCTAATTACCTCTATACTAGTGTTAAATTTTCTTCATATGTGTGGGTATCTAATTTCTTGATTATATCATATAGACCTAGATATTTAGAATACTCATCATTAAACATTATCAAATACAAAATAGTGTATGTTTACTCTATACAGTCTTTGAATCAAAACCTAGAAGGTGGTTGGACTCCTTTGAATGTATTGAATGAATAATCCATTATTATTTTTTATCCCATAGAATTTTAAATTTTTAGTTTAATTACTATTATTATATAATTAATTCATATTTTAAATGAAAGTGGCAAGGGCTTCAAGTTCTCTCAAGGATGCAAATTCATTCAGAATCATTAATGATTAATGGGAAAGATGTTTAATTTCAACTCATTGATATATATTTTAGTATTCAATTCTATTTCATGTGTCATTAATGTCTGACATCTCTAAACTTTTTTTACTCATTTAATTACAACATTCCCACTTTATTTTGGTAGGTATAACACATCGTTACCTTTGACACGTGTCCTATTATCAATCCTTTCACTTTTATTAAACTATTCCATAGAGTATTTTGATATTTAGGTGTCATATATTTCCTTGAAATAGGGTTTGCCTAAATTTTTGTAATGTGAACACATCTCGTAAACAAAAATTTTGAAGACCTTATGGTGGACATGTTTTTTGAAATCTAAGTTTGGAGAAAAAGTTATAAAATGTAATTTCCAAACATTTAATCTAAATACCAAAATGTTCAAAACAAGTTTTGAAGTTCAATTCTAAAAGTTTTTAATGAAAACCCAATTCTGACCAAGACCTATGAATGAAAATTTTGAAGACTAATTTTGAATAATTTATCTATACTTATACAAAATATTTTCTCTAAATAACTAATTTTGAATAGAGGTGCCAACCATTTTCTCTAAGGTGTAAATGTTGAACACTTTTATCAAACATTTTCACTGATGTGTATATGTTAAATAATTATAGCTAAAAGTTTCATCGATAAAAATCTTGAACAAAACATGTGATGCACATAAATTCCAAAGACATGCATACATCAAGGACACAGTTATTAAGACCAAATCCATGAACAAAACCTATGAACAAAAGTTTTTAAGATAATTTTTTGTGAAGGTTAAATAGATGCAAAGGATAAAAATGCTAAAAGATGACTTTTAAAAAAAATTAATGAGGACTTAAAATCTGTGAAGAACACTTTTGGTGAAAGGTAAAATGTGTGAATCCAAAAACTTGATAATCATTGTGTATGCCAAAAAACCTATTTATATGAAAAAATTCTCAAAGGTATTAATAGATTGATTTTAATAAACAAAACATGTGAAAATGTCCATTTCATTTATACCAAACAATAAATCTAGGTGTAACTATAAATATATATGAAAGAATATTTTCAAAAGAGACTTATACCTTTCATAATGTAGTGGGTCCCTATTTAGAATAAAATAAAATAATGGGGGCATGTTGAGAACAATAGGTGTCTATTATAAATTAAATACTACTACATGTGCTTATTATTGATTTACCCTATAACATAATTCTTGGAGATCCATGGATAAACTCAATGAATGTTATACCCTCCACCCTAAACTCATGTTTCAAATTATCACATCAAGGTATGGAAGTAAAAATTCAAGGTAATCATCAAACATAACAATATTAAAATTTACTAGAAGGTAAATATACAAATCAAATTATCTCCCAATTACTAATTGTAACTTCACTCTTGTTGAGGAATCACCTACACTTGAGAACTATGACCATCTTAAAACATTATTTGAAATAGCCATTCTTGGTGGTTGGATAAACACACCAACTAATTCCATTTTCATATAAACTAAATCGACCAATGAATCATCTAATCATCCATCTACTGAATAAGCTTCCAATAAATCTTCTATTAAAAAAAATTCAATCAATGATCAACTTCCAAAGCACATCCATTCTATTCATCCCATTTTAAAATCATTAAAAAAAGATTGAGTGAATACATAATCCAATATATTAATTATACAATCAAAATCCATATAAATACAGATAATTATGGTAGGTACCACCATCATGGAGATACTCAAGTGGTTAAAAGATTCAGAAATATAAAATTTATAATAGGTAGTTTACTTTCTAATGAAAATATCAAAGATGCAAATCCTTCTTGGATTTACTCCAATAATAAATACCCTATCATAAAATAAATTATGTGAAAAATTATGAATTTTAAAGGTAAATCCCTCATCTTCATGATCAAAGTCCAATTAAACTAGTAACATTAAAATAAAATGAATCCACTCATGGCATAAGGTTTAATACACTCAATGCACATGTCATAATTTTACAATGTGACTCTTATAATGAGTCATAGGAAGATTCTCCAAAAATTGAAAGAAGTTTCATCCTTATCCACTTCAAAGACCTTTCCCTCACTAATATTTTCCATTAAAATACCATTTTAATACTATACCTCATATATCCATCCTTAATAAAGTGAGACCAATAGGCAACAAATATGCTTGATCATTTCTAATATGGTGAGGCATTTTCATAATTATTAAGAACATGAGACCACATTTTATCAAGGGACCACAAGAAGGGGTTTTATATTCAGTTAGATAATCTTGCATACTTTGGAGAACAACAATCATATCAACACATTAATTTAGCATCAACTTCAATTCAAGAAGATTCAAATCTCCACCACCCCCAAAATATAAAGAAGAGTCCAATCTCCTAGCTAAGGATACTATCAATGTAAACATTATAACATAGCAAGATCCCAAATTTTTCAAAATTGCAGTATCCCTTACTTAAGAATAAAGATAAACACTCACTCTTTTACTTTAATAATTTTGTGATGTATTCACACTATCTTTATGCATATATGGAAGGGCTTGATCCGTTACTAGTAGTGCATCATCTCATTGTATATCTAGATGCAAAACCCAACAAACTAGAAATTTTCAAGATGCATCCCAAGATAGCACTATTAGTGAAATAAGAGTTGAAGAAGCAACTATAATTTGGTTTCATACTCCCTATCAAGTTATTATATTATATATCCAATATTGTACTTGTTATCAAACTTTGACCTCCTAAGTCAAAATAAGAACCCTATAGGTAAAATATTTAACCTTAGGTGATTTATGAGGTTCTAGTGGAGTCTAAAATACCTTATTAACATTTACTAAGCTAAATTTAGAAAGATTAATTTAAATATCTTTTATGTGTTTTAGTCTATTTAGGTCTCCTAAGTAAAAAATGGTCAAAATTTTCAATTTTTATTCCTTTAAAAATGTGTAAAATGTAAAATGAGGTCAATATGTGTCTTAAAATTTGTCATGGTCTAGACCAAAGAGTTTTAAATTAAAAAGGTTAGTTTTAGAGGCTTCACAAGCAAGTACAACATGGGAGGCGAGAGAATATGTAAATAGACTAGGTTGATAGCATGATAAATTATTTTCATGTCCACAATAGTGGTTATACATTATTTACATGGTCAAAGGAAGACAAAAACATCATATCTCTCCTATCGACTCCTTCACAAGCTCATATAGGCAAAATTGAAGTGGATGATAGGACTAGGAAAGAGATGGTGGAAGCCTAAAAATTTTAGAATTTATTTTATTCTTGGTTAGATTAAAATTTTTTGAATTTTTTCTTAGATTCATCTCCTTATATTTATGAATAATTTCTAAGAAGTTAAGGGTTTAAAACCTGCTAGTCAACCATGACAAGGGGTCTTTTTTGAGTTCTCTAGCTAGAATATTGGAATTTTTGTGAAGGAGAATATTTTTATGTGTACTAAAATATCTTATAAATTATATTTAATTATTTTTAAATATTTCCATGAAGGAAATTTTTTGAGGAGATAGTCATAGTTTCATTCACATTTATGGACTGTGTTCTGTGTGTTTGTATAACATGTGATTTGATGAGTTTGTATGTCTTTCATATGATTGGTATTTGTTTTATTAATGATAATTATGAATATGAAAATAAATTAATAAGGTTATTCATTAATTAATATTCATACTTTCACTTTTAAACATTTGAAACACACAAGATTCTTGACAATCACCTACATGCATGTAGGTCTATCACCCTGAGAGAATTCATGTTTCCAATGTTATGAATGTTTAAATGTATGAGAAAATAGTGTTGGTTCAAGAATAAAAGGTATTAATACTTAAATTATAGATTTATAATCATCTAAATTTGTTTAATGTGGTGACAAAGTTGACTAGCCAATAAGCCTAGTAAGATACACATTTATTAAGGTAAATTTATAAACGTTAATTTAAATATTTTTTATGTGTTTTGGTCTATTTGGGTATCCTAAGTAAAAAAAGGTAAAAATTTTCATTTTTTGTGCCTTTAATTTTTTTTTAAAAGTCAAATGAGTTCAATATGGGTCTTAAAATGTGTCATGGTCTAGACCAAAGAGTAAAAAAAATGTCAATTTTAGAGGCTTCCCAAGCAAGTACAACATGGGAGGATAGAGAATATGTAGATATACCAAGTTGATAGCATGATAAATTATTTTAATTTCCATTATAATGATTCTAAATTATCTATATGGTCAAATAAAGACAAAAACATCATATCTCTCCTATAGACTCCTGCACAAGTTCACATAGGCAAAATTGAAGTGGATGATACGGCTAGGAGAGAGAAGGTGGGAGCATAAAAATTTGGTAATTTATCATATTATTTTTTAGATTTTAACTTTTTTAATTGTTTCTTAGATTCATCTTCTTATATTTATGAATAACTCCTAAGAAGATAAGAGTTTAAAACTTGCTAGTCAACCATGACAGGGATATTTTTTGAGTTTTCCAGGCAAAATAGTGGAATTTCTTTAAAGGAGAAAGTTTTTATGGGTGTTAAAGAATCATATAAAGTATATTTAATTATTTTTAAATATTTACATAAATTTAAAAGTTTGAACAAACAGTCATAGCTCTATTCACATTTATAGATTGTGTTTTATGTGTTTTTATAACATGTTATTTGATGAATTTGTATGTGTTTCATATGATTGGGATTTGTTTTATTAATGATAATTATGTATATTAAATTAAATTAATAATGGTATTAGGTAATTAATATTCATACTTTCACCTTTCAACATTTGAAACACATAAGATTCTTGATAGTCACCTACATGCCTATAGGTCTGTCACCTTGAGAGAATCCATGTTTCCAATATTATGAAGGTTTACATGTATGAGAAAATAGTGTTGGTTCAAGACTGAAATGTATTAATAGTTAAATGAGAGATTTATAATAATCTAAATTTTTTGAAGGTGGTGACAGAGTTGACTAGCCAAGAAGCCTAGTAAGATATACATTCATACTATGTTCTTTGAAAGAGGATGTAAAGGCTTTGAAGATGTATTGAAGATACTAATTAAATTTTAATGATAATTTAAAATGAAAAAAATATGACTTAATACTATAAATTATACATTTATGAAATGCAATACTCAAACTACACACATAGTTAGACCTCCTAGATACTCATAGGTAGACTGTATGTGTAGATAGTGTATGCATAATTTTAATGTAATTTAAATATTATAATGGAGATTAGTAATACAATTAGGATTGTATAATAATTAATTTTAATGGATTAAAATTTATATAAAAATTTGAGAAGGCCTAATTCAATATGATACACAATCAACTAAGTTCGCACCTACAGCTAGTTGAGTAAGATTTACCTTAAGCAAGTGAATAATGGTAAATTTTGATGATTTAAGGATTTTAAGAGTGCATAATAGATCATTAATTAAATTAATGATATTTTTATATTGTTTTTAATGATATTAATCACTGTACACAGTCAAGTCTACTCAAACCAACACATACAACCAATTGACCAAGAGTGAAGGATGTCTTGAGGTAGAATAGGTTGATGAAAACACTGAGTTTAGAACTTAAAGTCATGGAAATGGTCTTATAACAACATAATTTTAATAATATTAATTAATATATTCCTTAATAATGGTAAAGGATAATCAAAAGTGTCTCAAATACACTCAATCCTCTGAAAGATACCTACAACCTACTAGATGATATGAGTTTCAAAGCCTAAACACAAGGCGGAGTTATTGAATGATGATTGAAGTCCTTTTTGATATTTAAAACAAAATTTAATAATTTTATGTATATCCATTGATTATAATTTAAAAAAATCAAGACCCTTCCATACACATCAAAACTGAAAGGGTCATCTACAGTTAGTCATTGGGAGAATTTATCTTGAATAACAAGGTTGACAGGAGTACATAGTTATCTAGGTATCTAAAATAAGTATCAAATGCCTAATCTATCAAATTAAATTAAATTTTTTAATAAATTAAAATTCAATAAGGTCTCTTAAATCACTAGGGTGCATATTAGGGGTCATAAACCTAAGTAAACACACACATCCCAAACACAATCAACTATCTTAGTAATCTCATATAGGTTTGATGTGTGATGTTAAAAATAACTAAAACATTGATTATAGTGGTTTATATATATTATATATAGGTTATAAAGGATACCTAATCATATATCATAGTGAGAAGAACCAAAATAGGGGTCTTAGACCTAATGTACCTATACATAATCCAAACTAAGTCTGCCTCCCCATTCTTTAAAAAGTTTTTGTTTGTGGTAAGACTAAAGATAATTATTGAAGATATATATGTGTTCAATTATATTTTTTTGGTGATAAAATATCCTATAATTTACATTATAATCAATCATTCAAACATAGTCATAAAACCTCTGCATATATAGTCCTAGTCATACATAATTCTACTGAATCATTGGGAAAATTTGATTTAAATTTTATATGATTACTAAGGGAAATTAAGGTAAAGTGTTTGATGGTAATTTCATAGTGTAATTAAATTATCAATAACCTTAAACATAATAATGAAACATGTATTCATCATAAGACCTTGGTTAACCTTGTACATGCCTAGTCATGTACACAGGCCTATAAGCAGCCTTCAAGTGGTGAAGTGAAATCAAGTGAAGTTAGACCATGAAATAATTGAGAATATGGTAAAAGAAAAATAAATTATTCCATATGAAATTATTATACTTGGAAATATAACAACACAATATACCCTATTCAATCTCAAACAAGCCAAGTGCATATTAGGCAATCTTGAAGAGAGTAGAGACAACCAATTAAAAAGAGTGAAGTAACATGAGTTGGATATAAGGATAATATACAAGGTAATTTGTAATATTATGAATACCATGGTTAATAAATCCATGTAGATATCATAACTCAATAGATAAGAGAACAAACACACATAGGCAATTAGGGTCTCTTGGATAGTTTGGTTTAAGAACCCTATGTCTGAGCATTGAGATATATCAAAAGTTTAGTGAAGTGATGTGGTTGTAAATCAATTGAAAGAGGTAAAGGGATATTTAATGGAAATATTTTAGGTCATTTAATCTGAAACCAAATGCAAGATAACCACCTATAGACCCAAAACTTGCTCAAACCTCACAAAATGCTCATTGCCAACCCAAGATGCTAGATTACTTTTCTTGGTATAGAGCATAAAAGATGCATGGGAGCCTAATATTATAGTGTAACTTTAAAACCATATTTTAATTTAATTTTTTTAATTGTTTTATGGATTTATACTTCTAGCTTTATTAACCATCCTTAAGAAGTTAAAGCACTTTTAGGCTACATATGAAGGCTATAAAGACCTGATGAGAGAGAAATACAATTATATGCCTCCAAATGAATGAGATGGACTTAAAAATGACCAAAAAAAATTAAAAACTCCCCTAAGAATCATTCCATGATATTTTAAGATATGGTATTTTATGGAACTATATAAATTAGGGTTAAAACATTTACTTTTGTTGTTTTACAAGTCTATATAGTGAGTCATAACATTGAATTCAACATGAAGATAGGGGAGGATGTTTTATAAATAAATAACATAATTTTTTTGGGTTTTACAATTTTTTATAGGTTGTAGATGCATTTTTCACTCTCTTGGTATGGAGGCCTAATTGAGGCCTAGTTAGGAGGGAGAAAGGGAAAAAAAGACATTTCCACTCAATCTCATAGATGAAATTAAACCTAAATTTGTAAATCCATAAAGGGTAATATAATTTTCCCTTATATTATTAGGATCCTCTTTAATTTTCTCTACATAAGGAGGTTTTCACTAAAAAATGCTATAAGGAATGAGGACTAATTAGGGCTTTTGGTAGAGAATGATTTGTTGGGGCTAGTTTGAGGCCTCCAAATGGATTTTTGAAGGTTTGATATGGTATGAATGGCCATACATGAAGTTTTTATGAGGTAAAATAATTGAAAACAAGTTTTGACACTTGTGTACAAGTATTCCTAAGGAGATGAAGAGCCCTTTAGACACCTTGCATGAGAAAGAGGTGATGTGCCAAGGAGAACATGTTGGGGTCAATTGAGATATTTTAATAGCATATTAAATATTTATAATAAAATAATCTTACCATCAATAATGTAACTTGTATTTCAACATGTTAAGAAGAAGAGGAGTTTTAAGAATCTAGTTAAGGTGTTAGCCATGTAATTCAACTCCCACACCATTTAGAGGGTTAGAACATCTAAAGAGAATATACACATGGCATACTAAACTTGTTGAGGAAGTTACATAACTATTATATTTTTTGTAACTCACATGGCACTTATCAACCTTCTCTCTCATGTACTTTTATTCTCTTATCTCACACTTGTTCTATATATTGAGCCAATTTGAGTTTGAAATGTATACTCCACCTAGGTAAGATGAATCCCTACCCATTTATTATACCTTTTATGAATTTAAAAATGATTTTTTCCTTCATTTTATGACTACATGCAAGGATGTATCTCTGAATGGTTGATCACATCAAGTGTAGATGTATGTCACCTTATTTATGTCTTATTTATCTTGTCTCTTGTGGTTGTTTCTCTATTTTATGTTGTATTTGGTGTCATCATGGGTCCTTTATGGGTTTTAAAATGTAATTAGTCTTTCCATTTACCTTTACAATTTCTTACACTTCTATAAAACATTGATTCAATAGTTTCAATCTAGGAGGTGTGTATGTTCATATTGTCTTGTAGGTCTTAGTATATTATGCAATGTGTGGTAGTCGTTAGAAAAATTTAGTACATCACCACTATATTTATGTTTATCTCAGTTATTTATCCCCCTTTTCAATTCAATCATGTATTGAATGTGAGCCTAAGTGATTCATCAAAGGGAGTTAACCCTTCAGTATAGATGTTTACCCCTACTATAGACAATCCACTAGTCTAGGGGCAATCCCATGTTTCATAAAATTGGAGAGGTCTGAATAACCATCTCCTAGGGTGAAATTTTTTGTGATAATAGTTTTGGCATGCCCAATGGGAATTAAGGTCCAAAAGAGTGGAGGGATTTTTGTGTGTTTTTATACTTATAAGCCTTTGAAGACATTCAAGAAAAAACTAAATGAAATCATCTAGTTATAAGCTACCAAAGTACTTAATGGGAAAATAATTTCCTAAATATCTTGTGTTTCATTTAACTGATGAAGTTAGCATGACTAGACATGATAAAAGATTCTACTATGTACCTCCCTATCATCCTTGCTATGATCCCAATTATGTTTCTCAATATCCCTATCAAGATTTTTATTAGAACTATCATTCATGATAGTCCTATGGTCATTTTAATTCTCATTCATATGACCATGATGTTGTAAACCAACCTTACCAAGACTTGTATTAGCTATACTCCTCCCTTCCTACTTTAATTCCATCTTAAAATTATGTTTCCCTTATTATATCATTCTTTTCACTTAAGCCAAATCTAATAAAATCAAAATAGGTGATGAGAAAATGTGATAGGTAACTTGATGTAATCCATTTTCATCTCATAGAAAGGATGAATAATTTAGTTCAAATGTTAATGGGTATGTGGATGTTAGTTAAAGATAAAACCCAATATGTTATTAGTGATGCATTGAGTGAAATGAAAACCTTTATCCAATGCTAGATATACATATTAGAGAAGTGGGAGAATAATGAGACCCAATCTAAGTAACCCCAATCATCATCCCCTATCCTTAGTCCACCTCCTTTGACTCTAATTCCTCCCCAAGATACACCTATTCTCCCTCAATAAAATAAGATATCTTCATATTGGAGGCCTTTTTGGACTATGATTCCTAATTATACCATTCCAACTCTTGTCAATGAGTCCGAACCTATGTGAGTCTCTCCCTCCCCTCCTCAAGAACCCTCTTATATTCTAAATCAGTTTTCTTGTACCCCTTATCCTCATGAAACCATTCACTATCCTAAAGAGGAGCCTCTAAGAGAGCCAATCCAATCCTAAAAAGAGCCTAATAGCTTTAAAACTCTAACGTAGAACCAAGTAATTAAGGCTTAGGAAAATAAAGATGAAGAGAGTGAGGACAAAGAAGTTGATGTCAAGAAAAAAGACCTTGTGTTTTCTCAAGCCTCATTCCCCTCTCCCAAAGAAACTATAGTTGTTTCCTCAAGGAATTCAATACAGAAGAGCATTCAAGATAATAAGAAGTCCCTAGTTTAAAATTTGGATTATGAAGTTACAAATAATAATAAACTTCAAGAAAACTATGAGATGTATGACGTGGTTGATGAAGAGAATGGAAAACCTATGGCAAATTTAAAACTTATTTCTCTCCAAGAATTATTTCAAGAGTCTCCCATTTCTAAGACCCAAAATTTCAAGAGTATTCTCTCCATACCCAAGCATATTTGTGAACCATCCACCACATCTCATACTCCTTCTCAAACCCATGAATTTGTTCATCTCCCTCCCACCTCATCCATTCTTATAGGAGAACCCATCTTATAGGAGATAAGTGAAGAAGATAAAACCAAATTTGTAGTTCATAAATAAGATGACTCAAGTGTTTATGATGAAGAGTTCACTATAAGGACTTCCCTTGGTGAAAATTAAAAAAATCCATCTTCTCAAGTAAATGAATAGATGATCTCGATGATGTTTCAATTGGAAATGAAGAATTTGAAAAATATATGGAAGAGGAAGCTTTCGAGAGGAACATCATATTGAATTAGTTTATTGAGTCTCATGAGTAGGTTCAAATATATGTGAGGTAAATTTTAGAGATATAATCACTGAGAGGGAGGGTGAATCAGTGTCCTTATAAGCTTTTACTTTCACTTCAATATATATTCTAATCATTCATCAAAAAACATCATCATATGAGAAACATTAACTAGTCTATGTGGGAAACCCTTAAGGGGATTAAAATCCACTAACCATAGCTTGGACAAATAGTCTTATAAATAAATGTATCAAATTTAGTTAAACACCCACTCAACTTGGAGCACCAACCCTAGTATATTAAGCATGAACTTAACAAAGTCTTTAGAAAGCACCCACTTTCAAGGAAAAAATATCTTCCTTATTGACTCAATACCAACTCAGCCAGCTCTTGACCAAGCACCCACTCATCCAAGTAGACTTTTAACTTCCATTTTTATCTTATTTGTAGCAATCCTTAATATATTATGGTACTCCTTTTTATCTCTTCTTATCCTCTATTCTTCATTAGAAAATATTTATTTAATATTTTCATAGTAATCACCTTCTCTTATGATCACAAGTGTCATAAATATACTTAGATTTATAATGCATCTCTACTCTTCTATAATATCCTCATAGATTCTACTATACTTTTCTTGTTACTATATTTCATTTGTAGACCTCTTCCTTTATTTTATTGTTTAGATCATAGGAATCAATAAAATGATTCCATGGTATGAATTTATATTGATCCTAACAACCTCTACTTCGGTCTTATAGATTAATATTCAACTTCTCTTTTTCTACACACATAAACTATCAATTTTGGCCTTGTATAAATACTAGTCAAATGATCATCTCACCTTGTGGTCGGCCACAATATTTTACCATCAAGGTCAAAAATAATAATATTTTAAATATATCATATATACATTAATACACACAAAACTAGTCCCATATTGGTCATCCATAACTCATTATACCCTTATTCCTTTATTAGGTCTCATGTAAACCTAATTGCATTAGGTCTACATATTCTCAATTATCCAAGTTCTTTTTGAGTATTTTGATCTCCTCAATCTACATTATCCATTCACACACTATGAAAAAAATATCTTCTTATCTTATTTTATCTCCATAAACTATATATAGTCCATCATGACAACCCTTCTTGTATTAGGTCATTGATCATTAGGTTTGTAAAACACCTAGTTCACTATTTGCCAAACTTCTATCTTGCTTAATCACCTTCAGCGCACACAAATAGGGCATACCAAGCATATAGACCTATGAGACATGGCCCAAATTCCATATTTAAATTCATAGATCAATCAACTCAATTCCTATGAGCATAAAACATCTCTATAATCAACACTTGTCTACCATGTCTTTTAGGTTTGTCTACAATCAAATATATTATTCCAAGGGAAAAATCTAGTCCTTTGTGCTATAGAAAATATCACTGATGTCATTTCCATATGGTATCTTAGATTTTATTCTTAAATCAATATATCTCCTTGATTTTTGTCAAGCCAATATAGCACAAATCTCATCACAACATCTTCCTTACATCATTTTATCAAGTAGGTTTGTGCTTACATGCTTGATTATGATAGACCTTTCTCATAACTTGTCTTCTTCATGATATGTAAAATGACACTATAAAACATTTTATTTGGTCCTATATGACTGAAAGATAATATTTATGCTCATAGAATACTCAAATCTTCATGGTAATATCCCAATGAACAACTCTACAATCTTCTTTAATGCTTACTATGTTGATGCATTTTTTATGCACACCAATTCATAAAGAGCAAGCCTCTAACATTTTAGGATATCAATAGAGGTAAAATCCACTCCATGGAATGAGTTTTAGGTTATTTTAGTTTTAAAAACCAAGTGATGTAATATCAAGTAGGGCATGTAGGTTTTTAACTAGCACAATGTATGGATGAATGCTATCTAAAAGAAAGTTAAAAAGCTAGGTGAGTTGGTGGATAGATTTATATTAATATAGAGTGGGTAGATCTCAAAAATGAAATAAAAAATAAAGGCAAGGGTAGAGAATAAAATAAATATTATATGGATTTATTAATCACCACTCAGTCTATATTCTCAGTGGATAAGTGATTTCAAAACCAATGTTTTTTACTAGTAGTTATTGCACACACACATACAAACATGGTCAAGTAGTCTAGGAAAGTTTGATATAGGAAAATAATAGGTCTCAACCAAAGGTTTTTCCCATTATATTAGCAATTAAAAACACTTACTTATGAGATTATGACTCAGAATAAGGAGGTATCTAAGATAGTTGTTGCACATACACAGAAGACTATATCTTTGAAAACACCTCTACACACTTAGAAATATGAAACATTCAACTTACTCAAAAATTATCAATATAATTATAATTATTCAATATTTTTTTAACATATAAAACTATCATATTAATTATAACAAGAATAATTCCTCATAGTTGTTACACAGAATTATTGAATCAAAAAACCAAAAAGATAGAGCCTAATTACATAGATCTTTGAGAGAAAATAAACAAACACATTTGTTGACAATTAAAAATTGATTTTTATAATGTATTAAATTTATTTTACCCTTGAAAATGAGGGTTACATATATTTAAATATACTTGGGGAGGGTTTGCCTCATCCTCCAAGTACATGCAAAATTTGTGTTTACATGGCATAATTAGAACTTTAGTTTTAATTGTAGTTCCAAAACTCTATATAATATATACATATAGTTAAATTAAATTTATCAAAAATTAAATTTATCCTTTATAATATGATGAAACCTATTCATTTTTACAAATAAATTAGGTAACTTTTTATTCAAGTTCCAACAAAACTATACTGTGAGTACAAATGTTAACATCTTTAAACAGACGTGAACAAAATTAGACTTTTAACTAATGTTGAGTGGATGTTTGGATGGATACATTAAATTTTATGGGAGTCATAACTATTTATGTTGTTTCTAAAATGGATGTTACAACATCAGTATTCTTCTTCTCTACCTCCAACTCAAGATTACATTTATGATCCACATCATGACACTCCCTTATGATGTCTATGTTGAGTAACAAGGGTCCACACACCCCTTTAACTTGTTCTAAGACTTTTTCATGCTTGGCCTTTGTATTTTGGAGGTTTATCTTGAAAATTTAAACTTAAATTACTTTATTTATTTTAAAACTTGACTCAAATTTAATATCCCAAGTTCTATTCTATGTAGACTTTAAATTAAATTCTCAAATGCTTCCTAAATCAGCTGATAAACATTAATTATAATAATAAGATTTTTAATATCACCCCTTGCCATAGATAATTTCAAATCATATAATATATGTAATATGATATTTTCATGCTCTTTATATTTGGGTATTACACCCCAGCTATGGTAACCCACTCTCTAGCTTCTTATTTCTGATCACCACCAAATTGAGGGTGTTATATGCCTCCAATGGTATCATTAAGTTTAAATGGATATATGACTTAATAGTAGTGTAAATAATCAATAATTTTAACTTATTTTAATTTTTATTTAAATAATTAAACAATTTATGTGTCTAAGCTATATGGGGGACAATTTTTCCCTCTTTGCCTTAAGAGCCTATAGAGCGTTGTAACATTTTAATGAAGCTTCTTGAATTTCAATCTAAATTCCTACTATAATGTGGACTATTTTCTACTATTATTTTATTTGATCTAATTCATGATCCAACTCTTACCTTTCCATTTTAGTCACATAGTATCCTTATGAGTTTCTATGAGGGACTTGAAGTCTTTTATGTATGGGTACTACCCCATCTATCTATTTTTTCTTTTGGACACGAAATATACTTCCTACCTTTCCTCAAGAATGATTTACCTCCTAGATTCATCCTCTAATTTCCTCTTCCTCACCATTTGAATGCTTACTAAGGACTTATCAAAAAATGATGTTATTGATGATAGTTCTATAGTTTTGAAATTAGGATTTTGGGAAGACTTTGATTTAAGATAAACTACCCATGGTGGGATAACTATGTGGACTTGGTATACTAACTATAAATCCTTATCTATAGCCTCTAATAATTGAACTATATTGATTGTTGATCGAAAGGTCCTTTGAGAACTAGGTTAGGTAGGGAAGGTTATATGATTTTAGACCAATAAACAACTACATATTGGGGGAGTCGATAGACTATATAGACTTGTTTACTCCTTTTGGACTTCCCTGAGCATGTGATAGTCGTATCTCAAGAGGAGTTGGTGGAAGTCATTGGTAGATTGATTTATGTGGAAGAGACATGGATATGGGAACTAGCTAGTGTTATTTCAATTTTTTTAGAAGCCCTTTTCTTATATATGGTTAGGATTGTAGCAATCCTAGAGGGAATGTAATTAGTGGTTGAAATAATGGACATGTTTTTCACCATGGGTTGGATTGAAACAATAGTGTTAGAAGAAACATCTTCTACTTTGGGAGTGAGAAAAGATGTTTTTAAGACAATAGTGAGGGGATTTGAAATATCAAGGGTGGAGGTGACATCCTCAACTTTTAGAGTGAGAAAAGGGGTTTTTAAAATAAAGTTAATAAGAATTGAGCCTAAAATGGGAAAAAAATAAGAAACTTGGGAAGAAGAGTTTGAAGGATGAACCTTCATAACTAATTGGTCATATTTGACTAGTGACTTCCCTTTGTTAGCCATAAGGTTTAGTGCCTTGGCTCTTTCCAATTATTCTTGTTATGCATCTATTTTTTACTAAGTTGAGGGTATGCCTATTTATGCTTCATTAATAACTATATTATCTATTAGGGGAGGAGACTTTGGCTTCTTATTATAGCAAATAGTAGTATTCAATGGTGGGGAGGAGGCTCTCTGAATTAAGGTAGTAACAACACCTTATATTGTAGTTTTTTCACATGCAATGTAGTTGGGTGATTCTAGCCTTCTTCATCAAAGGAGTCCAAGTCAGTGATATCACCTTGAGCTCCTTTATGCCCAATCTCACTATGACCAAGCTCTTTATTAATATCCCTCAATAGTATGGGAAGTTCTGGTGAAGTCCCTTATTATATCTGTATTTGTTATTGGGGTATATTGGCCTCAAAGACTAAAGTAGCTCATCCTATATGGGTGGGAGCTAAGTATGAATTTACTAAACTAAAATTGATGACTCTTGTTGAATAATACATATGCCTACAAGTTTTGCCTTTTCTAAGACATGGGCATCATCCTTAACATTTAAGAATAGAAAGTCATGATCATAGGGAACATGTTATTATGGAAAATAAAGCCCTGGATAGGATTTTAAATCTGATCCTAGGGGTCCCAATATATATGTGGAAAGGTAGGAAATTTATAGTGCTTTCTCTTATTTCATATATACCTAAAATTATTCCTCATTATATAATACATTCTACCTATGATCATGTGAGATCCATAAAATGTGCCCTTCTTCTACTTTATCAAATCCTCTTCCGCACTCCACCAAAGATGATATGTAATTTATTTCTCTATAATATTATTTGGAACATACTTGGGGAGGCATAAAGGGGTAAACCTTATGATCACATACCATGATCACCATATAGTCTAGGTATAATCAGTAGTCACCTTAAGGAGCTGGTGTATTTTTTTTGCTCTTTGAAATTATGGGAAGTGGGGCCTCATGAATTTCCTTCCATATTTATATATATACATCCTCAAAAATCCAAGGTATATTATTTGTATATGCATATATGTGCATAAATTTATAGTAATCATAAATGTAATTCTTTATATAATAACTATCTATGCTCCAAATCTCTTGAAGGTCCCTATACATCATGCCCATTACTACATCTAGAAGGTATGACATCATATAAAAATAGTATGATGAATTGGGTTGCTTTCCTTTATGTATAAATTACTCTCTTAGCTTGAGACTGATAATATCTCCTATGGTAAAAGTCATGTCACTAGTCATCAACATATCTAGTAATGGCACCCAATCTAGGTGGAAAAAATGGATACTTGGCATGCCATATAGTCTATCCAATAAGGACATCCTAATATGAACCCCCATTCTAAATTTTATAATGGGGGTGGGATAATTTCCATTTAGGGCCATAGTCTACCCAATAAGAATCCATGAGTTCATATTTTTCAATTAATTTATGCTTGTTCCATATTGCTAGCCTATGTTTATAAAATATTATATTTGGAATTAATAGAGATAGGTACCTTTGGAAATCATAACTAGTGATGTAAACCAAGACTATCTAGTGATCCATATGATATAATAAGACATATTTTGTATTATTTCTAGTAAATAACAAGTCTTACAATAGGTCGATGCAAGGTATAACTTTGGGATTGGCCTCTATGAAATTCAATCTTTATCTCTTAAGAGAGATTGAGTCTATAACTAATTATAATTACATGGGTGATAGATTTATTTCATTTAAAAATGTGTTGATAGCATCAATAACATCACATAATTTTGAGTAGTTAACATACCTATTATTAAATATTGTTGTGTCAAACACTGTGTCTATAAAGTCTAAAAAATACTTGATGGAGAATGGGGATAGTGGAAGTGCTCCTCTAATTCTCTTTGATGATCAATCCATTTCAATTATCTAGTTTTCTTAAAGATAATTTCTTAGACTATTGAAAATCCTTATTTTAGTTGCTTCTTTGTTATTGATTCATAGGTATCTAGGGCTTTATTTATAGAGTAATAATTGAGTTTGAATTCACTTGTGATCAAATAAACACGTCGATGACTGCATGTTTTTCATATCTATTTTATCATTTAGTTATAGTTAATGCACTTTTAATATCCAACATTCATGTTTGTTTTTACCTATAAAATTCAAATCTCATTAGTTTAGTTGGTGGGTTACATTCTTTGACAAGTGTTAGGAAGTAGTTCTACTTTGTTAGCTAAGTCTAGTAGGCTTTTGGTAGTCAAGAGTGAGGAGTCAGGTTTTTTGTTGGGATCAAGCCAATAGTTCTTGTGAACCAAGAAATCCAAACACAAATATTGAAAAAAATTCTTTAAGACCAAATCCATTAGAACAATGCTTGATTAAAATGTCCAATCAAATCCTCTAAAGCATATAAATCTGATGAATATTGTTCTAGATAAATTATCTAAAAAGAGGTCCTAAACAAAAGTTTTGATATCAAAAATTATGAATAAGGGTTTTGAATAAAACCAATTACTTCAGAACATCATTTGAAAAAAATGTTTGATACCAAAACTTTAAACAAAATGTTTGATATAGAAACTTTGATAAAGACTGTACTGAATAAAACCTTTAAATAAAAGAAAACCTAGACATAAGTTACAAACAAAAATCTGATGAACAAATCTTTTGAACAAAATTCCTAATGCAAAAACACTAAATAATATGTTTGATAATCAATTCTTAAGCAAAATTCCTAAACAAAAATAATTTCAAATAAAACTAAGTCCCAAAACCTACATAGTACAAAAACTCTCAAAAGGCATTAATAAGTTATTCCAAAATGTATAATATAATTATTTTTACTTCTAAGTGTAAATATAAGGAGGAATATAATATAAATTATACAACTACATAAACTAAATCTTAAAAAATAAGGCCATATCACAAAAAAATTGTGTCCTCTTTTCTTCTTCAAAAAAGGGTAATTTTGGGTATAATAAATGATGACTTACAAGGGGAATACTTTCGAGTATTTGATAACTCAAAAATTTGGTTAGTAATTTCAAATCAGACATGAACTATGCCATAGAAAAATATTATAATCAAATATATGAAAGACACTCCCAACTACATCATACAACATATTTGACTTCTCGTCCATGGATCTGTGTGTGCCAAAGTGATGTTTATTTAACCCTTATTGTGAGGATATTTTTAAATACTTGGAATAGTTGTAGGTTTTGGTCTAGTTATTTTAAATATTACTAAATCAAGGGAACTCATGCATTTCTCTACTACCATATAAGCATCGATATCCCTAACAGATATACCTTGGGTTCCTTCTCTCCTCCTCTTTCTCTTCTTTGATCATGATACATGGCACATTAACCATATTTCATCAGGTGAGCCTTTGATATCCTTTAGATTTTCTTTAGAATTTATTGATCACTCTCTTGAACACATTGGCTATTCTTCCTATTTTTTTATTTTAATTGAAGGAGGAGAGATGAAACCACTATGAGATGGTGTATTTATACAAACTTCATTTTCCAAATTTTCCCTACCAACTACATCTACATCAATGATTAATACCTCCAAACAAATATTAATATGAAAAGTGTGTTTGGTCCAATGGAGTGAGAAAACTTTCTATATTCATATGGAGTATTAGAGAGTAAATTTCACATACTTGGTATAAATATTAAATTATAACACAACCCTGAATGATTGTGACTACATACCTAAATCCTAAAGACCTTAAACACAAAAGTATAACTAGCTTGTAAACAAATGTTAGGTTGTAAATCCCTTTGCAATTTCATTTTCCCATATATATCTATCTAATCATAAAATAGGGGGACTATTGGTAGGATTCTAGTTTTGTCATGTTAGGATAAGACATTTATATTGTCATAGGAATCAACAAAACATTTAAACTATAAAGCATTGAACTAACATATAAAACAAGAAACTAATCTAGAAAGTAAGAAATTAACCTAAGAAATAGGAAATTTAAAATAAAAAGTAGAAAAACTAAACTAATACTACCTACACCATGTTTTATTCATTAATTAGGGGCATCTTAAGATGATATAGCCATGAAATAATGATTTAGAAATTGTCTATTGATTGGATATGTGAGTTCATTACACTACAAGTCCCTTAGACAGAATGCATTATTACCCATGATCTATGAAATCTTATATGGTCCAATCCATAGTGGGGTAAATTTGTTACATTGGCCCTTCCTTTCATGGGATTTTTCCCATAGAAGAAATAGATTATAGATCCTATATGATTTAACTTTTTCTCTTTTTTCAAACCATCTCTTGACTACATCTTGGTATTTGCTAAAAGTCTATAGGGCCTCAGTCCATAAATATTCCCTTTTTGTTATATCTAGTAATTGAGATTATGATTTTTCATTTGGTTCCATCTATTCTTGCATGAATTGATAAGTTGTAAACTTTAGCATGAATCAAAATATTGGCATGCATCCATATACTAGTAGATAAGGTGAGGCCTTGAGGGCCTACTTAGATCTTGTTCAATCTTCCCAAATGGTATACTTCAATAGATTATGCCAGTCCCTAGGCTTATCACCAACAACTTTATTAATTGCATCTATCAATTTATTATTTATTTATTTATCCAATCCATTTCCTTGAGGGTAGTAGTTAGAAGATGACCTAATGGTGATCTGATTATCATGAGCCCATTCCATGACTTCAACTGATATGAATGTTGGCCCATTGTCACAAACTAAAAAAATGGGAATGCCAAATCTAGTTATGATGTGTTATTCTAATAAGTGTGTCACATCTTGTGCTCTATAATTCTTGGCGGTTACCTCCTAAATGTATTGGGTATAATAATCTATGGTAGTGAGTACATTACCTACTCAAGAGTTTGGGTTAATGACACCAGTGAAGTCTGACTACCATTGGGCAAATGGCCTTACCTCAATAATAGGTTTCAAGGGAATTATTGTATGTACTTCTATTTTTTCCAAATCTTGGAATTAATGACATGTCTTAATATGGTCATGGATATCCTTGAAGATTGTTGGCCAATAATAGCCCATTCTTAGGATTTTGTGACTTGTGGTGTTCCCAGATGGATGAACACTTCCTATAGTTTAGTGTGGGTTTTCCAAAATATCTTGAACCTCTTCTATAGATACATAACTAAGTAAATGCCTTCATAATTTTTCCTATAAATAAATCCTTTCTTAATTATGTATTGAGAATATTTGATCCTCAACACTCTCCATTCTCATTTGAGTTCTAGAGGATAAGTACCTAAATTGAATTATGTCAATATACCATTCACCTATTAATACTTAGGCTTCACAAACCTCTTTAATAGTAATAGTGGGTCAACCTCAGTCATGAGTTGGATGATGCCTTGATCCCAAATGATTTTAGTAGGCTTAATTTCTTTATCAAACTCTTGTAGCTTTGCCATCTATTTTCCCTTATGTTCTCTGAGTTGATTTTGTGACAAGGTTAACTTCACAACTGGGTTAGGAACAATGGTGATAGCCTTTTTTCTCAAGATTTAGTGGAATAATCTTTTCACCACTTTAATAAGAACAAATATCTACTTATCAATCATGGAGTACTTCAATTATGCATCCTTCAAATGTATGCTTATGAACCCAATGGGATGCTCAGTCTTATCTTTATTTTATGTTATGACATCAATAGTTGTATGTTCTAAAGTAAATGAATATAAGTAAATATTCTTAGTAAAATTTGGGATAATCAACACTAGGGCCTGAGATATAACATCTTTGATGCCTTGAAAAAACTTCTAGGCCTTGGATTTCTATTCCACTTTAGCATCTTATTTAAGCATTGCATTCATCGGTCTCACAATTTTTGAAAATCTTGAGATGAAATTCCTTAAAAAATTAATTTTCCCAAAGAATGACTCGAGTTACTTCTTGTTATTTGGTGGTGCAATATTTGAAATCCCCTAGATTCTATTTGGGTCAATGATGATTCCTTTTTTGGTAATGATATGTACCAAAATCTTGCCATTAATAACTCCAAATATGCTCTTTTTTGAGTTTAGAAAAATTCAAAACCTTCAAAATCTTTTAAAGATTGACTACATATGGCTTACATGATTGTTTTTATTCTTCAAGAAAATAGCTAGGTCATCTAAACAGATGATTATAAATTTACTTGTTAATCCTTGAAATGCATGATTTATTTCTCAATAAAAGGTGGATACTAAATTTATTAGGCCAAAATGCATCCTTTTATATGCATAGGTACCCCAACTTATAGTAAATATAGTTTTCATTCTATCTTTTGACTATACCAACACTTGGTTATAACTTAAAATCCATCCAGGAAGGACATCATTTCAAAGCCACTAACTATCTAAATAACCTCATCCAAGAAGGGTAGTTGATAGTGTTCATTCTTAGAATATTTGTTCATGTTTCTAAAATCAAAACATAATATAAATTTTTCATTCTTGTTTCTAACTAGGACCAAATTAGTTACCTAGGTAGAATGCCTGATTGGGAAGACTATCTTTGCACTCAACAACTTTTCTACTTCTCTTCAAATGAGATGCTCTAAAATAGGATTCATTAT
Source organism: Torreya grandis (assembly GCA_037957365.1). Taxonomy (NCBI): domain Eukaryota; kingdom Viridiplantae; phylum Streptophyta; class Pinopsida; order Cupressales; family Taxaceae; genus Torreya; species Torreya grandis. The sequence goes on from JARHVA010007395.1 coordinate 145,409, forward strand.
TTTCTATCTTTATCTGAATGACTTTTGGTCTTATTTCAATGGAATTGTATGGGTGATTACCTTTAGTTCATAAACCTTCAAGTCTTCATAAGTCTATGCAATTACATGTATGTATTGATTGATTAAATCCTTCACCCATTACCTTTCTTCTGGATTGAAACTAAGGCCAATGTTGACATATCATGGGCTATTTTCATCTCCCAAATTCTCCCTTTTGTAGTTAGACTTGTTAACCTTGGGTTGCATTTACTATTTATCTTGGGGATCTATATCAAATGCTCTTTATAAGGAGACCAAACTATCTTGGATACAATTTGATTTGAGCTAGAGGACACCTTCATCTTCTAAGTCCTCTTGGTAGAGATAACTAATTTCCTTGTCATTAATGATTTGGGACTCAAATTATCTTGAATTGGTTATAAATAAAATGATCTATTGGTCATAATCAAAGAATTGGAATTTTTTTATGTTTTTAGAAACAAAATAATAAGGTATTATCTCAATAGAGAATCTCTTTACCTTGAATTCTTGGAGAGGATCCAAATCGATAGTAGAAGTAGCTAGTGAGTCCATAACTTGATTTTATTCTCTAGGATTATATACCATATTAAAATACTCAAAGATATTAATCAAATCCTATGATTTATTCTTATATATGTTTAGATATGATATCTTACACTGGTATTTATTTCTAATCTGATTGACTACTAGCTTTGAATCACCATATATTAACAACTACTTGACATTATTTTTGAGTGAAAAATGTAATCCCAAAATCAATGCTTTATATTCAATGGTATTTTTGGTGCAAGGGAAGTATAATTTGTAATCTTACAAGAACTTATTCCATTATGAATTACTTAGTTCAATTCCTATGCATAATCCTTATTTGGATCTGGTACCATAAAAAGGAGAATATATAGCTAATTAGGGCCCTAATATTTTGGCTCTTATATTTCATTTCATATAGTGAAAGTATAAATACCAAGTCTAGGGGATTCACAACTTACCTCTTTGTTCTTGACATTATACTTTGTGATGGGATACTTAATCCTTAGTTATCGATCAATCTAGATTTGGTTCAGAAGACCTTTCCATTGTAGACAAATGTGAGAAAAATCTATTGAGAGGTATGCATTGAGTGTCTTAGACCAGTCCCTACTTAGTAATAATCCATACCCTTCAGGTATGTCTACTACAAGGATGTCGATAGTAATTTTTATTTGGGGCTTGGATGCTACATGAATATGCACATTAGTGAGCTCTCCAATCACTAGTATCACTATTTTATCTAACTATGAGAGTGTTCTCTTTGATGGGATTGGAGTTAGTCCAAGAATTTGACAAATATAAGTAGGCATCATAGTTTTTAAATATGTAAAACTGACTAATCAATTATTAATATTCTTACGAAATACCTTGATAGCTAACAAAAAGGGTGGGACCTCTAGCTTGATTTTATATATGACCTTGGTGTCAGAAACCTTTATTTTATCTATATAAGGTTTTTTATTTTCCATAAGGGACTTATCTATGATAGATTTCCATAGGAACTCATTTTATTAAGTTATCTAAGCTATTTCATGAAGGGTGATGTTTGATTTGATTTTCTTGATGTCCTCAACAATGTTATACCCCCTTTTCTCTATTCCTCCTTATTTTAAGGCTAATAATTCAATTTTATGGGAGGTGGATTGTTATCATATTTTAGATTTAGGGGAATGGTTGTACTATTTGGATGATTATATATTTTTAAGGGATACCTTTTCTTAATGTTTAAACCACCTTTTTTGAATTGATGGAAAACATGAATCTCATCTGTGTTATTTTTTGGTATATTGTCATCTTCAGTCGGGAAAGTAAACTCATGAGTCTCAAATAACATAGAGGTGCTTAAATAGATAGAGTATTGGTGGAAATATGGTGGATTACACATCAAATCTTTCCCCACCACCTCTTTTTTAAATATTTCAAAATATCCACAAAATTCAACATAGACAAGTTCACCATGTTGAAATATGTTATGAATTCTACACTAGTTGGGCAAAGCTATCTCTAATATACTGATTTATTGAAGCTTGATATATTTATGTGTATTATTTTTAGGCCTATTTAATGGTATATTATACCTATGAAACCCATAATTTTTATTACCACTTGGGCAATTAGAATTTCCTATCTTTCTTTACATGTCAATAAAATAGTTGCTTAACTTCTGAACAATCTTTTATATGGCATCTAGATCTACTTTAGTAGAGTCACTACCCTAGAAAATAGAATTAGAAGATGTAGATATATTTTGATTATACTTATAACCATTTCCTTGTACATGATTATTAAAAAAACTATAATTGGATGTGTCATCTACATTAGAGGAAGTGGCATGCATAGTTGATTCTAAATAAATGTATGGACATTCTGCATCACATGTAGAACTAGATTCAAATCTAGGAGACCATTTTTGATAATAGGTGTGTCAAGTACCTAAGGATTAAGTTTTATATAAATGTTTATGTCTTTTCATAGGCTAATGCTAAAGTGTTTATAACAGCAACTCTTCACAAGAAGACTACAATAATTAGATCCAAAGCATTCTTTTATGTTTTTAATGCCAATATATCATTTAGTTTATATTCCAGGATTAACTAGGTGTACATATTATTAAATATTACATTAAAGGCCCAAATTAGTTCATTGGGCTCCCTCTTCATACTAGTAAAATTTTGGAATATCAAATTGGGGTTATTGGCCTACCCAAATTGTGGAAGAAAAGTAGTTTGATATGTGTTCTAAGAAGTGATGGAATTTTCTTGTCAATTAAGGTACAAATCATAAGCGACATCCATTAACATGAAAGGAAAAAGTATAAATGAAACATATTCATTAATAACATTCATCAATCTCAACATAGCTTTAAAAGACTTGATGTGTTCTTCTCTTGCTCTTCCTCCTAAAGGAGAAAAGGATGGTAGATACTTTTCAAGATTCCTAGGTAGGTCATGCACATCCCCTCAAATGGAAATAGTAGATTCAACCAACTAAGGTAGTTGAGACATAATATGATTAATATGGGGAGTGTTCCTTATTGTATAAGGTGTTATGTCTCTATTATTGATAAGGTTAATTGGTACAAATCTAGGTTTTCTATTATTTGACAAAGGTGAGACTAGAAGACTAGCTTTCGTATTAGATCTAGTCACTCTCCTGGGTGACTCTAGTACAAATCAACATAGAAACTAACCTATTTTATTAGAAAATCTCAAGGCCCTCCTTATATCATTATAAATAATATTGATGTGGTTTTTATGCACACCAATTCTTAACAAGGTATCCTCTAATATTTTAGAATCTCAGTGGAGGCAAACTCCACTCTAGGGCATGAGTTAAAGGTATGCAGTTTTAGAAACCAGGTGATGGAATAATAAGTAGGGCATGTAGGTTGTTAACTAGGAGTATGTATTGATGAATGGTATCTACTATAAAGTTAAAAAACTATGTGAGTTGGTGGATATATGTATATTAATCTAGAGTGGGTAGATATTAGAAATAAACTCAAAAATAGATAGAAGGGTAGATCAAAAAAGGACTCTAAAGATTTAGTAATCACCTCTCAAGATGGAATATCAGTGGACAAGTTATTTCAAAATCAATTTGTATTGCTAGTAGCTACTTCACACACACATACAAACATGGTCAAGCAAACTAGGATAGTTTGATATAATAAACTTAGAGGTCTCAGTCAAAGGTTGTTCCTTTTAGAGTAGATGTTACACACCCTTACTTAGGATATTATGGCTTGGACCAAGGAGGTATTTTATATTGATATTACACATAAAAATAAGACCATTGCATTGAAAGAACCTATACATACTTATAAATATGAAACAATCAACTTACTAAAAAATGATCAATATAATTACTAATCATTCAATAGATTTTACACGTGTAAAACTAGAATATTAATCATAACAAGAAGAATTCCTCATAGTTTTTTCACTGTAAGAATTATTGAATCAAAAAACCAAAAATATAGAACCTAATTACACAGAGCTTGGAGAGAAAATACATGAGCACATTTTTTGACAATTAAAAATTGATTCTACTTTTGTATTAATTTTTTTGACCCTTAAAAGTAAGGGCTACGTCTGTTTAAATATAATTTTATAGGGGTCATCTCATCCTCCAAGTACATGAAAATTTTGTTTTTACATGGCTTAATTAGAACCTTAGTTCTTACTATAGTTATAAAACTATATGTAATGTATACTTATAGTTAAATTAAATTTATCAAATATTAAATTTATCCTTTATAATATAATGTAATGCATGAATGTTTACAAATAAATTAGGCAACTTTATATTCAAGTTCCAAAAAAATTATACTATGAGTGCAAAACTTAATGCCTTTGAATAGATGTGCAAAAAACTAGCCTTTCGACTAAGGTTCAGTGGATGTTTGCATGGATGAGTTAACTTTTGTTGGATTCATCACTATCAATGTTATAGCTAAACTAAATGTTACAATCTCAATCTTCTTATTCTTCACCTCTAACTAAATATAACATCTATGACCCACATCATGTTTTTGCCTTATGATTTCTAAGTTGGGTAATTATTTCTAACTTACTCTAAGAGTTTTTCATGCTTAGTCTTTGTATTTTGGAAGTTGATCTTGAAAATTTCAAATTTTGTTACTTTATTTCTTGAAAATCTCATCTCAGCTTCAATATCCTCAAGTGTTAATCCCTATAGACTTTTCTTAAAATTATCATATGCTTCTTAAATGAGCTGATCAAAATTAAATCCACTAATAAACTTTCTAGTAGCATCCATTGCCTTAGATAATTTCAACTCATCTAAGATCTATAACATGAGAGTTTCATGCTCTTGATATTTGGGATAGCTTCCTATGTTTTAATTACCAATAAATGAAGGGCATTTTATTCCTCTAACAGTGTCATTAAGTAAAAATGGCTATATGTCTTAATAGTAGTGTAAATAATCAATAATTAAAACTTATTTTGATATTAATTTAAATACTTAAACAATTTATGTGTGTGAGCTATATGGGGGGCCAATTCTACCCTCATTACCTCAATAGCCTCTTGAGCATTATAATGTTTTGATGCAACTTCATGAAATTTAGTCTCAATTCCTACTAGAATGTGGACTATTTTTTTATATTATTTAAGTTTCTCTAATTCTTGCTCTAGTTCCTACCTTACCATTTTAGTGCCCTCATGTAATGCTATCATAACATCCTTATGAGTTTTTGTAAGGAACCTAAAGTCTTCTGTATATGGGGACTGCCCCAACTATTTGTTAATCCTTCCAAACAAGGCATATACCTCTTACCTTTCTTTGAAAATGATCTCCCTCCCTACTTCATCCTCCAATTTCCTCTTCCTTACCCTTTGAATGCTTCTTAAGGATTTTAAAATGAGGATGTTACTAATAACAATTATACAATTTTGAAATTAGTATTTTGGGAAGCCTTCGATTTAAGATCAACTACCCATGGTGGGATAATTAGTTGGGTTGGGTCTATTGGCTATGTATCCTTAGTTTTAGCATCTATAGATTGATATTTTATTGATTGTTTCTCTAAATATCCTTTGATAGCTAGGTCAAGAAGGTAAGGCCATATGATTTTGGACTAATAAACACCTCCATATTGGGGGAATGGATGGATTGTATAGTCTTTTTTACTCCTTTTAGACTTCCCTAAGGATATGTCAGTATTATCTCAAGAGAAAGTGGTGGAAGGAATCAATAAATTGAGATTTTTGAAAGAGACATGGAGTTGGGAAATAACCAATGTTGTTTCAATTTTCTTATAGGACCTTTTCTTTTTCATGGTTTAAACTATAGCAGTCTTAGAGTGGATTTCAGTAATGGTGTCAATAATCAATATGGTTGGTATCATGGGGGGAATGAAATAATAGTGGTAGAATAAATATATTCTACATTAGGAGTGAGAAAATGGGTTTTCAAAATATCACTAATAGGAACTAAACCAAAAATGGGAGCAAAAGAAGAAATTTAGGAAAAAGGGTCTGAAGGATGAACTTTCTTACCTAATTAGCCACCTTTGATTGGTGACTTCCCTTTATCAATTATAAGGCTTAGTGCCTTGGCTCTTTTCAATTCTTCTTATTCATCAATTTCTTGGTCTACATCTATTTATTGCTAAGTTGAGGATGTGCCTATTTGTGGCTCATCAGCAATAAAAATTTTTATGAGGGGAGTAGCCTTTAGCTTCCCCTTTTATTAAATAGTAGCTGGGGAGGAGGCTTGTTTAATTGAGGAAGTAGAAACCTTTTCCACTATATATTTTTATACATACAATATAGCTAGGTGCTCTTAACCTTCTTCATCAGAGGAGTCTATGTCAATCAAATCCCCTTCAGATCCTTTACACTTAGTCTCACTAAGACCAAGCTCTTTCTTAACATCCCTCAATAGTAGAAGTTATTGGGAAGGCCCTTTTTATATCTCTATTTTCTTTTTGGGTATATTTCCTTAGAAGTTGAAAGTATCACATCCTTCAGGGGTGAAATCCTAGTATGAATTTTCCAAACTAAAATTAATGGCTCTTGCTAAATAATCCTCAAATGATCCTCTTTAAGGCAATAATTTTTTTCCCTTTCTAAGACTTGGGTGTAATCCTTAGAATTTAAGAACAAAAAATAATGATCATAGGGAAAATTTTGTTATGAATTATGAAAGCCCTGTATATGCTTTTGAATCCAACCATGGGGTCTCAATATATATGTGGCAAGGTAGGCAATTAATAATGCTTTTTATTATTATCTATGTCCCTAAAATGTTTCCTCATTGTATAACACATTATTCTTATGATCATGTGAGATCCATAAAATATGCCCTTATTTTAATTTATGAAATCCTCTTCCACACTCCACCAAAGTTGATATGCAATTTATTTCTCTAAAAGTATATCTGAAACATACTTGGGAAGGCATAGGGGGTGGAACTTATGACCAGTGACCATGATCACCATATAGTCTAGGTATAACTATTAGTCACCCTGAGGAGCTAGTGTATCTACTATGCTCCTTAAAATTTTGGATAATGGGGCCTCATCAATTGCATACCATGTTTATGGATATACATTCTTGACAATCTAAGTGATATTATTTATATATGCATATATGTATAAATTAATACTAATCACAAATGTGATTCTTTATATAGTCAATATCTGGGCTCCAAAGATCCCTAAGGTCACTATACACTTTGCCTATTACTACATTTAGAAGGTATAACATCCACTAAATTGGGTTGCTTGCCTTTATGCAAAAACTTGTTCCCTCAGCTTGAGATTGATAATCTCTCCTAGGTCAAAAGTCACATCACTAGTCATTATCACATCTAGTAATGTCATCTAATCGAGGTGGAGAAAATGGATACTTGGCATGTTATATAGTCTACTCAATAAGGCCATACCAATATAGAACCCCATTCTACATTTTCTAATGGGGATGGGAGAATTTCCCTTTATGATCATATTCTCCCTAGGAAGAAGCCATGAGATCAAAACTTTTTAAATTGAATTATGCTTTTTCCATTTTACCAATCTATGTTTATGAAATATTGCATCTAGAATTGTAGAGATAGGTACCTTTGTAAATCATCACCAATGATGTAAGCTATGACCATTTGGTAATCCATGCTATGTCATAAGATATCTTTTGTAATTTTTTTAGCGAAAAATAAATCTCTTACTAGGTCAATGCAAGGCATAACTTTAGGCTTAGCCACCACAAAATGTAGTCTTTGTCTCTTAAGAGAGATTAAATCTATAACCAATTGGCATTGTGATAGTGATATATTTTCTTCAAGTTAAAACACATTGAAAACATCAGTGACATCCCATTATTCTAAGTATTTATCATACCTATTTTTGTATATTATTACATCAAACATTGTGTCTATAAACTCTATATAATCCTTGATGGAAAATGAGGATGGTGGAAGTACTCCTATGAATATCATGGATGTTGAATCCATTACAATTGTCTATTTTACTCAAAGTTAAGTTCTTGGACTATGAAAAATCATTTATATGTGTTTCTTATTTTTTGATGATTCATAGGTAACGAGGGCTTTGTTTATAGGGTAGTAATTGAGTTTGAATTAGGTTGTGATCAAATGAACAAATTGATGGTCATACATCATTGATATAGTTTTTTGCATTGAATTCTAGTTCATGCACTTTTAATGTCCAACATTCATATGTTTGGGTTTACCTATAAAATTCAAATCTCATTAGTTTAGTTGGTAGGTTACATTCTTTGGAAACTATTGGGAAGTAGTTTTGTTTTGTTGGCTAAGTCTAATAGGGTTTCAATAGTTGAGAGTTAGGATATAGGTTTGTCAAGCACGAGATATACTGAGAGGGTGGGGGCTGAATTAGTATATCATATATCTTATAAAACTTTCCTTTAACCAAATTCCACTTAATAAAACATTCAATATATGCAATAAAACTCAAACAATAAACACCACACAAGATAGAGAGAGACACCAGATATAATGTGGAAACCTAATGTGGGAAAAACCATAGAGAATAATCTCAAGTATATGAATGAGCACCAACCCAAACAATATTCATAAGCCAAGCTTGTAAGAGCACCATATCCCTTTGCTGAGCACCAACCCAGCTATTATTCATGAGTACTAACCCATAGGAGCATCAACCCCTTTACCGAGCACCAACCCAACAACAATTCATGAGCACCAACCCATAGGAGCACCAACCCACAGGATCACCAACCCCTTTGCCAAGTACCAAAATAGCAACAATTCGTGAGCACCAACCCATAGGAGCACCGACCCCTTTATGTATACCAGACACCTATCTCTCAATGTTGCTATCTCAACAAATGATATATCAATACAACATCTCTTTCGTCTCTTTCACCTTTGCTATTCTAAGCTAGATATAACAAATACAAATCATAGTCATCTCTCACAATTGCTCTTCTAAGCTAGATATTACAATATCAAAGCAACCTCTATATCTCATATTACAAATGGCTTCTCAAGCCTTTATTTATAGCTTTCTAAATGACCTTTGGCCTTCCCCCTTTGTGACCCTTTAATACTCATGGAAAATGGTGCCAAACTTGTATGATCCTTCATATTCAAGCCTTTGAAAAGTCATGTGGTGACCCTTCATGACCAAAAACGTCCTTCCATTTTTTGTCCTCATCTTGGTGACTTTTCATATTCCTTAAGGTGTCCCTTCAGGAGAAATTGTGCCCTTACTCTTTTGTCTTCAGTTGGTGACTCTTGGAATTCCCCAAGATGACTCTTCATGGGAAAATGCATCCCATCCTTCTTTTGTCTTTACCCTGTGGCTCTTCGACTTCTCCATAGGCCCTTCTTTTGTCTCATATTCAACCAAAAATATATTTGTTAATATTAAATAAATATTAACTCATATTAGCCAAGATATATTTATTACAAACAACATTAAATGCAATGGGGCCTTTATCACCAATAATGCTTGAACTTTGACATCAATGACAGTATTTACAACAATCTCCCCCTTTTTCATTGATGGCAACCTCAATCTTGAAATTTCCACATCTTGTCACCTGCACATACTATCATCTGAAAACATACAGTAACTCCCCCTTACTGTAGCAACTTGTACCTATTCCCTGTACCTATTTTATGCACCTATACATGTAATTATTATTCTCCCCCTTTGACATCAATGGCAAAGGGCCTACCTAGAGCTAACACTTAGTTCCCCCTCAACTGATGCTAAACATCAAGGCAGGAAGTAATAAAAATTACTCCCAACTCTGCTTTTATGTCTTTGAGAAGATATCTGAAAAAATATTGCCTATCCTTTTGAGAATTTGAAATCAACTCATTTGAATATTTTATTCTAATATCACTTGATTCATACTCAAAATATTATGCTTATAAAACATTCATAGCTTTTGTTTTACTAATATCCAAACTTAAAATACCTTTTTCGGCTATCTTGGCAGTGGTTTTATCTTCAAATTTCACTATGACACCATTGATGTTCTTTACTCTTATCTCATGTCATATGCCTCAAACATACGCTATCAACAAACCATGGGTGATCTTTATTTCTAACATGCAAAGCTATTTGCACCAACATAGAATCTTTAGGTTATTTTTTCTACCATGAACATGACTGAACCTTCTTCCTGATGAATGGAACTTTGAAACTCTGATCCTTCTTCATTGAATCTACATGAATATCCTTCTCCTTCTCTCTAAAATTGTTAGCTCTTTTTCAAATTTATAATTTCTTGTGACCATAATCATTTGAAACACTTTCAAACTTTAAAACACTGCATATGCAAGAATCATTCTGATCACCTCAAACCTTAATACTGATGCAAAAATTTCTTCAAAAATATATTCCCTAAAAAGATATGCAATTCCAACTCACCTTCTTGTCATGAAACATAACCAACATTTAATAGCATCCACCATGCTTCAATTTTTATTAAAAGTTTTTCCTTGAAGCCTAGAAGAGACACCCCACACAATAGGGTTCTAGAAATAAATCTCAAGAGATTCCCACATCTCCTATGTTTCTTCCTTGATCTTCTTGTGTTTTTCTTTTAGAATTCCGTTTAAGCATGCCTAACCTTTTTGACTTACTAACCTTATCATTTATGATGTTTTTATTTTTCTCAACTTTTGTAACTATCTTATCTTTACAAAGCTCATGCTCAAATGTAACAAGAGATTCTACACAATCCTTCTTATCTGATTCTTTATCTACTAAGCAAGTAATTCATTTTCATTCTTGAACTCAACCTGATCAACCTTTACTATTTTAGGTCTCGAGACCTTAATTTGACTCTTCTCATATATTTTAGGGGATTTATAACCTTTGACATACTTTGAAGATGTCTTTACTTGTTTTAGACATAATTTAGCAATATGGCCAACCTTATGACAACAAAAGCATACAATATTTCTCATACTTTTTTCTTGAATGTGACTGAGATCTCCCTTTGAATAATTTCTTATCCTCATATAGTCTCTTGCCATATAACCAACATGATGACAAATAAAATAATGGCCATGAAAAGAATTTAAAAACTTGAAAGCATTAGGCTGCCTAATCGACTTCTTTGATTTGACTTCAAAACCTGCATCCTTCTTTCCTTGGACTGATATTTCATGATCTTTCTCAACCTTGATTATAAGCTTCTCATGATTATCCTTTAAAGAGCCTAACTCAATCTTCAACTAATGACACTCTTCTTCTTTTGATGTTAAAATTGAATTTGTAACCTCTAACTGATTCTTAAGATCCTGAATAAATATCTTATTTTCTTTTACTTCTATATCCAACTTAGAATCCAAGATACACACCATTTCCTTAAGAGCCTCAACGACATATTTCAACTCTTGATTCTCGTTCTTTAGCTACTTGGCCATCTTATGCTTTTCTTTGATCTACCTTCAAGCTGTTAAACCTTTTCTAAAGGAACTTGCTCTGATAGCAAATTGTTAAGCACAAGATATACTAAGAGGGGGGTGAATCAATATATCATATATCTTATAAAACTTTCCTTTAACCAAATTCCACTTAATCAAACATTCAAGATATGGAATAAAAATCAAACAATAAACACCATACAAGATAGAGAGAGACACTAGATATAACATGGAAACCCAATGTAGGAAAAACCACGGAGAATAATCTCAAGTATATGAATGAGCACCAACCCAAACAATATTCATAATCCAAGATTGTAGGAGCACCATACCCCTTTGCCAAGCACCAACCCACAAGAGCACCAACTCCTTTGCCGAGTACCAACCTAGCAACAATTCGTGAGCACCAACCCACAGGAACACCAACCCCTTTGTGTATACCACACACCTATCTCTCAATGTTTCTATCTCAACAAATGATAGATCAATATAACATCTCTTTCCTCTCTCTCACCTTTGCTCTTCTAGGCTAGATATAACAAATACAAATCATATTCATCTCTCATAATTGCTCTTCTAAGATAGATATTACAATATCAAATCAACCTCTATCTCTCATATTACAAATGGATTCTCAAGCATTTATTTATAGCTTTCTAAATGACCTTTGGCCTTCCCCCTTTGTGACCCTTCAATCTTCATGGAAAATGGTACCAAACGTATATGACCCTTCATATTCAAGCCTTTGAAAAGTCATGTGGTGACCCTTCATGACATAAAACGTCCTTCCATCTTTTGTCCTCATCTTGGTGATTTTTCATATTCCTTAATGTGTCCCTTCATGAGAAATTGTGCCCTTACACTTTTGTCTTCACTTTGTGACTCTTAGAATTCCCCAAGATGACTCTACATGGGAAAATGCATCCCATCCTTCTTTTATCTTTACCCCGTGACACTTCAACTTCTCCATGGGCCCTTCTTTTGTCTCATATGCAACCAAAAATATATTCATTAATATTAAATAAATATTAACTCATATTAGCCAAGATATATTTATTACAAACAACATTAAATGCAATGGGGCCTTTATCACCAATAATGCTATACCTTTGACATGAATGACACTATTTCCAACAAGGTTTTATCTTGGGATCAAGAAAATAATTATTATGAACCAAAGGTTATAAATAAAAATCCCAAACAATCTTCCCAAAGACCATATCCCTTGGAACAATGTTCAAACAAAATTTCCAAACAAAAGCTCTGAACAAAACCTCTAAAGTGTATAAAGCTGATGAAGATTGTTCTAGATAAATTATCTGATGAAAAGTCTTAAGCAAAATTTTTGATATCAAAAATCCTAAATAAGGATTTCTAAATAAAACCAACCATTTAGGAACATTATTCAAATAAAATATTCATCCAAAATGTCTGATACCAAAACTATGAACAAAATGTCTGATACAAAAACTTTGATAAAGACTATTTTGATCAAAACCTCTAAATAAAATAAAACTTCAACATAAGTTACAAACAAAAATCCAATGAAAAAATATTGAACAAATCTTCTAAAAAAATGCTTGAATAAAAAAATCTAAACAAAATGTATGATAAACAACTCCAAAACAAAAATAGTTTGGAATAAAACTAAGTCCCAAAATCTGCATAGAATAAAAACTCCCAAGAGGCATTAATAAGTTAGTCCAAAATGTATAATATCATTTTTTGTACTTCCATGTGTATATATTAAGGATCAATATTATATAAATTGTAGACATACATATATGAAAACTTAACGAAAAATCCCAAATCACAAAAAAACATGGGTGCCCATTTCTTTTTCAAGAAAATGGGACTGTTGGGTACAACATACTAGTTTTTCATGATTTCATTGTGTTTTGCATACTCAAAACTTTGTTATGATTCTGTCAAACCTTTGATATCTATCCATGAAGTCTTAACCATAGTATTCTTACACTTCAACATGATTTCTATGTCAATTCATATTTATAAAGACACCTTCATGATCATATTAGTCTTTCATACTAATCCATATTTTACTATAATAGTCAAGACAGACTGAGCATTGTAATTAAATCATTCAACACCTTTCAAGCATGATATTCACTATAGAACACTATGCAAATCAACTACCCAATGTTGACTGACTTTTCAAGCTATATAATGTTCTTTTAATTCATGGAGGACTCTCCTATAATTTTTTGGTATATGAAGACAAGAAACCCTAATAGGTATATCTTACCTCTATCTTTCATGTTCTTCTCCATACCCCATATACTCACCATGTAAAGTACATAGTCATGAACTACATGACCTTAGGAATACCTTTAGATTTATCGACTAGTTTCTCTTCAAATCAAGAGTCATTCATAAACAATGTAAGTAACCTTGTTAGCCAATGTCAAAGACCTTCATGACATAGTCAAATTTCATGATGTTTTTCTTTCACAAAATAAATTTTTAGATCTAGCTTAATGCATGGAAAATATATACAAGGAACCAAGAACATCATATAACCTTAAAACCATCATTTCCAAGGTTTTGGACCAATTCTAATCACATTTCTCTCTACTCAGAGGTTAGTAACTTTTCATTGTCTATAACCTTTGAATTTGACATGAATTTATTGAAATTTTATGGATAGTCAAGAACTCTTTCCACTTGGAATATTTTCTTCACATTCTCTAGTTTATCTTTTCTTTCTACATAAACCTATTTTGATCAGTATCATGGATTATCTTTATTTTTTTATGCTCTTAGGTTCCTTAGTAGGTTGGTTTAGATTCAAATTCAATGGTCATATTTTTGAATTAAAACAACTATTTCCTAAGGGTTAAACTTGATGGTCTCTATAACATCTCTTATTGGAAGACTAACAACTATTGGCATATATATTGAGCTAGAAGACTCCTCATGACACCAAATTTTCAAGACAACTTAGTGGTACATCTAACGTCATCTCCATGTTTAATGATGGTCTAGGTTATCTAATCTTGTGATATGCATTTTTCTTTCTCCAAATGGAAATTCAGATTTGTATAACCTAACCAAGGAATATATAGGACCCTCAAAACATACTCTTAGTCATTAATGACTTACACCAATTATATATGCCTCTTAACCATAATGTACCTTTGATATCAATGACAACCTTTGATATAAATGATAACACTCAAAAATATCCCCTTTGTCATTGATGACAGCCCACTCTTAGAATCTTCTCTCAATAGGTCTTTTCTCCCCCAATATGAATTTTTTCCTTATTATAAGCTTTCTCCCCCTTTGACATCAATGGAAAAGGGTCTTTCACAAATTACCATTTGATATTTGGACCTAAACTCAATATATTCATAATGAAATGTTGACTAAAACACACCTTAGGCTTATATCAATTGTTAGAGACAACTTATGGAATGCTTGAGTCAATCCTCAAGAATCTATACCTCTTATGTCATCTACATCTTAACTAAACTGAATATAGAGCTCCATCTCAAATTTTGATTGTTCCTAGTATCCTTATATATTTGACATCAACCTTAAATCTACCTTCATATTGACTTGAACTTTCACCAATCTACCTTGATCATTTAAATGACAAGGCTTAAAATCTCCCCCTATGTACATACTCTCCTTTTGAGTCATATAATTAATAAAAATATCTTCTCACCTCCCCCATGCTTGATAATACCTATAACCTTCATTCATACTCTAAACACTCCACTAGGCCTGTATACCTCAAAAAGTCTGATTGTAAGAATGAAGCTTAAACAAGCTTAAACCAAAGATAAAAAAATATAGATACATATTTAATGACCTCAAGGATATCACTAAATTCTTGGAATACCTTTAATTAGGGAATGAAGGTTCAATAATATCTATGCAACACACTCAATTAGAATTGTTGAACACTATAAAGAACTAGTCATGATTACTTGGACATCTAGTACATGTGTAGACACTTATCATAACTCTTAATGCATGTGTATGATCCTTTGAAATCATTAGACCATTATTGTATATAAATATAATATATTCAAATATAATATTTTGGTCTTGTAGATCAATCTTCTGACCTCACTATACACACACCTTACTAACCCAAAAAAGTTAACTTGTGAGAAATTTTTTATTGTACTCATTGATCTCCATAAATTATACCAAACATTATTATGTATCAAAAGTACTAAAAAACATATATTTTCACTTGGTTACATTTATATTTCATTATAACACATCCCTAATCATCTTCTCACTTATACCTGGGTTTCTCACTGTTTCCACCATTAGGCCTATTAGCAACTTGTTAACATAGATGACTAGTTTAGCATACTTGAGAGCTTGAAATTGTCTAGAAAACTTCATGGACATGAAACATGATTCTATAACTTCATCTTCCATCCATTTTCAAAAAATTTCTAATACATATAATGTTTTATAGATATAATAACTTTTTTCAAAAATGAGCTTGTATCTTCACATTTTCTCTCTCCTCTCTCTAACCACCACCACCTAGATGTAATTTTAAGGGTTAAATATAGATAAAAACCCTTATATAATAATTACAAACCATCATAAGCATTTTTGAATCATATCTTCAAAATCAGGTCCTTATTAGTGTTCTAGGATGATTTAAACCTATCTATAGTGTTAACAATTGTTCATAAAGCATAGCCCCATGATCCAAAAAAAAATTATTAAAATTTTGATATATAACCCTTCCATATATATCATGAATAAATTAAATTATTATGTAAAGGTTACACATGCCAATGAACACCTAAAAATCCTTTTTGGGTTTGGAGACCTTCAAACTGTGAGCTCAAAAGATCTCAAAATAACTCTTCAAGCAATTTATCTTCAAAACTTAACATAAAAATTCATGATCAACTCCAAAATTACTTGTCTCACCTATACATGCATAAAAGAGCTCACATAACATATAAAATAATCATGGTTCTTTATTAGGCCAAGCAAGGTCTAAGATTAAGTTTAGGTATAGGCCTAGACTAAAGGTCCCACCTCCATAGGTTCACCATAAAACTCTTATTAATTTATCTACACATTAATCAATTGTTAAAATAATACCATACATCTTTTGCATGCTAAAATTAATAATTATATCAATCACGTAGAAATAATACTTTAGTTGTCTTCAAATTCTCTCTTTCTCTCATGACAACACTCTTCCATCACACACTGCCAACTATCTTTATTCACTTTGACATCAACATTCACTACATGCACCTTTAAAATTATGATGTTAAAAGTTGTTCTACCTCTAGATTACTAATCAACACATCTCCATGATGCTTCTATTAACTGATGAATGCTTCTAGGAAGCTTAATAAAGATACCTCATTTTATAGAATTTTAGAACAATGTAAACTGTGGAGATTCCCAAATCTCCACTATTTTATTAACCAACTTGCACTCATGAGGATGATAGTTTTTATTTAGGATACTCTTGGTCTTTATTGGCACATCTATCTTGATGTCTAAATCATCCTTATTCTTCTCTATCTAAGTTGATATCAAACACTCTTAGCATTCTACCTTGGTAATTAGTCCATTTTGATCCATAGGTTTGTCATGACTAGTTCTCACTTTCTTTGGTCTCCATACCATGACTTGTCTCTTAGGATGTTCAAATATATTTTTATAATTTGAGGGGTTATCCAATATTATCTAACAAAATCTTTAAATATGACTAACACATTGACACTCATAGAAAATAACCTTAATCTTATTAGACATACCTCTTGATTGATGTGGTTTGTGATCTCTTCTTGGCCAATCAATTCCTTTACTATATTCACATGACTCATTCTTGGATGGAATCCTTAAATATTCATTTACTTTATGTCTAAAATAATAATAATCAAAATTATGTCCATGGTAAAAATTGGAATACCTTTTGGATTTATGATGCATGATTGGTCTTTTCATATTGGTCTTCATGTTACCATTCTTCTTGATTTGATCTGAAGTCTCATAAATTTTATCAAACTTTCTTATTTTGTCTATGAGTTACTCATTCTCAACCTTCAAATAACCTATCTTTGTCTTCAACTAATCACACTTAATTTCCTTTGATCTCAAACTTGTATTTTCAACCTCTAACTAATTATTGACATCCTTGATGGTATTTTCATCCCTTTTGGTTTCTTTGGACATGTGACTCTTCAAGGTACATATCTAATCCTCAAGATTCTTGACCCAAAATATCAACTCTTGACTCACTTTCCTTAACTTCTTAGCCATCTTGTACTTCTAGGATCACGTTTTAGTTGTTAGGATTGCTCCAAAGGACCTTAATATGATACAAATTATTTGATATTCAATCACTGAGAGGGGAGGTGAATAAATGTCCTTATAAACATTTAATTTCACTTCAATATATATTCTAATGATTCATCAATCAACATCATGATATGATTAATATCAACTAGTCTAGCAACATAATAATGATAATAAATGCATAACAAGTATGACCACATCATACATGTGCAAAACCCTAATGGGGAATAAAACCCATTGACCATAGCTTGGAAAAATACTCCTATAAATCAATAAATAAAATTTAGTTGAGAACTCACTCAACTTAGAACACAAACCATAGTCTATCAAGCATCAAATTGATAAATTTTTTGGCAAGCACCAACTTGACAAAGTCTTTAGCAAGTACCAACTTTAAAGGAAACACCATCTCCCTTAGTGATTTAAAACCAACTTAACCATGTAGAATTATGCCTTACGTCTTTCTCATTATTGTAATATTAAATATATTATGGTCTATCATTAATCAGACTCACACCCTTATGAAGGTAGTATTAGGCCTTCGAAGTCTACTAAAACATGGAAAAAATCCTAAGCTATGGGTGGCCTAATCAGTGGATTGAATCTATAGATTATAAGGGCTAGCTCCCTTTAATGTATCAATTAGGATCCCTACTCTACAATACAAACTTATAGGGAAAAGGGAAGAGGGAGAAGGTAAGAAAGAAAATTTAATGGAAATCTTATCTAATGATGGTGATACACTAAAAATATGGCCTCCATCTACATGACATGCATTGAGAAGATGAACAAGGATGTGAATCTAATTACACTACTCAAATATAAGCCTCTGAGCATCAGTATTTTATATAGAGGTTTGGGATTTATGAATGATCTATGTGAATTGTTCAATAGGTTTGTCAAAGGCATTAGAGAGAGGTTGCATTTACCATACAAATAAGATGATAGAGCACACTATGTGATCTAAAAATATGAGTTTAACACTTGAAAATAGGTATAATATAAAGGATAATATGAGAGTAATCCTTACATATCACTTTCATCTCCCAATAGACCATAAAAATAAACTAAAACACAAGCTTATGAGGAGATATGAATTCTATCTTATTCATGAAAAAAGGCAAAATTTAGATGTTCTTTGAGCATGGCCTAGCTACAACATGGGTTTGAGGATTTCTTGTCTTTTTTTTAAATTTTGGATTGATAAATTGATCCATTACAATGGGTTGAAAACTTATATATATAAAATAAAAGACAAGAGAGAAGGACTTGCATGTTAGGGTAGGGAACTAAGAAAAAAAGTTATCAATGACTGTGGATCACTTTTTTATATTTTTAAGCTCTTTTGCATTGAAAGCATGAAATTACTTTAATCATGAGATCAACCATCCAAAATATAACTACAAATTTCCTTGAGCCCATCATGCATTTGAGTCTCCCTTTTCAAACTGAGAGATCCATGCTTTAAGGTAGTTACATGTCTTTGTTTTTACATGTTCTTTATCCACCTGGATGCATCTAATCATGCTTAGGTCAATTTGCATGTTATGAATGTTGGCTATAGATCATGTTGATCTACTTGATCTTCGACTCCCATGAACCATCGATCTCTGATCATGAGATATTGATAAGTGTCAAGCTCACATCAATCTTGATGAATCCTTTGAAAAATTGACCAAATGCAAACAAGTACTTGTAGGGCCTTAAACTTGATGTTTGTGGGCCTGTAATTAGATATTTGAATTCCAACTACTATTTACTAAGGCTGAAGTTCACATCTCTACAACTATCATCAATCCCTTCACATCATTTCCTTCTGATTATTTTTTTATCCTTCTCATGGATAATTTTTCTAAAGGAAATCATGTCTTCAAACTTTTTTATTCACACTTTCCCACAAAAAAATTGTTTGAAGGAAATCATGTCTTTGTAATTTTTACTTCACAATTTCTCATGGATAATTTGTTTGAAGGAAATCATGCTTTCAAATGTTTTGGAAAGAAACCTTTGGACTTCTTGAAAAGTACCTTTTAGATTTTTTGAAATATACCATTAGATCTTTTGAAAAAATACCCTTTGAATTTTTTAAAATGGTCCCTTTCCTTGAGAAAAATACCTTAAATTTTTTTGAAAAGACCATTTCCTTAGGATTTTATCATGAAGGAATTCCTTTAGAATTTTTGCAATGAACCCTTCAGAGTTTTTGTTTTATTCAATTTTCTTGGATAATGTCTTCAAACTTGATTATTTTGGCTTGTTTGAAAAGTCATTTTAGATTTTTGTTAAGTGCCTTTGGATTTCTTTAAATACCCTTAGGCCTTTTGAAAATGGACCTTTTTCTGAGAAGTGCCCTTTAGAGTTTCGTAATGGACCCTTCAAAACTTTTGAAAAGAACCCTTTAGTGTTTTTATAAAGAACCCTTCGGATTTTGAAAAAATGAATCATTTTCCTCAATAAAAATACCTCTAGGGATTTTGAAAAGGACCATTCCACTTTTGAAAAAAATGGACTTTTTAGAACTTTTACATAGAACCATTTCTCTAAAAAAAAAGTACCCTTCATAAAAATGCGTTTGGACCACTAATTCCTTTGGGCCTTCTAAAAATGGACAATTATCCCAAGAAAAAACCTTTTTATAAAACTATTTGGGTCACTTGCTTTTCTAAAAGACCTTTTAGAACTTTTATTTTGGATAAAATGTTTGAATAAATACCAACATTTTGGTGGAAAAGAGTCCTGAAAGAAAATAAACGTGTAATTTTGCTTCATCAGGTTTTCCTCTTCTTATTACTTCAAGATTATTTGGTGAAGTTAATAATGTAGGAAATCCTAAAGTCTTCCACTATTGAAAGCCTAAATTCTTCTTTAAAAACTTGCTCCTTTCAACTACTCTGATCAACATCAATACTTTCCTGTAAAGGATAAGACAAGTGAAAGAAAAGACCCTGAATCACCTAAATAACCCTAATACTTATTAACCATGGATTCTTCAAGGACTTTTCAAGACCAATTATTAACTCACAAGACAAAATAGCATGGTATGCAAAGTTTTGAATTACAAGGGTGGTAATTTGACCTATGGAGTCAAAATTGTCAACATTTTGGTGACTCAGGTAGGAAGCATGTCTGTTATGTTTGAGAACCAAACAATTTACATGTCTCCTAGAGTCACAAAGTAATTAGAATTTTTATTCATGACTAAAAATTATCTTTTGAATTCACATGAGACACCCTTCAACCTCCAAAACAAGAAGGGAAACACACAAAGTAAGGAAAACTAACTAAATAAAGTAAATATGTAAATAAAACACTTATTTGGGATAAAACATAACTAAAGTAATGTGCTTGAAAAAAACTTGAAGGAAAATAAATAAACTATGTACAAGGAACTTTGGGATTTTTAGCTAGAGATTATGTATGGGCCACTCCAAAGGGAATAAAACTTTGTGTGCCTTCCTAGTTTAGATCTATCTTCATCCCACTTGAGGACAAAATATCCCTCTTTGAAATGTTATGAAAAATCTCCTTTGTCAAAAGTTATCTTTAATTTTGCTTGATGAATTTCCATGGCTAGCATGGATTGCTTTCTTATCTCTTCCAACTCCATACGCTAAGCATACCTAATCTCTATGGGTGAAATATCCAACAAATCAAGTTGATGTATTAGTTTTAAAGCAAAAAACTCAAGATAAATGGGTAACCTTTCTTCCTTACCATATACCAACTTCTATGGAGAGTTGGCTATTAATATTTTGTAGGCAATCTTATCAGCCCATAGATCTGACTTTAACCTAAGATTCCATGACCTTTGATAGTCTTCAATAGTCCTTCTTATGATCTTAAATAGGTTCTTATTTTTAGACTCAATAAGGCTATTACCTTGTGGATAATAGTTTGATGAAGTTCTATGATAAATTACATATTGGATAGCCCATTGGATGATCCTAGTTCCCACAAAAGCCATTGCATTATCATAAATAATATTTGATGGAACTCCAAATCTAGTAAGAAAACTTTCATATAAATCTAAAACATTAGTTTGATTTGCTTCTTTTAATGCGACTACTTCTATCCAATGTATGAAATAATTTGTAGAAATTATAATCCATTTGTCGTATACTTGAAGGAGGATTTATGAGACCCATAAAGTCTAATACCCATTGGATAAAACATTGATACACTACAATTGGTTGAAGAGGCAAGGCTACAAGTTTCACTTTTCCTACAAACATAGCACATGGTTTGCACTTCCTAACCCATGGATGGCAATCACCAAATATACTAGGCCAATAATAACCACCTCTCATGATCTTAAGGGCTATATTTATTGCAAAAAAATGTCCTCCACCATGTCCATCATGGAATTATTCAAGAAATCTCTAATTTTGGCTTGACTCTATACATCTTAGCAACATGCCATTGATATCCTTCTTGAATAAAACACCATCAATAGGAAAAAATGGAATATATTTCAACCTAAAATATATTATTTTTTAATTACTTAGATGAGAGGGATAAATACCAGCTTGGAGATAGCTTACCAAGTCATGAAACTTGATGGAAGGTGAGGTATGACCAGCTACAATCTTTTCATCATTTGACACCAAAACAACCTCATTAGTCCCTTTCAAGTCTTGAGTTAGATGCTCATAATTTATTTTGCCTCTAATTAGATTTATGACCTTAATTTAAAAATCATACCCCATTACCTTGGTTATCTAATGAGCCCTCTTCTCATTTATATCTTTCTTCAAAAGGAACTCCTTGATGCTTAGATGGGAAACCATTAGGTGTATCTTATTTTTAGACAACAAGTATCTAAAATTTTTAGGATACCTTATAAATAAAAGTACATGTTTTTTGACAAAATATTACCTTGTTTCATACTCTTCTAAGACTTGAAAAAAGAAGGCTATTGGCTGCTCCAAATCCTCACGATTTTGTTGCATAAGAATCCCTGAAATGGTGTCCATGTTAGCATATGTATACAAAATGAAATCCTTTATGAAATCTAGATTTATAAGTGTAGGAGAACTAGCTATGGCCTTCTTAATATCTTCAAAACTATTTACTCCTTGTTTGGACCAGTTGAAGATCTAATTCTTCCTTAACATGGCTATAAGTGGCTTAGCTAAAATGGAAAAATCTGAAATATATCTACTTATGAAATTGATTTTCCCAAAGAAGCTTTGCATATCCCTTTAATGAAAGTGAAAGAATTGAATTAATCCTTTCATAATCTATGCTTAAACTGTACTTTGAAACCACAAGTCTAAGGATCTTACCTTCATGAACTAAGAAGACACACTTTTCTAGATTTAGAGATACCCAAAATTGCCTACACCTTTCAAACACTTTCTTGAGAAGAACCATGTGATCACTCACATTCTTTGAAAACACTATTATATCATCCAAATAAACACTTAAAAACTTGTTAAGAAAGCCTTGGAGCACCATATCCATGGTTCTCTAAAAGTTTTATCTAGCATTAGATAAACTGAAGGTCATCTTTTTGTATGCAAATGTCCCCCACTTAGTTTTTAAGGTTGTCTTAAATTAGTCCTCCTCCTTGACCAAAATCTGATTGTAGCCACTATATCCATCCAGCAAACAAAACCTCTTTGAACATGTAACCAACTATATAATTTTTTCTATTAATGGAAATGGATAGTGATCTTTAAGTGAAGCACTATTAAGATCAAATAAGTCAACACACAATCTAATATCACCATTATTCTTTCATACTGGAGAAATATTTTCCACTCAAGTTTATTACTTAATTATAAATATAATAACTGAATCTATGATCTTATGAAGCTCAGTTCTCATCAAAGGATCAAACTTAGGATTGATGGGCCTTTGTCTTTATCTTATTGGTTTAGTTTTAGCCTCTAACTCAATAGTGTGTTGAGATAAACTTAGATCAAATCCCTTGCGATAAATATATTTCCATGCAAATACATCAACAAAACATGAGCATAACTCAATGAAACTTCCTATTTTGAAGGAGTGCATACCTTTTCCAACTTCAAATTCTTATCAGCTACAATGTCCACATTAGCATAGTGCTCTTATTTAGTTGACAAGGATGACTTCTCCTTACATAAATCATCATCATCACTAAAAATATTCTCAAGTGTGACCAATATTTTTAGAAACTTATTTTTTTTAGTTTCACAATATGATCATCATACTATTGCAAATAATTTTATTAGTTTCTTAAAGAAAACTTAGCCTCTTCTTATAAGAATATCATAATTTGATTGTCATCTTTGAACACTTACAAATTCTCATGATTATATGGAATATAAGGTCTCACAACCACCATTATGTGTGACTAAATTTTATCACTTTTTATATCAGTTGGGATACTAAATTGTGCCCTAATGGTAGCCAACCTATCTTCATGTCTATTCTTAGCTTTTGCTATTGCATGAATGTTACATGCTTGAAAATATTTAAGTAAGTCCCATATTATATCCTTGTCAGATTTAAGCAACAAATTTTTACATACACTTAACCTCTTACTTGGTGAACTATAAGTTTAGTATCACCAAAACCTTACAAAGTGTTGACTTTTATCCTCTTGGCCCACTAAAAACCATGAACTAGTATCTCATACTTTGCAACATTATTTTAATAACCAAACTAAAAATTAATAGAAGATAAATAAATTTAATTTTTATAATAAACCAACATCATTACAGCCCCATTACCATGTTTATTACTTGATCCATCAAAGTACAATTACCAAAAACCTTCACTAGATTCATCATCCTTAACCGTGGCTATAATTAGTGCATCATTCTCATGAAGGTAATACACATGAAGTAATTATTATTAAATTAAATTATAAGGATCATGATCATGAAAATTAGAATCACAATCATCAATAAACAAATTTGGAACTCCATCCAAAGGTGATCCATTTTCTACTCCACTAGTTTCTAGTACATCATCTAACATGATACAATTAATGTTCATAACACATAACATATATGTTTCCATATGGAAATGTGAAATAAGTTCATAATTAATCATTACCTTGGTACCATACCTAGTTATAGATATCAAATAAGTCCAATCAAATAATAAATATCATCTAATCTTTGAGGTGAAGTCCCTTGAAAGGCACATAGCAAAGTAAGGAGGCAAGTCTACCACAACAACATCCTATTGAATAGTAACATTGGGACAAGAATGTAGTTTAAATTTCATATATTTGATTATTCCTACCATATTTTTTGTGACCCATCCAAATTAAATACGCTCTTAGTGTTTGGATTATAAACAAAGCCAAGCTTGTTTGTAATCTGCTTAGGCATAATTGTGCTACTAACTCCACTATCCACCATATAGTTATGAACCAAAATATAACCCACTATAAAAAAATGGTAGAAAGGGGGAGATTTATTTTATTTTACCTAAATTTTTTCCACATTTACCATCTTATTTACTTGTTTTTGATTTTTTTGATTTGAATTAGTTAGGACAACACCTTCTTTCTCAACTAGTTTTGGAAACAATTTGAGAGCTAAAATCTCTTATATGAGCACATCATTTTTTCATATAATGGAAAGAGAATACCACATACTAATTTTTATATTAGACTTCTTAATCTGATCCACTATATTAGAATGAGACCCACCAAGCTTTGGTTGCACTTTTCAAAGCATTGGCTGCTCACGAACTAGAGGTATTTGATGAACTTTACCAACCTCTGTATTCTAATTTTTTGAGTTATAGGGACAACAAGTTATTATTTTATACTCTTAGAAACAACATTAGAAGTAATTGAAGCATTTATCACCTATTGAACCTCATCAATGGCTCTTCTTTTATCTTTAGTTACAGCTATAACTTGACCACTTATATAGCTAGTTTCAACACCCTAAGTAAAAAGAACATGATCATCCACTTGCCAATTCACATTAATGGCATAAAGTTTCCATTGAACTTGTTGATTATCTCATTTTGTTTCAAAACCTGAATCTTGAAACTGACCTTCTTGATAAGAAAACTCTTCTTATGTCATCTATGGCATAATGATGTTTTGTGATACCTAGGCTTGGTTTTGAGCATCATTGAGATTTGAGGACTAACAACCTAAATATTGCATCAATTTGTTTTGAGGGGGGGTGGAAACAATGGAATTTGAAGGGGAATGAGCATTTGGATCAAGGGAAGCATATGGCCTAGCTAGAGTTATGGTTCTTTGTGCTTGGTAAGGTGGTCTATTATCTTTGAAACCTTGATAAGGAAGCCTTTGATCTTTGAAGGGCTGTTAGGTGATCTGATTTTGTTGTTGATAAGTCCTATTCAACTAAAATTGTTTCCTCTTATGTTTTAACATTTCATTCCTAAAGGATTATATCAAACCTCTCAACTCTTTTATCTCACTAGCTTGACTAGTATGGGCTGTAACTTGAGCTTGAGGGGATGAAATAGGAGATAAGGATTTAATTTGAAGAATTTTAGGGGCTGGTATAAATAAAATTCTAGGAATGTATGCATTGGGGGTCTTACAGAAAGCTTACCATCTTGTATCAAACTATTCTCTACCCTTATTGTAACCTCAA
Organism: Torreya grandis; assembly: GCA_037957365.1. Lineage (NCBI taxonomy): Eukaryota > Viridiplantae > Streptophyta > Pinopsida > Cupressales > Taxaceae > Torreya > Torreya grandis. The sequence continues at coordinate 171,772 of JARHVA010007395.1, forward strand.
AAGCATCTGGCAATGTAGTACCACCCATTAACTGTATCATCACACTAATGTTAGAGTTAATGGATTTAAAATAGTAAAAGAATGCATATTCAGTGGATGGCCTAATCAACATAGGTATCATAGTCCATTTATTTTGGAATCTGAGATTAAAATTAGGCATGAACTCATGAAGAGCTCTTTTTATGGTAGTTAACTATTTAACCAAAGAGAGGTGATCATATTTGTCCTCAAATTTATTGGATAAGGCTACACCCAATTCATCCCAAGTATAAATGGATTTAATTGGTAGGTTTATATACCATTGTATTTCTTTTCCTTTGAAGAAAGCAATAATATGTCTAATATCAATGATATCCTCAACAACATTATGGACTGAACAGATATTAGCTACATTTTAGATGTGCTCAATAGGGTTTATTTGGTTTTATATTGATAATAATGGTATGACCTTGAGGGAAGATACAAGAATGTCACTAAAATAAGATAAATTTATTTGGCTACCTCTATGGAATAGAATAAACACCTAGTTTATGATAGCCATTTGAATAGTGGGGATTATAGTGCTTAGAACAATAGGATAACCAAGAGACAATTTTTTTTTTAAGGATATGGATTTATATTAATAAAACTTGATCTTTTATATTATGTATAAGATAACTCAATGAATTCAAAAGGAATACCTTTGCTATTTGACCTTGTGGTAACCTTTGGCATGAAGGAATTACCTAAATGATGATATAAACTTTGCAACCTAAATAATCTTTAGCTTATGATAAATATATATATATATATATATATATTATACTCTAATAAAAATGCTTCTCCTTAGCTCCAAAACTCAGCTATGAAAAGGAGTAAGTGTCTTACTATGTGTGCTAAGAAATTTTGTCAATCAAACTACCACCCTTGTGAAGGTTGTTTTAGGTCTTCACAGTTTACTGAAACATGGAAATAATCCTAGGTTGTGGGTGGCCTAATTAGTAGATTAAATCTCTAGATTATATGGGCTATCTCCCTTTGTTGTATCAATTAAGATCCCTACTCTATGTTAAAAACTATCAAGGAAGAGGGAAAAGGTAAGAAAGAAATTTGAAGGGAAATCCTATCTAATGATGGTGATAGACAAAAAATATGACCTCCATTTGCATGACGTGTACTGAGAAGATGAAAAAAGACATGAATATAATTACACTACTCAAACAATAGCCTTTTAACATTAGTATTTCACATACAGGTTCAAGTATGATTCATGATCTAAGGCAATTTCTCAATAGTTCTATCAAGGACACTAGAGAAAAGTTGCACATGCCATATAAACAAGATGACAGAGCACACTATTTGACCTAAAAGGATGAGCTTAACACCTTTAAATAGGTAAAATGTAAATTATAATATGAGAGGAAGCCTTAGATATAAATTTTTTCTTCTAATAGAGCACAAAAATACACTAAAACACAAGCTTATGAGGAGATACAAATTCTATCTTATTCATCAAAAGAGGCAAAATACAAATGTTCTCTTAGCATGGCCTAGCCACAACATAGGTTCAAATATTTCTTATCTTTTTATTTATTTATTTTGATTTAAAAATTGATCCATTACAATGGCTCTAAATCTTGTATATATAGAAGAAAAAATAAGAGAGAAGAGGGACTTGCATGTTAGAGTGGAGAATTGAGAGAAGAAGTTATCAATGACTATAGATCAATCCTTGTTATTCTTGAGATCTTTTGCATTGAAATTATACTATTAATTTAATCATTATATCAACTATATAAAATCACTACAAATTTCTTCAATACCCTCATGAATTTGAGACTCCCTTTTGGAACTAAGAGAGCCATGCTTAAAGGCAGCTACATGTCTTTGATTTTGCATGTTCATGATCCACTTAGATGCATATGATCAAGCTTGAGTCACTTTGCATGTTATAAATTTAGGCTTTATACCATGCTGATCTGCTTGAGCTTGGACTCCTATGAACCATTGATCTTTGATCATGAGATCTTGACAAGTGTCAAGTTAATGACAATCTTGATGAACCATTTGAAAACTTGACCAAATGCAGACAACTACTTATAGGGGCTCAAACGTGACATTTGTGGGCCCATCATTGGATATTTAAATTCTAATATCTATTTTCTAAGGCTAAAGTTGACATATGTACAATTGTCATCAATCCCTTTAGGTCATTTCCTTTAGATTATTTGTTTCAGCCTTCCTGTGGATAATTCATCTAAAGAAAATCATGTCTTTGGACTTTTTTATTTGTACTTTCCTCTGGATTATTTGTTCAAAGGAAATCATGTCTTCAGACTTTTTTCTTCACACTTTCTCATGAACAATTTTTCTAAAGGAAATCATGTCTTTGTCCTTTTTAAAAATATGCCTTTGGACTTCTTGAAAAGTACCTTTTAGTTTTGTTTAAATGTACCATTGGATATTTTGAAAAAATACCCTTCAAATTTTTGAAAATGGTCCCTTTCCTCAAGAAAAATACCTCCAAATTTTTTGAAAAGACCATTTCGTCATAATTTTATCCTAAAGGAATTCCTTTAGAATTTTTGCAATGGACCCTTCAAAGTTTTTGTTTTCTTCAATTTCTATGGACAATTTTTCTGTAGATTTGATTCTTTGAACTTGTTTGAAAAGTTCCTTCAGCTTTTTTCTAAGTGACTCCAGATTTCTTGAAATGCCATGTGGCCTTTTGAAAATGGACCTTTTACCAAGAAGTGCCCTTTGGAGTTTTGAAATGGACCCTTCATAATTTTTGAAAAGAACCCTTCATTCTTTTTAAAAAGAACCCTTTGGATTTTGTAAAAATTTCCTATTTTAGTCAAGAAAAATACCTTTAGGGATTTTGAAAAGGACCATTTTGATTTTGAAAAAAAATGGACCATTCAAAACTTTTACACATGACCATTTCTCTAAAATGAAGTACCCTTCATAAAAATGTATTTGGACCACTAATTCCTTCAAGCCTTCTGAAAATGGATAATTCTCTTGAGCTAAGACCCTTTGATAAAACTATTTTGGTCACTTGCTTTGCTAGAAGACCTTTCAAAACTTCTCCTTTGGATAAAATGTCCAATGAAATTACAACATTTTGGTGAAAAAGATTCTTAAAAGAAAATAAAGTTATACTTTTGATTCATTAGGTTTTCCTCTTCTTCTTACTTTAAGCTTCATTGGTGAAGTTATTGATGTAGGAAATATTGAAGTCTTCCACTACTAAACTCCTGAAGTCTTCTTTAAGAACTTGCTCCTTTCAATTACTCTAATCAATATCATTACTTTCCTATAAAGGATAATAAAAGTGAAAGAAAAATACCCTAAATCACCTAAAAAACCTTAATAGCTATTATTAATGGATTCTTCAAGGACTTTTTAGGAGCAATTATTCACTCACAAGATAAAATGGCATGGTGTGCAAAGTTTTGAATGATAAGGGTGGCAATTTGACCAATGGGATCAAAATTATCAACATGGTCCTCTTTATGATCTCTTCTTGTCCTCTGATATTCATACATAGATCTCTATTTCATATTTTCATATTAATCACCTTCTCTTATGATCACAAGTCTCATTAATATACTCATATTTCTAACACATCTTTGTTCTTCTATGATATCCTCGTAGATTATGCTATACTTCTCTTCTTACTATATTTCATTCCCAGATCTCTACTTTCTTCTGAGGAATCAATCACATCATTCAAATTTCATATTCAAATTCTTTGATAAAATGTACTCAATATATATGAGCATAAAACATATCTATAATCAATGCTTGTCCACCATGTCTATTAAGTCTATTTACAATCAAAGATATTATTCCAAGAAAATAATCTAGTCCTCCATGATGGATCAAAGATCACTCATGTCATGTCCATATGGTATCTATGATGTTATTCTTGGATCAATATATCTCCCTCATGTTTCTTAAGGAACCATGGCATAGATCTCATCATGACATCTTTTTTGCATCATTCTATCAACTAGTTCTACACTTACATTCTTCACTACGATAAACCTTTGTCATTAATTCTCTTCTTCATGATATACAAACCAAGACTATATAACATTTGACTTGGTCCTATATAACCTTAAGGCCATCTTTATGCACATAAAAAACTCAACTCTTCATGGTAATACCCCAATGAACAACTCTAGAATCTTCTTTTATGCTTACTAGTTTTTCATGATTTCATTGTGTTCTACATACATATAACTTTGTTATGATTCTCTCAAACCTCTAAGATATCTCCATGGACTCTTAACCATAGTATTCTTAAACTTATATGATTTCTATGTTAATTCATATTTACAAAGACACCTTCATGATCATATTGTTCTTGTAGACCAATCCATATTGTACTTTGATGGCCAAGACACACTGAGAATAGTGATTAAATATTTCCATAGTTTTTAATCATGATAGTCACTTTAGAATGCTATGAAAATGAACCACCTAATGTTAAATGAACTTTTCAAGCCATATAATATTTTTTTTACTTCATGAAGGACTCTCCTAGATTTTACTAGTATATGAAGACAAGAAACCCTCATATGTCTATGTTACCTATGTTTTTAATGTTATTATTAATTCCCCATATAATGACCATGTAAAATACATATTCATGAACTACATGAACTTAGGAATGCCTTCATAATTATTTATTAGTTTTGATTCAAGTCAAGAGTCATTCAAAAACTTTGCAAGTAACCTTGTTATCCAATGTCAAAGAAATTCATGACACAATCAACTTTTATGATGTTTTTCTTACATAAAATACACTTCCATATTTAGTTCAATGTATGGAAAAGATCTACAAGGAACCATGAACAAAATAAAACATTAATACCATCATTTATAAGGTTTTTAACTAGTTCTAATCACATTTATCTCTATTAAGGTCTTCGAAACATTTAACAATCTACAACCTTTGATTTTGACATGCATTTATTACAATTTTATAGATAGTCAATAACTCTTTACACTTGGAGGATTTTCTTCATGTTGTCTAGTTGATATTTTATTTTTAAACCAACATAGTTTGATCAATATCATGTCTTATACCTAATTTTATATCCTCTTAGGTTCTTTAGTAAACTAGTTCAAATTCAAAATCAATGGTCATATTTTTCAATAACAATGAGTATTTATTGAGGGTTACACTTGATGGTCTCTGGTACATCTCTTGTTTGTAGAACAACTTTGATGACATATAACTTAAATAGAAGACTCCTCATGACACCAAATTTTGAGGACAAATTCTTGGGACATTTGACATCATCTCTATGTAACCTTTTGACCAAGTTTGACTTCTTAGGTGAATTTAATAAAATCACAAACCTACTGGTCTAGGATTATCTCCATGACGTTTAATGATGGCCTGGCATCTTTAATTTTATGATATTCTTTTTTCTTTCTCCAAATGGAAATTGAGATCTGTAGAACCTTACCAAAGTATCTATGGGACCCTCAAAACATCTTCTTGGCCATTAATGACCTCCACTAATGATATATGACTCCAACCCATCACGTAATTTTGATATCAATGACAACCTTTGACATCAATGAAAATAATCAATATGACATGTGGAAAACCTATTTACACATGTTAAGGAATATGAAGGTCTTGAGAATTTAGTACTTCTAGGAGATAAAATTGAGATGGTTAAGGAGGAATTTAAGTTCTGAACAACATCATCAAGAGTTTCAAATACATTATGGATCAATATATGATATTTCTGACACTCATGAGTATGATCACGAGATTGACTTTAAGAAACCAATAAAAGATAAAGTTTCTTCTACTTCCATGAAACAAGATGAGTTATGACAAATATTTAATGAGATATGTGGTGTATTTTAGACCCCTTAAAAGCCTACACTTCCTACTTCTCAAGTTGAATACATTATTTAAGATGCAATGCTTCTTGAATTACAACATTATAACTTACAAAGTACTAAGAATATTAAAGTGGTAGCTAATATTTAAGTTGAAAACTTAAGTAAAAAAGTTGAATTTGATTAAGTACATAATGAACAAGAAGATGAGTTTGAATAAATTATGATTCTTAAAGAGAAAGAAGATAAAGGTGATTGGTATTAACACGTTGAGATTATTCAAGAGGTTGAAGGCCATTTCCAGGTTAATTTTCATGTTCACGATAACATAAAATAAGATGTTTTCATTGAAGATAGTGATGAAGATGGGGTTTAGTATTCAAATCTCTTTGAAGAGCTTGGTGATTTTATATATGGTAAGAACTTTGATCTCAATAAAAATATCATGAAGGTAAAACAAAGATGCTTTGATGAAGTATTAATGAGTCAAGTTGTAGATAAAGAATACCATGAGAAGATGCTTGAGTCATAAGAATAATTAAAATTCATAGGTGACATGTTTACAATTTTTGTTGTTATATTTGAGATAATGCCAAAGAGAGTGGCAAGCATGAAGGTGTTGAAAATATCAAAAAGCAAATCCCAAAAGGTAACTTGATTCATGCACTCCTTAATCTCATGGTGTAATAGATGGTGAAAGCTTCCATTTTGATCTAGGAGGATAAATTTTGCTTCATGTTACTTTTGTATAGCTCGTATTTTCTATTTTATTGTGTTCCCTAAGTGCTTAGTTAGCACTATTTTGTGTCTTTCATTATTTTATTTTTTTTGTGTGTTAATTTTGTATGTTGTTGAGGTAATCAAGTTGTCTTAGTTTTCAAATGTCAAGGTTTAATATTATTTTATATGATTGAAATTGACTCCATAGCCCAATGGAAGAATAGGGATACTAGTCTAGTCAACATAACATGCATGCTACACCTACGAGTCACCAATTTATTATCCAATTTTGACTCCCCAGGTAAAAATAGGAAACCTATAGGAAAAAGCATGAATATTAGGTTATTTACAAGGTTATAAATAAGTCTGAAATACATTATTATCACTTATTAAGGTAATTTTAGAAAGATTAAGGTAAGTCTCTTTTATGTGTTTTGGTCTATTTAGGTCTCTGAGTAAAAACGGGTCAAAAGGATCATTTTGGGTACCTTTAAAAATGTGTCAAAATTAAATTGAGATAAATATAGGTCTTAAAATATGTCATGTTATGGACCAAGAGTTTCAAATCAATAGAAGTCAGTTATGGACAAGAAAAGCCAGTGTTAGAGGCTTCCCAAGCAATTACAACATGGGAGGGGAGAGAATATGTAGAGAAATCAAGTTATCAAAATGCTCAGGTGGTTTTAGTTCCAAAACATTTATTCTCTAGTAGTTACAAGGTCATAATAATCCAAAAATTTCATCTCTCTTATCGACTCCTTCACAAACTCACATAGGCAAAATTGAAATGGATGGTATGACTAGGAGAGAGAAGGTGGAATCCTATAAAGTTTTAAATTTATTATATTATTTTTAAAATTAAAACTTCATTCATTTTTATCATATTATATCCTTATCTTTATTAGTAATTTCTAATAAGATAAACATCTAATATCAGCTACTTAAATATGACAAGGGTCTTTCTTGAGCTTTCTAGGAGGACTGGTGGAATAGTTTTTGAAGGAGAAATTTTTTATGGGTCTTAAACAATCATATAAAGTCTCTTTAATTATTTTTATAACTTTCCATGAAGGTATAATTTTGAAGATATGGTCATAGATCGATTCACATTTATAGACTATGTATTTTGTGTGTGTCTACATAACATGTGTTTTGATGAGCTTGTATCTGTTTCATAGGATTGGTATTTGTTTTATTCATGATAATTATGTATATTAAATGAAATTAATAATGTTATTTATTCATTGATATTCATACTTTCACCTTTCACCATTTCAAACACATAAGATTCTTGACAATCATCTATGGGCCTATAGGTCTTTCATCCTAAGAGAATCCATGTTTACAATGTTTTGAAGGTTTAAAATTATGAGAAGATAGTGGTGGTTAAATATTTAAAATTATTATTATATCAGTTATATATTTATAATAATCTAAAGTTGATGAAGGTGGTGATTGGGTTCACAAGCCAAGAAGCCTAATAAGGTACACATTGAGATAGTGTGCTTTGAAATAGGATACATAGGATTTGAATACATATTAAAGATACCAATTTAATTATAATGATAATGTAAAAATTAATAAAATATTATTTTTTACTTTATATCATTATATATTAATGAAAGTTTAATACTCAAACTAGACACACAGTTGGACCTCCTAGACAATCACTTATAGACTATGTGTAGACAATGTATTCAAAATTTTAACATGATTTAAATATGAAAACAAAGATTAGTAATAAAATTAGGATGGGATCATAATTAATTTTAACGGCTTCAAATTTATTTACAAATTATAAGAGGCCTAATTCAAGATGATACATAGTCAACTATCTAAGTTGGCACTTACAACTAGTTGAGCAAGATTTTACTTGAGAAAGTAAAAAATGGTAAAGTGTGATGATTGAGGGATTTTAAGAGTGCCTAAGAAATTATTAATTATATTAATTATCTTTGTATATTGGTTTTAGTGCTATAAATCACTATACATAGTCAAGTATACTCAAACCAACACCTACAACCAATTAGCCAAGAGTGGAATATGTCTTCAGGTAGAATTGGTTGATGGAAACACTGAGTTTAAAAATTCAAGGCATGGAAATGGACTCAGAAAAAAATAATTTAAATTAGAGTCATTAATATATTCTTGAATAATGTAAATGATAGTCAAAAGGTTCTCAAATGCACTCAGTCCTTTGAAAGAGACCTACAAGCTACTAGATGATATGAGTTTCAAAGACTAAACATGGCATAGTTATTAAAGGATGATTGAATAAATTTTTGAGATTTAAATTAGTCTTAAATCCTTTTATTTATAGCCATGGATTATAAGGAAATATACTCAAGACCATTCCATACATAGTCAAACTCAAAGGGTTACCTATAGTCAACCATTGGGAGAATTTGTCTTAAATAACAAGGTTGATAGGAGTACAAAAATTTATATGTATATAAAGGAAGTATCAATTTCCTAAGATATCACATTTAATTAAATTTTTTAATAATTTTAAATTAAATAAGGGATTTTAAATAACTAGGTTGCAGACCAGTGGTCATAGACCTAAGTGAACACACACAACCCAAACATAGTCAACTACCCTAGTAGTCTCTTATAGGATTGATGTGTGATGTTAAAAATATCTTGAATATTTAGTATATTTATTGATATGTATGATATATGGGTTATAAAGGAGACCTAATTGGAGCGCATAATGAGAAGAGCCAAAACAAAGTTCTTAGACCTAATGCACTTATACATAATCAAAACTAACTCTGCCTACTCATTCTTAAAAAAATTATTATTTGAGGTAAGACTATAGATATTTATCAAAGATAGAAATTTTTTTAATGATATCATATGGGTGATAACATATAATATCATTTACCTTAGTATAAATCATTTAAACATAGTCATAAACCCCCTACATATACAGTCATAGTCATACACAGTTTTGATGGCTCATTGGGAATAATTACTTGTATGTTTATAGGATAACTAAGGTAAATTAAGGTAAAGTGTTTGATTATTATTTAATAGTGTAATTAAATGATCAATAACATTAGAATTAACAAGGAAACATGCAGTAATCATAAGACCCTGTTTAACCTTGCAAGTCTTAGTCATGTACATAGGCCTATAAGTAGCCTTGAAGTGGTGAAGTAAACTCCAATGAAGTTAGACCATGGAAATACCTATGAAGGTGTTAAAGGAAAAATATATTATTCTACATGAAAGGTTTAGACTCAGAAAGACAACAACACAATATACCTTAATTAATCTCAAACAAGCCAAGTGAATATTAGGTAGTCTTGAAAAGAGTAGAGAGAGTCAGTTGAAGAGATTGAAGTAAGGTGAGTTGGAGTTGAGGATAATATTTAATTTATTTTATAAGATTATGAATAACATGTTAAATCACTACATGAAGATACTAGGCCCTAATAAAAAATAGATCAAACACACATAGGTAGTTAGGGTCTCTAGGATAGTGTTGTTTAAGAACCTTAGGTCTAGCCATTGAGATATAGCAAAAGTTTGGTGAAGCGAGGTGGTTGAAAATTCATTAAAAGAGGTCAAGGTAGATGTCATGTACAAATTTGATGTCATTTAATCTCAAACCAAACACATGACAACTACCTATAGACCATGTTAAATCCCAATTTCATACTATAACGTTTAAACCTTTAATCTACTGATTAGTATGGTCATTGTCTAATATTTGTTAGTTTTTGTGTCATTGGTGATCACTCAAACTAAATACCTGCTTCTTACAAGGTGAATGTAGGATAAGTAATACCCTCAGAGCTTGATGAGGGAGAACATCATTAGATAGGATTGATTAGTTGGAATGATTGAGGGAATTACCAGTGAAAATTACTAGTGACCCTATACACACATTATATTTTAAATGCTCTTAGCAAAACAATGGTATCACATATGGTTTGTGATTATATTTGTGTGTGCAGATTTCATTTTAATTTTCATAAGATTTATTTATTATAATTGATTTGATTTTCAAATTAAAAATAAATAAATAAATAAATATTTTGCTAATAAAAATAATTATTTTACAAGAAAAATGTCAATAATGACTTATTTTAACTTTTAATTAAATAATTATTTATTATTGTTTTGAAAATTTGTATGGAAATAAAATTATTTTTAAATTGTAAAGGTTGTTTTAAGGAAATATTGATTTAACATGCATGAATTTACATAAAAATTAGGAAAATAGATTCTTATTTATTAAGAAAATAAAGAAAGGATGGCGTAGTAATTTTTAAAGTATGTTTTGAAAATGATAAGGATAAATTTAGAAGATTAGATTGGCATGTAAGGAGAGAAACTAAAATGGAACGTTTGCATGCAAAATAGGAGTACTAGAATTAGAAGAAATAATATTTTATAAATAAGAGGGGAATTTAGTGAATTAAGAACACACAGGGATACAACGAGAGAAAAAATAGAAAGAGGAAGAAAGGATAAGAAATTAAGGTTGGAGAGAGGGAGAAAGGCAAGCAAGGAAAAAGGGAATATTACCAAGTTAGTTTGGTAGTGATTTTTATTCTTCCTAAAATGATGTATTTATTTTTATACCCATGTCTTATTATTTTATTACCAATGTAGTGTATTTGAGTTAGCTACATTTTAATTCTATTGAATAGTGCCTCATTTACTTAAGACTTGAATTTATTTCTTTTACCCTATATTCTATCATATCTATAAATTTTAGTACGTTGATCGGTTGCATGATTAGTCTTTAATGGGACATGTCATAATTATTTATATCATTTCATCATTCTTGATAATTTTGGATTGCATATTAAAAATAGCTTGGGTTTAAGCATGGAAACATAGAGTTGTAGAGGTGTACTGAATTTTGTATTGATTGTGTATAATTATTAAAGCCCAAGAATTCTATTACATTACTGAAGTCACTTGTTAAATAGTTGTCTTTCTAGATAGATGGGTAATTATTTATTAAATGTTGTGTCATTACTTAAACACTAAGATAATTTTTGGAATTCCCAACAATTATTTAGAAAAGCCAAGCCACAAAGTCACTAAGTTACAAATAGATATTTGAGCATGTAATTTTGGAATAGGTGATTTAACAGTGTATATAGTTGTGGTTATGTGGAATGTAGCATAATAACAAGGTAGTATATTTATCTAATACACTTTGAAAATAATTATTAAATTTTGTACTTATATAAAAAAGGGGGATGAGTCAAAACCTCAAACATAAACTTGAAATACTAGTAGTATAATAAATTTGTTGCATCTTATCTCTTTAAGTTTGTACATTATTGTTAAGGCAGTTATATATTTCACATTACATTCAACATGTGATATGTAATGAGGGAAAAGTATGAGTGAAATAAAATGAAGTATATCAATTTATATTTATCACCCAACCATATTTTGAGATGCCTTGACAGGAAATACCTAGCTCAGTCATTTAGATGCCAAGCTAAATAGTGAAATTACTACTTATAGAAAGGAATCACTATGTATATGCTTGAATAATAATTTGTTTATATCAATAAATAAATATAACACTATTAATACCTTGATACATCATTTATTTTTCTATTTCAAAACACAAGGCCATTTTGTGGATTTGTTGAGACATTCTATTTTGATAGATAAGTATCAATAATAAAACACCATGTTAGTTTGTTAATGTTGAGGAATTTTTTTAAAATGCTTTACGAAAGGTTATATAACCCTTAGATGATATGATGAGTTTAATAATTATAAGATACCAAGTCACTATCTTGAGATGCTAAGACACTATAAAACACTGCACATTTTTATGTTTGGTGAGTTTAAATATTATAATATTGGGTTAATATTTAATTATAAGGACAAGAGTCAACAAAATTAATGCCTAGTAAAAATTAGAACTATTAAGTAGTTATATTGTAGATCTAATTCATCTCTTTGGATTAGGATGATTTATTTAAAAAAAGAAAATGAAAGAAAGATGTTTCCCTTTAATGCAAGATCAAATGTTTGGTGGAACTTTATTTTGCCTAAGATATCCCATATTATGGTTAGTTCAAGTGCAAAGTCAAATTTTGAGTGTAATTATCATGATAATTTATTATAGATATGTTTTTGATCAGCAACAAAATATGGAATACTTTTTACACTCCGATCTGTGAGAAATAGTAAAATATAGCCTTAAATAATTGAGATTTTTCTATATACCTAGATTAATAAATATATGAAATACATGTATATATATTAAAGAGTGCACATATATATATATATATATATATATGTACATTGGAATATAGATTATCATATGTATAATTGGATGGATAAATATATGATTATATATATATGGGATTATTAAATGAGAGACAGTAAACTATATGACATAAGTATAATAGAAGGCCAACCAATTAATATAAAAGAAATAAATCAAGGTTGTTGTCTATACTCCTATTTTGTAAAGAGTGATTAAGGTCTTTGTAAACCATAAATATTCTAGTATATTCTTACCTTGATTAATTGAGGGATCTTTGGGAAAAGATGAGAGTCAAGTTTATGATAAATTGATATTAGGTTATAAAGATGTAAATTGTATGTTTATCACAAGTTAAATCAAGTGAAATCCTTAATGATATGTATATTAACTATAAGGTAGAGTAAATTTCTTATCTTAGGAATTAGTTTTAGTAAAAATAAAGATTAAATCATGATTTTATGGTTAAGTGTGTATTAGTAGATACATGAAAGATTGTATGCATTTGATCTATTTGGTAGGATTAAATGCATGAAAATAGATTGTGTAAAGTTCAGACACATAAAAATAATTTGAGAATGCCTTATATTATGGTTTTGAATTAGAGGGAATTTTTCTTCTATGTTGATAAATATAGTAAAACAATGACTTGCATTATAAATAACTATTAGTGTATCTATAGGATATTAGTATTGAAAACCTTTGTATAATACATGTTGTGAAAGTATTTATATGCAAAATTAACTAGATTTTTATAACATAAAATAGTGCATGGTGTTGTGTATCTAAATATTATCTTTTTGTCTTATTATATTTATACTATATAATCAAGGGTACACCTAGATGGTATAATATTGTACTTTCTTATAGCACGAGACTAATTATTCTTGGTTGGGTAGAGTGATCTTTCACAATGAGATATGATATTATGGGATACAATACCATTATTTAGATTAAAAATTATATGCCTATATAGTACATATTGTAGCTATATGTCTGGACACTTACATTCACTGACTGATTTAATGTATGTGTGGTTGGTTCTTGATTAGTATGGTTTTGTAGTATTTAGTATGATATCTTGTGTGTATGCATAAAATCTTGAGTGTAAATGAATTATTACATAAGAATTTTATGTGATAACATGACTTGTTTTGTTACATATGTTTTCTCGGATAAAAGTTAATGATTTAATGTAATTGTGATTATTTAGTATGACCAATTATGGGAAAACTACTACAATAATACCTAAGAACACCAAAATATAATGATATCAATTGTATTTAAATATAGTTACTTGAATATTATTCTAATATTAGTAGTCTATTATTTATTGTGTGTTTTACTTAAGTGGTATAAATAGTGGTCTTGTTTCTAGTTTGAGATTAATTTTATTGTAATATTCATTCATACATAGATCATTATTTGTATACCTTTATTTATCCTTGTTTAACATGTGATGTGATATTATTGCCTAGAGGGTGTACTTTGTATGAGTATTTGAGCTATATAATATGTTATATATGATTATTTAAAAAATTATATTGATGATACTAATAGGTAGTGACATTGATTTCACTAGCCTAGGCAGTACCACCAATAGATAATATGATCAAATGGTGTGTTATGAAATTAAAGATATAAATGATCATATGAAAACTTTGGCCAACGTAATATCTGATATACATTGTCATTTAATATGTTTTATTTGCATGTTATGTGATATCATGTTAGAGCAGATTTATTTATGGTACATTGCATGTTTTATTTAAATATTATAGCACAAAGGGTACTAACATGTCTCACTAGATTCTTACACCATTTTATCTACCTATCCATGAATGGAGGGCCATTTCCTAATAGAAGATTGTGTGGGGGATAATTGGTCCATGATTGGTGTGGTAAATCACTTGGATGATGCTCTCCCTCCTCCATTATATTACTACATAGAGATGACACTTGAGATTATCAACGATACATGAGTTGGTTTGACTCAATCTCTAGAGAGCTTGGTATCTGACTATTGTATTAGGTCATATTCCTAAGAGAATTAATTGTTTTATGTACTTATATATTTTATTTGCATAATTTGTATTATTAGACCAACTTTAGTTGTGTCCTATTATATTTGCTTTCTATGAAATTGTATAAGAATAGTGTTGTATGAAATATTTGAAGTATAAGCACTATTGTCATGAGTCATGATTTAGTTATTTTGTATTGTTTAATTATGTGATGTGATTATTAAGTTAATTGTTTAAGTGTTTAAAAAAATTATTACAACTTGTGGGGTTGTTACATTTGGTATCAGAACTATGGCTTGAACTCTAGGACCTAATGAGTCTATTGGTATTTTTGTATCCTTCTACTCATCAGTGAGGAGAATTGAGAATATGTGTATGGTACATTGAGTGTGTACCTTAGAGTGTTTATTCCACATTATAATGGTTCAAGGGTTGGATTATTGAGTGTCTCATTGGTGATGGTTTTATAAGGTTTATGGGTAGGAGAGTAATTACCTTAGTTCGTGAGTTTTGAACATGAGTTTCCTACCTTATTCTTGATCTTTTAGATCAAACACCTTGATTGTAATTATGTATTTATTAAATCACCTTCGCTATTTATGTTTTGTGTTTTGAGTGTTTTAGAGCATGGAGTGATTATCACTTTGGCATATATACATTATTTTTGTGTCTTATTCAAATCCTAAGAGTGGGAATCCTATAAGGCCACTCTAGTTTGGCACCACCTAGTATGGTGGGAATTTTATTGTAGTTGAATGTAGATGTCTTGATTGTGTATTACTTTGTATTAGGAATTATTTATTTATATTATCATAATTATATTTATAGACTTTATAAGAAGTGTATTATCATTTAGTTAGCTTATAGGTGAATTTTTATTCTCTCACTCTCTTTTTACATCATTTTAAACTACTGAGAAGATTCATAATTTTAGGATGTTGATATAGAGTTTCCTTTGGAAAAAAAATTGTTTCTAAATTGTTACTTGATCTTATTCCCTTAAGTTTATGGGATAGTGTTTTATACTTATTATTGATGCATCCTTGTGGTTAATATTTTATTTTCAATTTTATAAGTAGGTGATCATACTACACTTACAAGTTTGATAAGTGAATAGTGTTTGGCAACGTGGATTGTGATGTTACCTTTTACCATGTGAGGGATTGTAGGAATTTTTGGTTTATGATATTTTAGTTATCTAGTTTCTATTTGTGACCTTTTTAAGTCACTATTTTATCTAAATTATGAACTTGACCACAAGGAGTGTATAACATTTAAATTATATTAATTTTAGTTAATTACAATTATTATGTTATTGTATATCTTTGTTTAAGTTGATATTATTATCCTTTAAAGGATGTTGTTTTGAAGAGTAATGTGTGTAAATTTTTTTTAGGAGAAAGTAAGGTATAATATGTACAAAACATCTTCTTAGTCTAAAGGGTTGAGATAAGCTCTTTATCTTGTTGTGTGTTAGTTGTACAAGCAAGGAGACATTGTCTCACTTTTAAGGTTGTAGTGATGTATAATCTTGAGCCTTGTATGATATGTTAATTATGGTATTAATTCCTTTTTACCATTAATATAACATTGTAGATTAATTTATAAGAGATGATACTATTTTTGATTGGTTAGTATCAAATTAATTCAATCTCAAGATGATTATATGATTTCTTTTGTGTGTATGTTAGTACATATGAAATCTTTTAGAATATAACATTAATTGTTGTGATCTATTAGAATAGATTTTTCAAAATTGTACATATTTTTAATATCATCCAATCATGGAGACCTGAGGGATGATTGGTGAAATGGAAAGGTGAGTTCTAAGTGATAGGATGGTATCTTACTTATCCTTACATTAACTCAGTTGTTGTTGAGTTAGTTCTGATAGATAGACTTATTGAATCTAAGATTTGACAAGTAGAACTTGACAAAATTAGTCATATGATCATTTTTTTTAATTTTTGTGATGAACTCATGTGTTGTTGAGTTATCAATGAAATTTTTACTGAATTATTTATTATACTTTTATTATAGTTCTTAACCCTGAGGTGGTCATGATAAAACTGATCAACATAAAGTGACTTTCATGAAACTTGTTTGTAGAATAGAAAATGTCATAAAATAGGGTCTTATAGAAGCAATTATCTAAGAATAGTGCTAGTTAGGATAACTAGTATGAGTTCTTTAGGTAAATTTTACATTGGTTAACATGATTTGATAGTTGATGCTATGTTTTTTATGCTGTTAAACTTTGTTTGTCAATCAAAACTTTAATTTGAATAAGTGTCATTAGGATGATGACATATTTTAGGGAGGGAGGATGTTACATCATTATTTCACACTATAACTTTTAAAACTTTAATTCATTTATTAGTATGGTCATTATCTGATTACCATCCCTTGATTTCAAAATTTTGACATATACTATAATGGGATAGTAATTTTGTTGATTAGAGTACATGTGATAACTATATGATATATTATATTACATTTTGGATATATATATATATGTGTGTGTGTGTGTTATTTTGTGAGTCATTGGTGATGACTCCTACTAACTATCTATTTATTGTGAGGTGGATATAGGATAGGTCCTACCCTCACAGATTAATAAGGGAGATCATCATTAGAGAGGATCTACTAGATGGAGTGATTAAGGGAAATACCAGTGGAAATTGCTAGTGACCCTACACACATGATAGATTTTAAATGCTATTAGCATAAAAATGATAACACATATGGTTTATGATTATATTTATGTATGTGGATTTAATTTTAATTTAAATAAGATTCCTTTATTATAACTAATTTGATTTTTGAATTTAAGTCCAAAAACAAATATTAAGTTCTCATAGAAATAATTATTTTATAAATAAAATGTAAATGAATTATTTTATCTTTTAGTTAAATAATTGTTTATTATTCATTGTGGCTCTGCTGGTCACGAGTTCAAGTCCACCCATCCCCGTGCTACCACTGGGTGTACCGACTCATCTGCACCACCGGTCATGATAAAAAGTTTACCCCGATGGGTGTCAGGGGGGTTTGTAGGTTCTCCGTCAAGTCCAAATTGGTGGCGGTATGGGTTGAGTTCCCCTCTGGCTTCAAAAAAAAATGTTTATTATTGTTTTTAAAATTTGTATGGAAATAGAATTATTTTTAAAATTTATTTTAAGGCATTCTTGATTTAACATGCATGAATTTACATAAAAATTATGAAAATAAATTGTTAAGTTAGCTTAAGTGAATATTGAGAAAACAAAAATAATGGTTAATAATTTTTAAATCATGTTTTGAAAATGATAAAGATAAATCTGGAAGATTATATTGGTATGCAAGGGGGAAAAGTAAAATAGAAAGTTTGCATGCAAAAGAGGAGTGTTGGAATTAGAAGAAAGATTATTTTATAAATAAGAAGGGAATTTTGTGAATTAAGAACAAACAAAGATATAGAGAGATAAAAAATAGAAAGAGGAAGAAAGGAGAAGAAATTAAGGTTGGAGAGAGGGAGAAAAACAAACCAGGAAAAAGGGCATATTAACAGGTTAGTTTGGTAGTGATTTTTCTTCTTCCCAAAATGATGTATTTATTTTTATAACTATATATTATTAATTTATTACCAACGTAGTGTATTTGAGTTATCTATTTTTTTAATTTTTTTGACCAATGCCTTATTTCCCTAAGACTTGAATTTATTTCTTTTACCCTACTTTTTACCCTCTCTAATCTCCTACACATTGATAGGTTGCATTTATAGTCTTTAAGGGGCTATGTCATAATTATTTAGATCACTACATCTTGATTGATAATATTGTACTATATATTAAAAATATCCTAGGTTTAAGAGTGATATCACAGAGTTATAGAATTGCACTAAATTTTGTATTGACTATGTATAATTATTAAAGCCCAAACATTCTATTATATTATTGAAGTTAATTTTTACATAGTTGTCTTTTTATATAGCTAGGTAATTATAAATTAAATTTTATGTCATTAATTAAACACTGAGATAACTTTTGGAATGCCCAATAATTATTTAGAAAATTTAGGCCACAAACTACGTTGTTGAGTTACAAATAGATAACTGAGCATGTAATTTTGGAATAACTTATTTAATAGTGTATATAGTTATAGTTATGTGGAACATAGTATAATAATAAGGTAGTATATTTGTCTAAAACACTTTGAAAATAATTATTAAATGATGGAATTATATAAAAAGGGTGGCTGAATCAAAATGTCAAACATTAACATGAAACACCAATAGTATACTAAATTTATTACATCTTATTTCCTTAAGTCTATAAATTATCATTGAGGATGTTATGTATTCCAAATTACCTTAAACATGCTATATGTAATGAGGTCAAAGTATGAGTGAAATAAAACATGGTATCTTGATTTATATTTATTATCCAACAATATTTTAAAATGCCTTAAGAGGAAATACCTAGCCCAGTGACTTGGATGCCAAGCTAAATAGTGAAATCCCTACTTATAGAAAGGACTCATTGTGTATATGCTTAAATAATATTGTTGTATATCAATAAATAAATATAAATCTATGAATAACTAGATAAAATGCTTAGTTTTCTATTTTGAAACCCCAGGGTATTTTTTGAAGTTCCTGAGCCATTTTGTTTTGATAGCCAAGTATCAATTATAAAAATCCATGTTAGTTTGTCAACATTGAGGAAATTTTATAAAATGCTTTATGAAATGTTATATAACACTTAGAAGATATGTTGATTTTAAAAATTATAAGACACCAAGTCACTATGTTGAGATGCCAAGACACTATAAAACATTGCTTGTTTTTATGTTTGGTGAGTTTAAATATTAGAATATTGGGTTAATATTTAATTATAAGGAGAAGAGTCAACTAATTGAATACCTATAAAAAGGTAAAACTATTGAGTAATTATATTAAAGAACTGAGTCACCTCTTTGGAGTGGGATGTCATATTATTATTATTATTATTATTATTATTATTATTATTATTATTATTATTATTATTTTAATGAAATAAATATGTTTCCCTTTAATGCAAGATCAAATGTTTGGTTGAACTTTATTTTTCCTTGAATATCCTATATTATGGTTAGCTCAAGTGTCAGGTCAAATAAAGAGCATAATTATCATGAGAATCTATTATAGATATGTTATTGATCAACAATATATGATGAAATACTTTGTACACTCTGATTGGCGAGAAATATTAAAATATAGCCTTAAATAATTGAGAATTTTCTATATACCTAGATTAATAAATATATGAAATACATGCATATATTGAAAAATGCATATATTTATACACTAGAATATAGATTATCATATATATAACTAGATGGATAAATATATGATTTTATATATATGGGATTATTAAATGAGATAAAGTAAACAAAATGACCTAAGTATAATAGAAGCTCAACTAATTAATCAAAATTAAATAAATCAAGGTTGTTGCTAGTACTTCTCTTTTGTAAAGAGTGAGTAAGGTATCTATCATTCATAAATATTCTAGAAGATTCTTGAGAGTTCTTTGGGAAAACATGAGAGTCAAGATTATTATGGATTAATCATAGGTTATAATGATGTAAATTGTATGTTTATCACAGGTTAAATCAAGTGAAATCATTAATGACACATCTATTAACAATAAAGTAGAGTAACTTTCTTATATTATGAATTGGTTTTTATACAAATAAATATTCAATCATGCTTTTTATGGTTAAATGAGTATTAGTAGATATTATGAAATATTGTATGTGCTTGATCTAACTGGTAGAATTAAATGCATGAACCTAGATTGTGTAAAGTCAAGACACATAAATAGAATTTGAGAATGCCTTATATGATGGTTTGGAATTAGGGGTCATTTTTCTTCTGTGTTGAGAAATATAGTAAATGCCTTGACTTGTGTCATAAATGACTATTAGTATATTTATAGGATGTTATAATTGATAACATTTGTACAATACATATTGTGAAATTATTTATATGAAAAAATAATTAGACTGTTATAACTCAAAAAAATGCATGGTGTTGTCTATTTAAATATTATATTTTTGTCTAATTATATTTGTACTATAGAATTAATGGTATGTTTAGGTCCTATAATCTTATAACTACTTATAGTATGATATTAATTGTTCTTAGATGAGTAGAGTGATTTTGCACAATGAAATATGATATTATGGGCTATCATATAATTCTTTAGCTTAAAAAGTATATGCCCAAATGGTACATACTATAGATGTATGTCTGGACTGTCACCTTTAATAAATGATTTAATGTATGTGTGGTTGTTTTTTGATCAATATTTTTTTTTAGTTGTTATTATGGTATATTATATATATTCATAAAATATTTATTGTAAATTAATTATTAGATAAGGATTTTTTGTTTTGGCATGACTTGTTTTGTTACATATACATGATTGGATAAAAGTTAATGATTTATCCAATCATGTATATGGTTAAAGACTTGTTCTTGATCAATATGGTTTTGTATTGGTTATTAGGATATCTTATATATATATACATAAAATCTTGAGTGTAAATTAATTATTAGATAAGGATTTTACATTTTGGCATGACTTGTTTTGTTACATATACCTAATGATTATTTAGTATGACCAATTGTGGGAAAACTAGTAGAAGTATACCTAAGAACACCAGACTATGATCATATGGGTTTTATTGAGGTGTAGTTACTTGAATGTTATTATATTAGTATTAGTCTATAGTTTATTGTGTGTTTTACCTGGGTGGTATAAATAGTGGTCTTGTTTTCAATTTAGGATTGATTTTATTGTAAGATTCATTAACACATAGATGATTATGTGTATACCTTGATCTCTCCTTATTTAGCATGTGATGTGATATTATTGATTGAATGGTATAATATATATGATTATTTGACTTATATACTATGTTATATATTTATATTTTAAAAATTGTATTGATGATACTAATAGGTAGTGAGACAATTTCTACTATGCTAGGTAACACCACCAATAGATAATCTGATCAAGTGTTATGTTATGAAAGTGATTGATCTAAATGATCATACAAAAATTTTGGCCAAATTAATGTTTGATATACATTATCATTTCATATGTTTGATCTACATGATTTACGATATCATGTTAGAATGGATTTCTTTATGGTACATTGCATGGTTTTTAGAAATCCTACAACACACAGGTTACTAACATGTCTCATTAGATTCTCACACCATTCTATTTACATATCTATAAATGGAGGGAAATTTATTTATAGTGGATAGTGTGGGGGGTCATTGGTCTATGGTTGGTGTGGTAAATTGATCGGATGATTCTCTTCCTCCTCTACTATAGTACTAATTGGAGATGACACTTGAGATTATCAGTGATACATGAGTTAGTCTAACTCAAAATCTATAGAGCTTGGTATATAATTATTATGTTAGGTTGTATACTTAAAGTAATGTAATTATATTATTTACTTATATATTTTATTAATAATTTTTTTACTATCAGACCAACCATAACAATGTCCTATTGTATTTACTTTCTATGGAGTTGTATAAGAATAATGTTGTATGCAATATTTGAAGTATAAGCAATATTGTCATTAGTGATGATTTAGATATGTTTTATTTTTTAATTATATTATTTGAATGTTAATTTATTTTTTCAAGTGTTCTATAAAAATAATAGTACAACTTGAGGGGTTATTATAGATCAAAAACTTGCTCAACCCTCAGAAAATGCTCACTACTAGCTCGAGAGGTTAGATTGATTTGCTTGGTATAGAACATAAAATATGCATTGGACCATAATATTCTATGAGAATTTTAATACCCTATTTTACTTCAATTTTGTGGAATTATTTGATGGATTGATACATCTAGCTTTATGAACCATCCTTAAGAAGTTGAAACCATTTTAGGCTACCTAGGAGGGCTATAAAGGCATGATGAGAGAAATGAAATTATATGGCTCTAAATAGATGATATAGAATTCTAAAAAACCCAAAAAATATTCAAAACTCACTCTATCATCATCCAATTCCATTTTATGGTATGGTATTGTATGGAACGATACAGATTAAGGATAAAAACATTGATGTTTATTATTTTATAGGTTTATACAGTGAGTTAGAACTTCAAATTTGGCATGGATATAGAGTGGGATGTTTATAAGTGAATCACATGACTTCTTGGATTTTTACATGTGTGGAGAATTTGTATATGCCTTTTTCACTCTCTTGGTACGGAGGCCTAATTGAGGCCTAGTTAGGAGAGAGAAAGCGCAGAAAAGGACATTTCCACCCACTCTTAGAGCATGAAATTGAACCTATATATGTAAATCCATAGAGGGTATTTTAATATGACCTTATATTGTCAATATCCTTTGTAAATTTCTCCTCAAAAGGAGGTTTTCCTTAAAAATATTATAAGGGATGAGGTCTTATTGGCACTTTTGGTAGAGAATGACTTATTGGGGCTAGTTTGAGTCCTTAAAATGTAATTTTAAAGGTAAAATATGGTGTTAATTAGACATCCATAAATTTTGGATGAGATAAATTAATTTAAACCATGTTTTGACCCTTTTATGAAAAATAGGCCTAAGGAGATGAAGAGCCCTCTAGACACCTTGTATGAGATAGAGGTGATGTGTCAAGGAGAACCTGTTGGGGTAAATTTATAGGTGTAAATATCATATTAAAGAGGTATAATAAATTTATCTAACAATCAATAAGGCCACTTATCCTTTAGCATGTCAAGAAGAAGAGGATTTTCAAGAAGCTAGTTAAGGTGTCAAGCAAGAAATTCAACTCCCATACCACTTGAATAATTAGAGCATATAAAGAGGACATACACATGGAATATTTTAACTTTTGAGTAAGTTCCATAACTCATCTCTTTTTATTACCTCAAATGACACTTGTATACCTTCTCTCTCATACACTCTTCTTCTCTTCTCTCACATTTGTGCTATATATTGAGCCACTTTGGCTTTGACATGTATCCTCCACCTAGGTATGGTGAAGCCTTTCCCATTTGTTTTTTCTTTGATCAATAAAAAATCTGATGTTTTACCTCATTATATGACTACATGTAGTGAAAAATATCTGAAAGGTTGATCTCATCAAATGTAGATGTATGTCGCCTTATTTGTGTCCTATTTATCTTGCCTCATGTGTTTTTTTCACTATTAAAGGTTTTAGTTGGTGTCATCAATGGTCCCTTGTGGTTTTTTAAGTGGAATTAGTCTTCTCTATCTTACTTAAAATGCCTTACCCTTGTACAAAACATTGACACAATAGGTTCAATTTAGGATGTGTGTATGTTCTTGTTGTCTTGTATGTCTTAGTGCATTGTGAAATGTGTGGTAGTGGTCAAATTTTTTTGTTGTATCATAACTATAGTTAGGTTTATTATAATTATTTATCTCTATTTTCAAATCAAACTAGTAGGGAAAGTTAGCCTAAGTGATTTATCAAAGGGAGCTAGCCTTTCCATCTAGAGGTTTACCCCTACTATAGATAATCCATAGGTCTAGGGCTAATCCCATGTTTCACGAAATTGGAGAGGTTTGAACAACCTTTTCCTAGGGTAATAATTTTTTTGATAATAGTACCTATGTCAAAAAAGTTATAAGGAATAAGAGTATATATATATTTTCATGATATCAATAAATCATGTCCAAAATATGATTTTCCATTTCCCAATATAGATATGATCATGAATTATACTATAGGTCACAAAATTTTGTCTTTAATAGATATTTTTTTAGGGTATAGCCAAGTCAAAATACTATTGAAGACCAACATAAAACAACATTCACAATACCATGGGGACATTTTTATATCAATTAATGCCTTTTGGTTTAAATAATGTTGGAGATGCATATCAAAGGGAAATGATTGTCATCTTTCATGATATGCTTCATGATATTATGGAGGATTATGTTGACTACATACTTGTAAAATCAAAATCTAGAGAAGAGAATCCCAAATTACTTCATTGCATCTTTGATATAATGAGAGAATATAAGATGAGATAAAATATCAAGTGTTTTTTGACATGGCATCAAGAAATTTGTTGGCCTTCATTGTTTCACAACGTGGAATAGAGTTTGATCCTTTTAAATGTATATGTCACCACCAAAAATTCTCAAACAACTCTTAATTCTATAAGGTAAAATCTAATAAATCAGATGTCTCATTTGACAACTTGTAGATATGTGTCACTCTTTTACATTTATATTAAATAAAGACACTCCTTTCAATTGGAAAAATAATTTTGGTATAATATTTGATCACCTTAAATAATATCTTTCCAATCCACACATATTAATGCCACATTTTGCTGGTAGACCTTTCTTATTATATATATTAGCTACTCAGTTTACATTAGGGGCATTATTAGTGTAACATGATGATAGTGGGTCATAAAGGGTAATGTATTATGTAAGAAAAACATTGGTATCTTACGATATTAATTATTATCAAAATTAAAAGGAATTTCCTATATTTTTTTCTTCAAAAAAATATGACATTACATGCTCCACAGTCAAACAAAAATCATTGAAAAAATTAACCCTCTCAAGTATCCTCTATACAAAATAATTTTAACAAGCAAGATGTCTAAGTGGGTTATGCTTGTTGGGTAGGTTGATATTGTGTATGTTAATCATAAATTAATTAAGGAAAAAATATTATCACATGAATTAGTATAATACCTTCTAAAATTTAAATCACCGTTGTAGAATTTTAAAATGACGCAATAATGTCTATAGATGAATATCTAGTTTTGCAATTGTTCTTTGATGGTTCCTTCACAAATCATGGATCAATGTTAGGTATTTTAATAGTCATAATAGATAGGTATTATATTCCTAAAGTATTCATAATTGAGTTTCCTTGTACCAACAACATCATGGAGTATGAATCTCTCATAGCTGGTTTCAAAATTACTATTCCATGGGGTATCCAACATCATATCATATTTGGTGATTCCAAACTTATTATAAATTAAGAAAATGATAAATTACAGTCTTGTAATAATAATTTAATTCCATATAAATGAATTTTGGATATATTAAAGTTGTCTTTTTCATTTTTCCAATTTGAACAAGTACCACAAATCAACAACATGGAAATATATGCCATCACGACCATTGATTCATTTTTTGATCTTAACACAAAACAGAACAAATTCCTTATTGAGTACCTTATGATACTAACTTATGACATGAATAATTATAAAATGGTTTGTGAAGTGGTTGGTACCACTTCTCCTTGGTATTATAATATTTTTGTATATATTCATGATAATATCATTCTACCTAATTTATTCCACAAATAATGAAAATCATTTATCTAGTGTACATTTCATTACATAATCCTTGTTAATATTTTATATTGAAGAGGATATGATGTAAAAATTATACATTTTTTAAATTATAAATAATATACCTTGTCAATTACAAAAATTCATGAGGGAATCTATGGTGCACATTCTATTGGCATAGTCCTAGACAAAACACTTTTACATGTAGGTTATTATTAGCCTACTATGGAATTTGATTTATGCATTTATGTTAAAAATGTATACCTTTTCAAAAGAATATTTACCTTATATATAACCATTCATAATATTTATATCCATTTACCACACCTTATCCATTATCTACATGCAGGTTAGACTTCATTATAAAAATCAATCCTAATTCATCCAACCATGGCAAACACATTATTACCGTAATTGATTACTTTACCAAGTTGGTTGAGGCAATGCCCTTTGTATATTTTATAGGAAATGAAAAATATAAGTTAACACTAAACCACATTGTTCACCATTTTAGTACCCCTTCTTAAATTATTTATGATAATAGAAAATCATTTAAAAATAAATAAGTCAAAGTTCTTTGCTAAACCTATCACATAAATCACAAATGGTCTACTCGTTATTACCCATAATGAAATGGACAAATTGAGGAAACTAATAAAATAATTATCCATATTTTTACATGAATTTTAAATGAATTTGGTCATGACTAGAACACATAGCTTTATCCTACCCTTTAGGCATAATATACTATCATCCACACATCCACGGGGGAAATCCCTTATTACCTTGTATATAGAAGTGAGTCTATTATACCCATAGAAGTCAAGATTTTGTATTTGTGTATATCCATAAAAAAATAAATGATGAATAATATGATCAAACTTCATACCTTAGTGAACTCAATCTTATAGATGATAAATGACTTAATTCCTTAAACCATTTGTAAGTATACCACAATCACTTCTATCATAGCTATAATAAGAGGGTAAAATATATGGAGTTTGAAATCAGAGATTTCATTCTTAAGGAAAACCAAAGGAATAATAATTCTTAAAGGGTGAAAAAATATAATTTTGAGCCTAATTTGCTGGACCTATATATCATTATTGATAGTTATGGATCAAGGGTTTATAAGTTAGCCATAGAAGATGGAGAGGAGCTTGATGAACTTATGAACATAATGCACCTTAATAGTTTATATGCCTAGATTTGTTTAAATGGTTTCATTGATATCTTATGTGTCAAAAAATAAAAAAAATCAAAAGCCAAAAAAGTCAAAAATATGAAAAAAGTAAAATAAAATAGTTTGTCCATAAATGAAAACTAGTTTACTAGTGATTTGAAGAAGTACCATGGTGAAAACTAGGTTTTTGGCACTATGCATAACCAATTATCTATATTAACCCTAGTTACTTGGGGACATACCATTGCAGTCATCCATTATATATTTAAAAATTATACTTTATCACTTGTTTCATCACCCATTCCATCACATTTTAGCTTAGGGTTGGATTTTTATATATTGTGTACCTAAGTCCTTGCTCATAATAGAAGAATATATTATATATAACCATATTTTTAACAATAATTTACACCTATCCTAAATAAAAAAATACAAAAATAAACATAAACACTTTCTATCAACCAAAATTGGCTACCATAGGGAAGTCTAATTCAAAATTTGGATCTTGACATTTTAATTTTTTTGATAACCTCTAAAAGCATGTGGTTTTTATACCATACTTTGACATTATGTCATGTCTTATTCATTATTTTATGTTTTATAAGCCTTATAATGTCTTATTCCTTGAATACTTAATTAATTCTAATTTTATGGTTCCTTATTATTAATTCTAAACACGTTTATAGGGTAGTTTATGTCTTATAAGTTTTCATGCTATGTCCAAGGTTAATAAGTCACTTTAAATCTTCTCTACGCATCATTAACATGTTTAAAGTTGTTAAAGACCAGTTCAGAGTACTAAAAGGTGGAAATTACATATAAAATCACTTATAAATGTCTTATAAGGAGGTTTATAACATAGAATTTATAGCTACAGTTCATAATATGATAGTTTTAAGTTGAAAGAGATGATAATTATAGTTGTAGGTAGTTATAACACATTTAGAATGGGCTATCAAAAGAGTAAAGAAAAATTCAATATTTTTAGGTGTATACTACATATTACCATGTGGGTTGGGGCCAAATAAAGTTTTATAAATCTTGAATAGGTCCTAATAAAAAAAAAATCACTCCAACTGCTTCATCAAGCTCTTTGTAAGCTAATGAAGGCTAGTTTCAATTATTTGGTTCATTCACATAGGAGAGAAATAATACTAGATATATTAATGGAATATTAGTACCCTAATGGAATTTAAAATAATGCAAATATTTCATATATTAAGGGCCCCATCTCTATGAAAAATATTAGGATTAAAAGTGATCCAAAACCCTCTTAAACCCCTATAGGGTCAGTTTTCCCTTGTTTGAGTGCATTTGAGGATTCCTTGACGCAAATAAAAGGTGTAATAATATATTTAAAAGTAATATAATCCTATATAACATAAAATTTGATTCATGAAATCATGTCCTAGATCTGATAATGTCAATAAATGTTGTGTTTTATTAGGATTTATAGGTATAAGCAAGTTTCTTGAGAAGAGTGAAGTGTTTTCAACATATGAAGGGTGGAAGCAAGTATTAATGAGGTTTATAGATTGAAATAATATAAATAACTTATCCTACATCATTTTAGTGTAATATAATAGTCATATATGAAGGAAATATGAGGTTATAAAACATGATAGGTATTGAGAAAGAGGTTCTTGAATGAGGTTCAAGTAAGAACTAGAAGACACCAAAACTTAAAGGAAGGATTGATTATTAATGAACTTAGAGGAGTTAATTTTTATATTAATACATAAATAAAAACCCTATATTATTTTCAAGATTCACTTGTGAGAAAATGGGGTAAATAAAATGTATTCACTCATACACAACTAGAATGTGTTAGGACTATAAACTTAAGATAAAGGAAGTCTTAACAAGGTATTGTATTGTATCTTTATTGAAGAAATCCTTAAAAAATTAAAGTAAAATATAAATTTCTATTCAAAACCATTAATATTATATAGAAGATAAGGACCAATGCTAGATCAAGTTTGTGGTGATGGTTTTGAAGTCTAATATACACCTATAGGTCTACTTGTAAGTTGGAATAAAATGAGCAAGTTTTATAAATAGAGATGAGTTTGATAAGTATAATAAGGTGTTTGAAACATAATATTAATGGTTTCAAATTTTTAGATGATGAATTGGGTAATAAGGACATCAACCTATTCAAGAACACCTAATAGAGAAGTTAACATGCTTATACACCCTAGAAAGAGGTTTTATGTGCATGTGGAGTTGGAACCTCAAGAAACCAATCATATATTGGTTTATAATAGTGGTATATGGTATATTAATATTTATTATACATTAAAAAAAAAAATTCCAAAATTATCATGATCACTATTGAAGGAGTGAAGATATAGTACTCTCATAAATAGCTAATGGATTGTGTGAACCATGGTGGAAACCAGAGTGAATTCATAAAATTAGTTTGTATGAATATAAATAATGAAGAGGACCTTAAGACATATTGAGGTATATTTAATTTTTAATAATTTATATAATTTTCCACTAGTGTCTTAATTTAATATGAATGTATACCTATAGGTCTACATACATGTAGGTCCACATCATCAAACAAGAAAGGTAAACATTTGAATATCATATGAGGTTTAAAGAACAATGTAAAGTGAAATTATAATAAGGTTTTAAAGGTTGAGATAAATTATTAAAAAATTATAAATACTCACCAATTTCATATGGAAGGACAAAACTAGTTGGAGATGATATCCATTCTCACAACCATAGTCATGAAACCTAAGTTTACACTCATAGGCTTACTAACAAGATTCAAGTTCATTTCCAAAAAGTAATGAAAGTATGTATTTTGTGTGTTGTGATTTGATTTTGGATTAAAAATATATATGTATAGATTTATGAAATACCATGAAGGTTTTGAAATGACAAGAGGTTGATTAAAAATCACAACAATTCTTATAACCTACTTGACAATCCCAATAACACTCATAGAATTTTGAAACTTGGTGATTTTGAGAGATTTGGAGAGTGTTCAAGGAAAAAAATGGTTGAAATAGTTATTGGAATATGGATAATACTTAATATATGTATTATTTTTCTTTTCAGTGCCCATAAACTCAAAATTCTCAATTTTATTTGCTCTTAGCCTCTTTAGGCCTATGTGTAGTCCAACCTAGGGCTAAAAGCTTGATTTTTATATAACTCAAGTTGTAACCCTTGAAATGGAATGAAATTTTCCAAATTATCCTATTTAATGTGACCTACATTATTTTGTTATTTTTAGGGTAATAATATATGTTATTTTATAGTATATAGTATTGTGTGTTTATTTTAGGCCTAATTAGGAAAAATAGGGGTTGAGAGAGTGGGT
>JARHVA010007395.1:212500-217500 GCA_037957365.1 Torreya grandis
AAGAGATGAAAAAAAGATGTACCTTAGCACAAGTTTTGAGAGTTCCCAATCTAAATGTCCAATTCTTGATAATAATAATAATAGATGTTTTAGGAGATGGCTTTGGAGTTCTCATGCAAGAGGGTTATGTTGTAGCTTATGAGTCTATAAATTTGAAATTTTATGAGGTAAATTATGCCCCATATGATCTAGAGTTAGATGCAATTATTCATGCCCTCCAAGTTTGGAGGCATTATGTATTAGGAAAACCATTTCAGTTCAGGATTGATAATTTGGGACTTAAGTATATCTCCACTCAACCTAGCCTAAATCCACATCAGATATGATGTTTAGAGTTATTTTTAGATTATGATTTTGACATTAAATACATAAAAGGAAAGGAAAATATAGTTACAGATGCCCTTAGTCATCAAATTTATATAGCAACTTTAGATACTATTAGGAGTACCATTTGTGATCAAGTGGTGAAATTATTTCAAGGAGATTAATTTTATGAATAAATATAGATATAATTAGCTTAAAATGATCAAGATCCTAAGTATGAGGGATTCACATTAAAAGGTGATGGTTTGTTGAGATACAAAGGAAGGATTTATGTACTAGATAAGGAGAATTTAAGGAGTTTAGTACTCAATGAACTACATAATGCTCCTTATTTAGGCCAGTCAAGTGTTACTAAGCTCTTAGCCAAGTTGAGACTATTTTATTTATAGTAAGGAATTAATAAATATGTATCATATTTTAAATATCAATTTTTATAATGTTAGGGGTTTAAGGATGAACATGTGCATCCTGTTGGGTTTCTATACCCACATATTTCACTAGAATGGAAGTGTAAAATCATTATAATGGACTTTATCCAAGGGTTTTCAATGTCTCAAAACTGACATGACATGATTTTTGTGGTTTTTTATAAACTCACTAAGGTAGTTCACTTCATTCCTAATAATATTTGAGATGATGCACCTATGCTTATGAAAATATTCATGAAATAAGTGTATAGCTTGCATGGGTTTATGGAAAATATTATTTCATATAGGGAACCAAAAATGAATTCTATAATTTAGTTGACTCTTAATTAAAAATTATTTACTTAGTTGAACATCATTACAATCTACCATCTAGAAATATATGGACAAATAGAGATGGTGAATCAAGGTTTAGAAGATATTCTAAGGATGTATTGCATGGATCAATAGTACATGTGGGAAGAATATCTTTTAGTGGCTAAGTTTTCCTACAAAAATAATACTAATTATCACTACAAATGTCTCCCTTTGAGGCATTGGATGGAATAAGGTGTAGAAAACCAATAATCTAGGATAGGTTAGAAGATAGGGTAGTCTTCGGTGCATATATGAATCTTGAAATGGAAGAGTAGGTTAAGTTAATAAAGAAAAGGTTGGTTGAATCCAATCATAGGTAGAAGAGCTATGCTTATGTGAAAATAATAAAAATGTATTTTTTAATTGGAAAAAATATAATTATATGGGTTAAACCTTAGAAAATCTTAATCAAATTTAGAAAATCAGCCAAATTATCTCTTACAAATGTGGGACCCTTTGAGGTCTTGGATGTTATCAATCCCATGACATACAGGCTTACTTTGGCACTAGATTTATCACTCATGAATAATGTTTTCCATGTCTGATATCTTAAAAAATATGTTTATGATCCTTTTCATGTGTTGGATTGGAATGATTTATAGGTTTGGATCCTAGAGTGATCATAGTAGAACTACTCAAAATAATTGACACTCACAAACTTATTTTATGTAACAAATAAGTGTCACAGTGAAAGATCCAATGGGACCAATATTATGAATATAGTGATACTTGGGAAGATAATGAAAATTTTCAAAAGATGTTTCCTCATTTTTTGGCTTAGTATTTTACTAGATATTATGTTTATTTTTTATAAAAAATTATTTTATTTTAGAACTTTTATTGAAATAAGTGTCATTGAGATGCTAACAAACTTTAGGGGGAAAGATGTTACATCTAAATTATTCCCCTAGACTTGTTAATATATTTGCTACTAACTATGTCATTAGTAATTGGTTTACTTGATGTGTTAATTAACTACATTATTTATATGTTCATTATGGATAATGTTTATTACTTGTGATCATGAAGTTAACTGATAGTTATTTGTATTCTATGAAGGTACATTTTAATCATGATTATGAATTATATTATGTTACAACCATTTATTATTATTTTTTCATGATATGGTATAACTACTATTCATTAGTACTGAGGTGGATATAGGATGGAGTTTGTATGTAGATGGAAATACAATTGATATATTAATCAAACCTAGCTCAAAGAAGATAAATCCTACTTACACTTTTGATTATTGATACATTAGATATTTAGGTTCATGACCAATATGTATTTTATAGACCTAATTAAGGGATATATTACCACAATAACATCACTAAATAGGGTTCTAAAGCCTCTAGTGAAGCCACACCATGCAATAACCCTAGCTAGGTACTATGTTTTCATATTCATGAAGTAAATGAAAAGTAAAGTAAAATTTAATCTAGTGCTCACCAAATCTTGTGGGACAAAGTGGGGGTAGTAAACATAAAAAGTAAACATGTAAAGGATAGTCATAATTTAGCTATGTATAGGTAAAACCCTAATGCATGGAGAGATCAATATATTCAAAGCCATTACTTATGCTACTTATATCTACTAAAATAGAGGAGTAAAGTTAGAGATACTTACCTTGAAGATAAACATGTCAAGTATCAATATCTCCCTTGGCCAAAGGTGCTTCATAATATGTTTTTGTGATTTATAAGGATAACTAAGAAATGCTAAATCATCCAAGACTTTTCCAAAGATTATTCTACAAGTATAAATCTTAAGATATAACTCCTCAAGTAGAATGGTAGAAGAGAAGATTGTAAAGTAGCACAAATGAATAATTAACTCCTCTTCACTTTAAATGGTATAAATGGATGTGTATATATAGTTGAATCGAATCCTAAACCTTTCTAAAAGTGTAGCTGATAGGGTCATCTTAATAAAATTTGTATCATTATTTGCTAAAATAAAGATAGGTCTTAGTTTATGTCATCTAGAGCTGACCTAGACCCATGATATGCCTTTATCAATTTGAATACAGGGTCATGGGGATGACACTACAATGAAAACTATCAAAAAAGGTTTTAGGATTAGGAAGGGGATAAGTGGTGAATGCTTGGTAGAGTGTGCAAGAGAGGAGGCAAGGCTTAGGGAAATATATGGGATAAAGTTGTGTAGATATCAAGTGGTAGTATAGGAGACAACAATCCTATGAAACACCAATTATTTAACAACCCATTTCTTAATACACCCTTTAAGGTATGCACTTAAAGATATTAAGAATTGATAGGTTCTTGTAAGATATAAATCATGAATAATTGATAATGTTATAAAATATTATGTGTATATAGATTCCCCACTCAAATTGCTTCACATGTCATGTA
Organism: Torreya grandis; assembly: GCA_037957365.1. Lineage (NCBI taxonomy): Eukaryota > Viridiplantae > Streptophyta > Pinopsida > Cupressales > Taxaceae > Torreya > Torreya grandis. Next base: position 215,982 of record JARHVA010007395.1, read on the forward strand.
GATGTAATAAGAGACAGTGATTTAGAAACATAACATAGAAACACACAATGTTGAAGCTAAATAAATTGTAGTAAGAGGCAAGTAAGATAAATGAAAAGATAGAATTGAAAAACACATACCTTTACTTACCTTGGTGTTGTAGATAAGGAATGAAGTGAAATAAATGTGAATGTGTCTAATGTAGGGAACATTAGGGGAACTTGTATAAATTAATGTTTTTTGTTGTAAAATGTACATCTAATATGTGTAAATATTCTCTATGATGTAAGGATTCTATAATATCTTGTTGGTTGGTAAAATATCTAGTAGAAATAAATATATTATGAAAAAATAGAATCTAGAGGTAAATATTTCATAGATACATAATTTTAATAGTAAATATAAATAGGGTAAAAATGTTTCATTTGTTATTTTTCTTATTTTGAGAAAATAGAGATCTGAGAGACCTAGTGTGAGACTAGAGAGAAATCATGGTGAGGAGATGATAGTTTAGATAAGTAAGATGCCTAGCATTTGAAATAAATGCATCATAGGTAAGAAAACATGAATTTCAAAACAATTTTGAATAATTTTATATTAAATTGTGCTAAGATATAGAAAATTGATTGGTAAAAAAACCATAGACACTGAAACTAACCCTATGAAATGTTTAGGTAGACTACGGGTACTAGGTAGGATGAAGTTAGACTAATAAATGCATAAAGAATTTATGGTAAATGGTCATATATTTATTGTAAATAAATAATAGAGTTGACCTAGTTATCCTAATTTGTAAGGTGAATAGAAAATAGGTGTTGATTATGTAGTAGTGGGTTGACATAGTATTGTTAAAGGTGTTTAATTGTGTAGCTATGGGATGACATAGTATTACTAAAGGTGGATGATTGCAAAGCAATGGGTTGATGTAGTATTTTTAAAGGTGGTTCATTACATAGTAGTGGGCTAATATAGTATAAAATTAAAACATGTATGAATGTGTACCATTTGGCCAATGTAGTTGGTAGTAAGTAGTTGATGTAATTTTTTAAAGAGGGTTGCATGTGTCCCAAAGAGCCAATGTAGTATGTTAGATTTGAGGAAGGGCCAACTTAGTATCAAAAATATCATTTTAGTTATAAATAATAAGTGATGATTTAGTATTAAATGGGTTGATTATGTGTAATATGATGGGTACATGCTGATTTAGTATCAAATCAGCTAATTATGTAGAAAAATTAAAAAAACATAAGAAACTGAATCAAACCAGATGATGAAGTAGTTAATTTGTAAAGTTTTAAATAATGTAATATAATTTATTTGTGATATGGAGATATGATACATCCTTTTTTATTTGATATTTTACAAAGATTTCAAATATATTGGCACCTAGTATATCTATCATGGCTTCTAGATTTACTAGATCATTTGATGGACATGGATAGAGCTCGACTAATTGTCTTGGGTTTTGGTGTTACAATGGAGATGAGATGAATCCCTTTACATGTTGATATCATTGTCATGTTCTTATGAGCATGGGAAT
>JARHVA010007395.1:222500-232500 GCA_037957365.1 Torreya grandis
AAATTAACACATAAATATAAGCATGAAATCATGGAAAGAATAAAAACAATTCATAAGAAAAGATGAAAGAAAATGAAACCATATACAACACATAATGCATAATATAAATATCCATGTGAAATAGATAAGTGAAACTAGATTTGACACATATTAAAATGATTTAAGATGTATAAAAGTGGATTACAAGTCCAATACAAAATCATAATGAAGAATAAATTGAAAGAATATCATGTTGTGTTAACAAATATTAATAAATTTATCCATAATTATTATCCATGAAATCTAAAATATCTATATGAAGTTAGATCCTAAAAGTGGCTAGAGTTTCATCTATCCTCATGGAAATATATGAAAAGACCTCCTGATAATTATCCTCAAAAAAATATGTAGGTGTATTTGAAGGATCATGTTCATGAGGGATCCTATGCAAAAAATACTCAAGGAGGGGAATAGATGTTTGAATAGGAATGGTATCTATGGATAAGAAGATGGGACCACTATTAAAAAAGGAACCTTAGGTAGGGAATAAAAAGGAACCATAGGTGAAGAAGTGGAAGCCTTATTATGTGGGAGACCTATGGAAGGAGGAATAGTGGGTGTAGGAATCATCAAAAGGTGATAATGAAGGTATTGTTGGAGAATGTTGTAACGATCATTTTGATGGGTATTGCATTGGTGTCATATACAATATACCTCCCCATATTTAGGGATATACACAAGAAACAACTTGGGAGGATGTATAGCCTTGTCTTTGGGTTGACTAAGGGTAGGATGCAATGTGTCAATATATATCTGAAGCTTTCAATAATGTGTGGAAGAATGGTTATATGTGCCATCAAAGTAACATATACACTTATTAGTAGACGTTGGGAGTATAATATGGAAGGGGTGGAAGTATAATATAAATAAGGTTGTTATAAATATAATTCTCTAGTCTAATGACTAAAAACTTTTTAAATATCACAAAAAGGTTTATCAACACATTCAATAGGCATGGGATCAAACTACAACAAAGTAAGAAGGCCATCTCCAAGGGAAGGTGGGGTTAGTGTAGAGATTAGGCTAGGATCATCAAAAGGTAAATTGGAATTAGATATAGGTAGAGGTTTATCTAAAGCTATAATATGAATGGGGACCAAACTAGGCTTAGTTGAAGGTGAGGTAGAATGTGCAAAAGGATTAAGAGTAGTAGCTATCATCTCTGATGGAAGAAAACTAGAAAGATCCAAGTATCAATAAATAATAAAGACTAGTCATGGAATGATCCATCAGAATGATTTTAATAGGCTCTAATAAAATTTTAGTTGTAACATGTAATCTTTCCATCTCTAACCTATGAAAAATAGGAATAATACTAGAATTAGGTACTATGAAATAAATAACACAATAAGATAGATAAAATGACTAAAACAAATAAGTATGATATCGAATAATCTTAACATATCTAGCCTATAAAATTACTCCTAGAAATGGATCATCTAAATCATAACCATTATCATAATTAGGTGTATGTATAGGTAGGTATGATATTTTCATCAAAATTTGTAAGATGAATAAAATTCCTAGTCTTGGTTAATACCATGATTATGTCATCAATAGGAGGCTAACAAGAATGTAGATTCAAAGATGATAGAAGCTAGGAGATGAGATAAGGGGATAGATCTAAAGTTTTGATCTTGAGGTTGATCTCATTTGAATAATCATCATCATAATCATCATCAAAATCATCATCAAAATCAAGGATGTTAAGTGGTATGTTATCAATGAGTTTAGGTTAACCATGATAACCTTAGGTAAAACTGATAAGATTATTGAAATGTTGAGATTTCCTATATGTGATTTGGGTAAGGGTTCTAGAGAAATAATTTTAAAGAAACCACATTCTTGGAATTGTTTAAAATTCCATGGGTTTGTGTCTCTTCTAATCTTGTAAATAGAACCATTATGGGGGAATTTGATGTATTGGCAAGCAGATGAGATGATATCCCTTATATGATGAGTTGACAATCAACCAAGAAAGATGTTATAAGAAAATGGAAAGATAAATATCATAATTTTCATGTAGATAATAATAAAAGGGACAATAATAGGAATCCACATGTAACCTAAAGGAGGGATTTGCCTTTTATATTAACCTTGACATGTATTATGTGTGGACTTGATATTTCACTTAGAATATCCAAGTTTTTAAATAAAATTGAGGGAGGTGATTCAAGTACCTAAACCCTTATCAATCAAAGAAATATTAGCTTGGATATCATTGATTTGGATTCTAATAAATAGGGGAGGATAATCCTTGTGAATTTATATCTCATTTGGAATAATGGAAGTGATAATAAACTTAAGAGAAATATAAGTGTTCATTGATTCATCAACATGTATTGAAATCTCTTTACATTGTTGTATTATACTATCTTCAGAACCAAATAAAGTATCTTTTCATCCTAATAGGGGAGGATGAGGGATGTTCATTTAAAATAATAATGGCATCAAATGGTTTTGATGATGGGGTAAAGTTTGCATTACTTAAAGAAAAGGTATTTAATATGGGATATGATAAAATTCCACTATGGGGTATCATTTATCATAACCGATGGGAGAGTTGATATATAAAGGTGCATAATGTTGTAGGATCTCCTAAAACGAAGGATTGAAAGTGTAGTCAAAATTGTGTTGGTAATATATAGTTAGTTTAGTTTGAGAAAAAATAGGTTGATTATCTTTATGTCATGGGATAGGTGATTCAGGTATTTTCAATGATTGAGTTCAATAAATATTATTGGAAGGTTGAGGAATCTTGTCGATGTGTGCAATTGTTGGAGAGTAGTAGAGATAGTATTAGAGGTATTATCTAGTTGATATGTTGGAAGTGGTTCTTATAGCTATATAAGGTCTTCTTGTCCCAACTCTATGAGATGAGATGGGGAAGAGTCTTGGATGATGTGAAATGTTTGGGAGATTTGGTGTGTGTGGGTTAGATTATAATCAATAAAAGTAAATACCCTTAATATGTTAGTCATATTTACCACATTTTCTTAATTGGTGAGGTCTATAAGACTATTAAAATTATTTTTGGAAGGTGAAAGTTGGTTGTTGTTATCTTGATGATTAGGAGGAGGATATTTTTATATAGCTAGATAAGTGTTAGCTTGGTTTAAAGATTGATTTTTTTGTGTGTGTGTTTTTTGAGATTTAAAGGCTAATTAATATGTTTGTTGGCTCTTGTGAATGAGTGATTCATGATCAAAGTTTGGGTTAAGAATAAAATCCATAGATATATTCTGTAATTATCTATAAGTGTCATGAGAGTGTCCCCAACTTTCATGAAATTAATAAAATATGTTTGGATCATACCATGATTTCATAGGATGAGTAGGGCCAAGATCTCATGGTAGAGGCCTTATAAGACACTTTTGAATCTTGGGTAAGGATAATGGTTTGTTGAAATTAATTTTATTGATTTGTTAATATGGGATTAAGAGTGTTGTTTTCGGGGGCGGGGGGTGGGGGGGGTGGGGTTGGGGGTGGGTTGCGAATATGTTCAACAACATGGTTGGGAGTAATGGACTAAATGTTGTGTATAGTGTCATAAGTATCAATGACACCATCATTGGTAGCATGGTGGTTTTTATTTTTAATGACCAAGAGAGTGCCCATGGGAGGTTTGGATGGTTCAAATTGGTGAATGAAAAAATCTTGGCACTTAGCTTGGTCAAGGGCTTCTTCCAAAAATTTTAGAGAGAGAGAGTCTTGACTTAGTATTATAACTTGGGGTAGAGAGTATTAGTGAATATATGAAAGATATTATCATGTACCATGTTATGATCACATTAATTAGACAAGTTATTCTATCATTTGATTAAATATTTTGCCATTTTGGTTTCAAGTTGCTTATAATTTATGAAGTGAGATAAGGTATTCTTAGGGAGGTCACTATTTTAAAAATATATACTAGGGAGTTAACCAGATCTTCCAAGCTAGTTATAAAATGGTATTTTAGTTTATTGTACTAATGTAAATCATATGTACAGAGTGTTTTATCTAATATCTTGGTAGAGGAAAATTTATTAAGTTTTACCTAATATTTATAAGGATTTTTAAATGTTTTTAAATGTAATGTGTAATCAGTGGACCCATTATAACTGATGGTAGATGTGATACCTCCTATGTAAATATTGGAAATTTGAGGTATAAGAGATCATTGTAGAGATGTTTAATCATTTTATTAATGAGAGGTGGTTGAGGGATAAGGTTACCATGGGAATCCTAAGGGGGGTTAGGAGTATTTGAATTTTTTGCTCCCCATGAAACTTGTTGGGGTTGATTTTGAAGGTGAATGAGATGATTTTGCATCTTCATCAATTGATTTATGTTATTGTTTATAAAAGTGTTCATTTGATTGAGTGTTTTCAATTAAAATTTGTGTTTAAGAAGTATTTTTCCTAGTGTTCATTACATGCAAAGAACTGGTATTAGTATTAGTGGCTTAGGTTGCACTATGAGTAGTGGCATGAAAAGCATTGGTAGGAAAGGAATCACTAGTACCATGATTTGAATTAGTAACAAAGGATGCACTATTATAATTATTGACATTGGAATAAAAACAATCACTAATAGCATGATTAACATTGGTAGAAAATAATGCACTAGTGGATTGATTGAGGAGGAGGGTCTTTGGAAAAGTCTCACTAGATGTCCAACCTACCATGTTAGTGGAGATACATGGCATGGAGGTTGAAGAGGTCATAAACTAGTAGGTCATGGTATGGGAAGGAGTCAAAATAGAAGAGAAAGTTTGAGAATCAAATAAAGTGTCACCCGTAAATGTGTGAGATAATGTAGGGGAGGGTGAAATTGGCTCTTCTACATGAGCATCTATCTTCAAATTATAAATCGTTAAAGGGTAATTTCCTCTATGTTAAATAAATGTGTTAACTAATAAGAGAATTTTAGTTGTGTACTCTAATTCAATATCATATTTTAATGAAAAAGGAGGATTAAAAACTCATGATGAATGATGCATCCCATAATTGGTAGTATGAATGGCAGTGTGCACAATGCTTTCATTTAAAGTGGAAGCCACAAGATATTTGTAGGGAAAATTATTGAGATGGGTAAGGTGCATCATGTTTTTTTTATACTCATATATTAAATTCATGATGATAAAGGGAGGTTAAAGAGGTGATGACAATAAAAATAAAAAATCAAGAAATACAATTGAATAGGTCGACTGTGTTTTATAAACTAGGGAACATAATAGAGAAAAAGATAACAAAATCATATAGGTTGACTATCTACTATTGAATATGGAAAAGGAAAGGACATAAGAAGACAACCAAAAAAATATATTATGTACTTCTTAGAAAGGGTTTAAATAGGAAGATAAAGAAACATAGTTAAATGGGTCAAGTGTGTACTACAAGTAGATATGTTTAGTTACCTATAAGAGACTATGTAGATAAGGATGATAGTGTTCTAAAAATAGGGAAAGTTTTTGAAAGATAATATCTAATCAAATGAAATTAAGTTCATAAGTAATTGGATCAATGTGACTGATCCAATTAGAACAACAACATGAACTTTACACTAATGTTAGCTAATGCAAGTTTTGTAATACAAAATATAATGATCAAAGAATAATAAATAATTTGAAATTAAATGATAACTAATTGGTCATCATTAAGTGTTACAAATTTATAATGAAGTTTAATTTTCATGTGATTGGGAAGTTGGCTATAATGAGGAACTAGAAAGTAATCTAAGGCTAGTTTCAGTAAGTTTAGTCTAAAAGGAATATGTATTGGTGATGGTATTGGCTTGGTATTAGGGCCTACCCACTCACTTCACAATCCCAAAATGATAATGGTTTTGAGTGATTCTCTAATATATACCATCAACCACATGTTTATACTTGTTTAGAAAACCAAGTCGACTTCCCCCTTGATGATGAAATCTAAGTAGGTAGGCCTTGAGAAGACAAATGTTTAATTTTTTTGTGCAAAGTGATTTAAAAGTATGTTCAAAACATAAAAATAGTGTAGCTAAATAGATAATTTGAAAAACCACCTAACTAGTCTATGTTTTTAATCTAATCATGCAAGTAATTGAAAGGAAAAGCAAATTCATTACTAGAAAAAGAGGTTAATTCTTTGATTATGAAGAGTATAGAGTTGGTTTAGGTGATGCTATATGTAAAAAATGTATAATAGAGTCAATGGGGTCTCTACTAATATGCAAAAGTAAGATCTGGAATAACATAATCAAATAGGTTGACTATGTTATTTAGATATAAGATAGACTACAAAATTATGTTGAGTGGGTTGACCCAGTTGGTTGTAGAGCTGAAATTTTATAGGCTTTACACTTATGAAGAATAGTACTGAGAAATAAAAACTAAAATGATAGATAAGGTAAGAATAAACCTTGGTGTTTTTGAATATGTTTAAATTTCAAAATTTTACGTTGTGATACTCAAATGTTGATTCAAAAAAAATTCTAATAGAGTTGATTGGTTCAATGGAGTTTTCAAAACTTATGTGATGGAGAAGAAGTTGTGAACAACGTCAACTATCTTGATTATGTTTGAAGATTATATGATAAAAGAGGATAATTTAAAACATAGTCAATTGGCTCAACTATATATGAAAATATAGAATTGAATAATAAGGATATGCTAAGTTGATCAGTCTAATCACCTGTATTTTGAGTAGACCTTCACAAATAGAATAGAGTCATTTTGAAGTGACTGTGTGTAAAACCTACACATAAACTATTATAACTATATTGACAAGTTCAATACAATATTACAAAAAGAGAAAAAAATAATATAATGATAAAATGAAATCTTGAAAGAAAAACTACAAGGGTTTGATTCATGTCTGGTTCACTATAATGTATGCAAAGGTAAATGAAACTGATCTATTAATCAGTCTTAGATTGGAGAATATAAATCCTACTTACACTTCCGATTATTGATACATTAGATATTTAGGGTCATGACCAAGATGGAAATACTACACCTAACTAAGGGATCTCTTACCATAATAATAATGTTAGAGAGGGTTATAAATCCTTTAGTAAATAAACACCATGTAATAACCCTAGCTATGTCATATGTTTTAATATTCATAAATTCAATTACAAGTAAATTAAAATCTAATCTAGTGCTCACTAAAGCTTATGACACAAAGTGGGGATAATAAACATAAAAATTAAACATGAATAGGATAATCTTAACTAAGATATGTATAGGTAAAAACCTAATACATGGAGAGATAAATATATTTAAAATCCATGACTTATTGTAATTCTATCTACTAAAATAAAGGACTAAGGTTAGAGATACTTAAATTGAATACGAACCCATTGAGACTAAATCTCTCCCTTAGCCAAAGGTGCTTCACAAGAGATTGTTATGGTCTATAACGATCACTTATAAAGGATAAATCATCCAAATCTTTTCCGCAAGAAAATTTTATTGTCTAAGCATAAACCCTAAGCTATAACTCCTTAAGTGGAATGGAAGAACAACATATTGTAAAGAAGCAAAAATGAATAATCAACTCCCTATTTTCTTCTCTTTAAATGGTAGAATTAGATGTGTATATATAGTTGAATATAATCATAAATATATTTGAAATTTTTACTAATAGGGTTAGCCTAATTCAATCTATGTCTTTACTTTCTAAAAATAAGTTAATTCTTAGTCTAAGTCCACCAGAGATAACCTAGACCCATAATGTGGTTTTCTCAATTTCAATATAGGGTTGATGGAGCCAACAATATAATGTAAACCATCAAAAAGGGGTTTAGGCTTATTAAGTGGATAATCAATGTGGTGAATTATTGGATGAGTGTGAAATAAAGGAGGAAATGCTTAGGGAAATACATGAGAGAAGGTTGTCTCAATAAAAAGTGGTGCTATAAGGGACAACAATCCTATGAAACACCAATGATATACCCACCTATTTCTTTATTTAACATTTAAGGAGTGAACTCAAAGATATTGAGACTTTATAGGTTCTTAAAAGATAAAAATCATCATTAATTGATAAATTTTTAGAATATTATGTCCATACAGAGTCACCCTCCTGACTATGATAGATGGAAGGTATCATAGAAGAGGTTGGTGAGAATGGAGATAAATTGAGGAGAAAAGGAAATAGGAACCTTGCACACACCGTATTGAGTATAAATATATTTCTTAATTATTAGTTGGTTAATATTGATTAAAAAATGCATTTAGTTATCAATGTATTTTATGAATTTGGATATGTTTGATAATCATGTTTCCATATTGATTTAACCCTGATAGTTTGTTTGCATTTAAGAGATTATATGATGGCTGATATTATTATATGTTTAGCATATTCCATTGTCTACATCTATGTACCACATGGGTTGAATGAGTAGGGAATGTGTTTTCTAAGGTAAATTGAATTTTTTTACTTAGATTAATTCATGTATTTATATTTTCCAAAACATGTGCTCTAAAGTCCTTCAATGATATTGATGTGATGCGAAGTTTATTTCTACTATATTGGAAATATTTGAAATTAATTGTGATAATATATATCTTAAACAACATAATAGAACTATATGAATGGTAATTAATGTATTATTTATAAGTCAAATTGTTTTAGTATAGGATTTATGAATAAACCTTAATACATGTTTGATTTAAAGTAAATTCATTGTTATAATAAAGGGACTTAATTATTTTGTGTGGTCTATGATTATATTTAGACTAAATTTAGGTTATAAATATTAAATAAAGTCATATTTTTTAAGGTTTAATCAAAGGCATGTGTTAAATTTTGATTGAGGTATGATTCCTAGGTTTAAGTCAAAATGCCTTTCAAAACATAACATTTTGTAAGGTAAATAGTTGATATTTACTTGGGTCAAAGATATCATTCAGTTTTATAATGTTTAAATGATATACACTTTTGAATATTTATGGGAATATATGGTTATTTATGATGTCTCTTATAGACTCTTTGAGTAATTATCAAAAACACATTGGATTTGGTTTGATGGATGGCATGGTCAGTATGGGTTCGACTGGTTAACTAGTTTGTTGCTAGTTTTGATAAAATAGTCATTCCCAAATTTTTGCATGCATATTGTAAAATTATGGAGATAAATGGAAGATATGGGTTTTTTAATAGAGGATGATGTAATAGAGAATTTAGTAGATAAAATGTGGACAAGGAGAAAGAGGCAAAAAAGATAAACTTGACTCTACTTCATTGAAAAAGCATTATAGGTAGGGAATGTTATAAAATATTTTATGGTTTTCAATTGTTAAATCATTCTATGAATTCCATGAAGATTGTCATAGGTAATTTATTCTAGGTTTAAGGAGTACTATTTATATTTATTCTAAAACAATATATGTGTGGCTATATGTGGATCACCATATGGATGGGTACGGACCATCTAGATGGATGAGTACATATATAACCCTCACCCTTATAAATAGTTGTGTGTGTATTTTGTTATGATTAATAATGTTAAAAAATAAAACCTAGGAGGTAAATTAGGGTTTCAAGAGATTTATGGGTTATAAAGTGTAAATAGTTTTTATATTTGGTAATAAGTGCATGGGTTCAACCCTATAATTATTTCAACTATTTTTTTTAATAACACATCATTTCAACTTACTACTATCTTGATTATTGATTCAAACCCTTTAATAGGGTCATCCATATTAAATTTTACACATAATAGAAATGTTGAGTTTATTTTGAAGACATATAGGTGTTTCCTTATTGTTGAATTAATCTTCAGTTTTTATTGATAGTTAATCAATGTTTGGAAAGCAGGGTCATTCTTAAATGACCCTGGGGATGGGGTCGACCCATCCATAAGGTTAAGTGTGAATGAATCCACAACCTCTTGCCTTTTTATTAAATGGTTGATTAAATTATTGGTAGTTGTGTATTTAAATCTAAATGAACATTTTTATTGAAAGGTTATATATATATATATATATATA
>JARHVA010007395.1:237500-335000 GCA_037957365.1 Torreya grandis
GATTTTTTTGACCTAGAGCAAATAAAACAAATCTAGAGAGACATCTTATGTTACATCCATGAGTATTTTATACTTGATGGTAGAAGCAAAAGAGTCCATAAATTTCATTTTGTCTTTCTTAATCATTTTAGGCACAAAGCTAGAATCTCCTTCCCTTTCTATTTGCACTTCTCACTCTCCAAAGTCTATGTGCTCATAGAAAAAAGGAGTCTCACCCTATATTACATGAGGGATTGATAATAATAATAATAATAGAATGTTTCTACAAAAACAAAGCCATTTTCCTGAATCCTTATTCGGACAAAAATAAGGATTCATAGAGTAAGAAGAATGAAACTGTAAAGGGGAAAGAAAAAGTTAAACCCAAATTGTTGATGAGGAAACTGAGTGGGAAAGCATAGAAAGTTCTGAGGAGGAGAGAATGGAGGAAGAGGAAGGAACGGATAGTGGGGAATCCAGCTCTAATGAGGAAGGTAAAGATAAAAGTGAGAATGAAAAAGAAGGGGACACTATAGAGGAAGAAACAGAACAAAAAAACTCTGATCTTGAGGATAATCAGCAAGTGTTGGGGGGATGTGAAAAATAAATGGATGTTTTATTTGAGGATCCTGCTTCAAAAATTGAGAAGGAACATATAGTTTAGGATGCCTATGATGTAATGGAGACTAGAGAACAAGTAAAGGATGATCTTGTCCACAACAAAAGCCCTGTTGATACTAAAGAACATAAAAGAATGGAAAGGCTAAATCAAATTGAAAAAGATGAAGTCAATCCTAAAGAGAATACTAAAGATTTAAGTGACATTTCACAGAATGATAGGAGGAATCCCTTCATGAATTTGGCCAAATGCAAAGCAGATGCTATCCTTCAAGTTGACTCGTGGATGTATAAGGAAATAATGGGCCTCAAGAAGAAAATGGAAATAATGGAACATAATCAAGAAGTTGATCAAAATAAAATCAATAATATGTAAATGCAGATGAGATATATATCTATCAAACCTAAAGATTATGAGAACAATCTTAAAAGGCTCATTAAGGAAAGTAGAATGAAGATGGAGGAGGTTACTACTAGCATATGTACAGCTGCTGCAAACATTGGAAAATGAGCTAATGAGGAAATAAAATCTTTGGAGGGGCCTATTAAGAGGACTAGATAGAGCTCGAGGAAGAAAGCAATGCCAGAGGTTGTTATGTTAGCTGCAATATCCATACAAGACACTGCTATGATTGGAAAGGAAGTAGTGAAGATGATCTTGGAAATAGAAGAATAGGGTCTTTTTGTTCTTACTATTCTGGTCCTTTTTGTTGGATGTTATAACTAGCTCCATTTTCTAGTTCTTTGTTTTCTTAACGTACTTGAGTTTTCAGGTCTCTGTAAAACTTGGGGTCTTTCTTTTGATGATCTTGACTTGTGGTTTCAGGTCCCTATAAAACCTATTTTTGATACTGCTCAGCAGTAGGTGTTAGGTTTGTTTTCCCTGAGGGTGTTATTGTTATATCCTTCTTCCTATGTGTCAGGGTTTTGGGGTCCCTTCAAAACCTATTTTTACCTTAATCTAAAATAGTGTTTAAGTGATAATTTTGGTCTTGCACCTTCATGATCTCATCTGCACAAGACATGTCAACTTATGAGAAATATTATCAACATATATATTAACCTCCAAAACATCAAACCCACATGAATATTTAATACAAGTCTTGGAAAAGAACCCCATAAATTTTGATCCATCCCTAATTCTTGACAACACATTCCTAGTCTCATTCTCACTTCTACCTAGTTTTTCTTAGTGTCTACATCACTAGGCATTTTTATCAATAGGACAACATCCATGACTAGTTTAGCATATTTGAGTTTTGTAACCTACTAATAAACCATAATTGGCATAAGATATAAGTATCAAGATTCAACCTTCATCCATTTAACAATTTTTAATTGGTCAATTGTACCTATTATAGTAAATTTATGAGAAACATGGATTTTATTGTAGGATCCACTCACTCATATGACATATCAATGACACTCAAAGGTACTTTAGAGAGTCTTATACATTTTAAAATCATAAAAATAGGTCATCCAATCCATTTTGATCCATTTCTATCAATATCTTTCATATCAGGTCAAAGTTAAGGTTTTAGAGAGGTTTAAACCACCTTATAGTCTTAACAATCATTCATAAAGCTTAGGCCTTCAAATCAAAAACCAAATACTTGAAATTTTAAAGGTTTAGGTTATCATTAAAATATTCCACATTCCAATGAACACATGAAGGTTCTTCTCAGATTGAGAACCCTTCATTATGTACACACATTAAACCTCAAAATCAAAATTCATTCCTTTCCTTGGAAACTTCAATCTCAGACTTGTTAAACATACCAAAAATATCATGACGTACCTTTTTCAATGTTCATTTATCCATGATTACCTTGAAAACTAATTTTGACATGTCAATAAGCCTCCATCTCTCTCTTTAATCTCTAGGATTTTGACCTGTAGGTTGCATTAGGATCTAAAGTAGACCTTATAACTATTATACATGAATTGTATACCTCACTCACATTATCAAGAAACCTTCCACATGATATAAAACTTATTTTCATCATTTATATGTCTTGATAACATATCATGACCCCTCATTATTTTAAATAGAGTCTAGAATTAGTTTAGATGCATGCTAGTTTTGTAGGTTCTACCCTTGTAGACTCACCATGAGGTTCTCATGAGTGATCCAATGCCTCATATGAATTCTTAAACAATATAAAACATGCACCTATGCCTGTGTGTGTCCATATCACTATCCTACCAACATTATACATACTTATAAAGTATCTTCATGTAATTACTAATGACATGACTAGAATTTTCAAGCTCTTAAGGCTTGAAAATTATCCTTGACGTATTCCTTTATGCTTCAACACCTTGATAATATGAATTACATGATCCTTATATAGTATCATACAATTATACATATTCATTCTCATGATATTACTATGCTTCTTAAGACTAGGCTTCTTAAAACACATTGTGCTTTGCCCTTGACCTAAATCTTATCATTATCTCTAGAAGAATCATCATGTTGCATTTAAATTCTCCCTCAGACCATGACTACCTTCTCACATTTCACTCATCATGCATCTTTACTAAATGCACCTTGACATCATTGATATCAACCTTGACTTTGACATCAATTACAACACTTATCAACAAACTCCCCCTTTTTCATTGATGGAAAAACATTATTCATTTGATCACTCTCATCTCCCCCAAACTAATAAAACTCCCTTCTTGATCTTTCTCCCCATTTGACATTAATGACAAAGGATATTCTAATGAATACTATATGGAACCACACCTTCTTTCAACATAGGTTATGAAGTATCATAGTAATATGTTCCCCCTTAATCCATGCATACCTCCTCAAAATGAACTCAAAACTCAATATCACTCATCTCTTTCTTTTCATGACTTCACATGGAGATTATGAACAATGTGAATATCTCCCCCTAAAACTAAGCACCTATCATGCTTTTAATGATAGAATAGTGTTTATATGAAGCCTAATGGAGTAAACTCTTCTTGTAAGACACTAAATAATAAAAATTTCAAGATATTCCCATATCTCCATGCTCTCATTTGATTGAATGTTCTTTAATACACTTTTAGGCTTAATCTGCATTATAGATTTGATCTCTTCATCATCCATTTGATTAACGTTAATTTATAACAAGCATTCCTAACTTTTTTTCTCATTTGAAGCATGTTTTTTCACAAAAAGTACTCCACTTGACCTTGTGGAATAGACATGATTTATCTTCATTATCCTTCATTTCCAAACATTCATTTATCTTCTCCATAGTACTTTAGAAGATTTAAACCTCTTGTTTTGACTTGATGACCTTTTAACCTTATTAGGATAGAATCTTGAAATGTGTCTTATATTATGATAATTATATAAAACTACTTTATACATATCTTTTGACTAATGTGAGATGATATTCCCTATATAGTCAAATGAATACTCATTTTGAGAGGGTCTTAAACATTTTATTGCTTTATTACCAAACTTATTACACATAAAAAAATAACCATTAAATTAATTGTCATAACTTATTTCATTTGGCTTATTGATAGGTATTTTTATGGCTTTTTTTTTGTATTCAATAGTCTTCTCCTTGATTTGAGGTGACTCCTTTTGATCTTATTTAAACCCAATACTTGTTTTTCCACTTTTAGACTTTTGACAAATCAAGATGTCATTAAATGCCTCAATTATATTCTCAAACTTCAAAAATCTCCTCACCTTGCTTGATGCTTGATTCAA
Source organism: Torreya grandis (assembly GCA_037957365.1). Taxonomy (NCBI): domain Eukaryota; kingdom Viridiplantae; phylum Streptophyta; class Pinopsida; order Cupressales; family Taxaceae; genus Torreya; species Torreya grandis. Next base: position 241,822 of record JARHVA010007395.1, read on the forward strand.
CTCAAGTTTCAAGGATTTCACTTTAGTTTCATACTTGATGAACTATTCCTCTTTACCCCTTAGGCTTGTATTTACTAGATTTATACCTCAACTTGATTGATGATCTCATCATACTCTTTGTAAGCATTATTCAATCTTTCCTCAGACAAGCCAATCTTCTCCTCATAGTCCTTAACAAGTGCTCATAGTTTGTGATTATTTTTCCTTTATAACTTTGATTCATCAAGTTCACTTACCAATTATTCCTCAATATATACTTTAGCTTCTTCATCATCTAATTCCACATCAACCATAATGACTTTCCCACTTGAACATCCATCATTGTCTAATTATATCACCATAAATAAGGTTTCATTGTTGTCATGTTTGGGTTCATGAATGCCATTATCACTATCACACTCACTTGAGTCACTTACATTAGAAGGATGGTATAAAATATTTTGTTATTCTTGAAAGTTCCTTCTTTACCTTCATAATTATTGAAATCCCTCTTGTTTTTATTAGGATTATAGGTATTCTTGTCATCTTCATTATGTTTATTATGTTCTTCATCATACTCAGACTTATCCTTGATGTGTAATTTGGATTAAAAGTGACTAATATTTCCAAATTTGAATCATTTGATTGGAAACATGCCTCTATACTTACTAGATCCAAATCTCAACTTCTTTCTAAACATATCTATTATTTCATCATCATCAACATCTAAGCATTCCTCATCCTTAACATTATTATACTTTAACTTCTTATAAACTTTGAAAACTATTTTTTTCTCTGGAAGTCTTCCTTTATTCGTTCTCATATCATAGGCAGCCAAGATGCCATGAAGTCCATCCATCTCTAACTTGTCCAAATCTTGCATCTCTTATACTATAGATACCTTAGAGTAAAATTTAGGAGTTAGTGATCTCAACACCTTTTGAAAAATAGTGGATTATTTAACTTCGTCTACCAATCTTGTAATGATATTAACAACTTCATCAAATTTAAATAAGTAGGATGCAATGGTTTCATATTCATTCATCATTGGGCTTTCAAACTATCTTTAGTGAGCCTATAACTTGGACATATTTAACCTTGGTGTCATCTTCATAGATGGTATTAAATTTTTCCCATATATCTTTAGATAAATAAAAATGTGTTACCTTTACTAGTTCTACCTCTGATAGGACACAAATAATGGCATTCATTACCTTGGAGTTATTTTCACTAGCCTTTTTACCTGCTACACTTATTAGTGAAATAGGAGGAATAATGTAACCATCCATATCTAATTACAAAATATCATGCCCTTTTGACATGAAATATATCTTCATTTTAACATTCTAAAAGGCATTGTTAGATCTATTAAATAATGGAGCCTTACTAGTAGAGAATCCACCTTGAGCTTGCTAACTAAATATCCTAGTTTCTAGGATCTTTCTTTAGGAATTTAGACCTACTTCAAAAGACAATGATATAATATCAAATGTTTTAATATAAATAAATAAGATGGAGGTTAATAATTATTCAAAATTTTATTAAATAATCTTACTTAAGTAAACATAGATCAATTAGATAAGCATGTACATCTTAAAAAGCATAGGCATCAATCCAGAATAACATTAAACACATGAACACAAAGTATATGTGGGAAACCCTCAAGTGGAATAAAACCCACTTAAATATATCTTGGAAAACTTGTCCTATAATACCATGAAACAATTTTCATTGATCACCAATGAAATAAGGATCACCAACCCATAAGTTTATGAAGAACCAACTTGACTTTAGAATGTCCAAAATTACTATGAGGCTATAACCCCCTTACTAATCAAGTACTCATTTAATCAACACTATGTAACTATCCACCTTACCATTTTTTCCCTCTCAAAATTTATGATGGTCCTCATTGTCTATATCACACTCAAATCTACCTCTTACACAAGAAAAAATTATCCTTTACATTCTTTGCTTCAAATAGTCCTTCTATGATTTCAAATAATCATGGAAGCACTCATGAAACCTTGTAGATGTCTATAATTATTTTATGCCATTTATTTGATATGTTCCAACACATGTGTAATCTCACACAATCCTCTTCATCTTCACCTCACATCTACACACTATACTTACTTTAATAGGCCTTAAAATGCCTAGTATATATACAAGACTTTTCTTGTCCATATCCTTCTTGGTTAGCCAAGGAATCACATCCACTTAATTCAACCATGGAATGGATTTTAGAACACTTAATATACATGAATAAAATTTTATTTTAGTCCCTTTATATTTTAACTTTCTCAAATAGTCCTTCTCTCTTTGTTAGGTCATATGGAGACATAATTCTGTTAAGCCTAACTAACACATGTTACCTTTTGATCCTTTTGGAGAAAATTAAAATACTCTGTGTAGAAAAATGAAATATATGTTATTAAAATTTTCCTCCTATAATATCAAAAATTATATATAAAACTTTTTATCTCGTATCACTACTTGGATTATATCATTAAAACAATTCATATTAGCCATGTGTAAACCTAGAAAGTGTGAATCAAATAATTGAAGCACAATCATGAATTTTCCAAACATCCATAATGATATATATATATATATATATATATATATATATATATATATATATATATATATATATACAAGGGATAATTATGACTTCATGGTCATCACTATGTGAATTTAAATTCATAATTCAAGGTATAAGTACTCAAACCCTTCTCTACAAGTAGCCCACTTAGTACTGCCAATTGATCTTAAAACATATTCATGAATATTTGAGTTTCAATCCTTTAAAGAATACTTACAATCACTTATAACACATTCAATAGATTATTTTACATCTCTAGTTCACTCTTAAGTATAGATATTTTAATATATAATGCCAAATATTAGTCTTGCATACCAATCTCTTATATTTAGTATACACAATCAATTTTGAACTAGTCTACTTACTTTGGCTTTAAAGCTTAAAAAAATTCACTAATTTAAAAGATTATGTAATGTATTAATATAAAATTCATGACATAAACAACATAATATTCATTGGATTCTTTAGTTAAGTGAAAAGAGCCTCCAACTCATCACTCCCACTTACTCAAAATTGCCATTCTGCCTTGAGGACCAATCATGGTAATTATGACTTTTAGGACCCATGTGCACACTTTTATGGAAAATTACTCCATATGTATAAACCTATGACATAATTATTTAAATCTTAAATAAATAGGTACTATGGTGAATTTAAAACTTTGGTCTTTTAGATTAATCTCATAACCTTACACCTTCATTGTCTCATCTGCACAAAATAGTCAACTTATGAGCAATATTCTCAACTTATCTATTGATGTCAAAAACATATAAACAAAATTAATATGTATTATAGGTCTTGAAAAACAACCCATGCTTGTGGATCCATCCCTAATCCTTGATAACACATCCTTAGTCTCATTCTCACTTCTACTTGGTTTTTCTCACTCTCTACATCACTAAGACTTATAGCGATATGGCAACTTTGATCAATATCTTAACATATTTTAGGTTTTGAAACTTATTAAAAACCATCATGGTAATAATATATAGTTCTCAATCTTTAAACTCCATCCATTTAATAACTTGACTTTGTCAACTCTCTCTACTATAGAAAATTTATGTGAAACATGGATTTTCCTATAGGATTCAGTCACTCATCTAATAGACTAGTGCCACTTGGAGGTAATTTGTAGAGTAATATACATGTTAAAATCATAAAATTAGGCCATCTAGTCTATTATAATCCATTTCTATCAATATATTTCATATTATGTCAAAGTTACGGTTTTAGAGAGGTTTAAACCACCTTACAGTCTTAATGATCATTCATAAAGTTTAGGCCTTAAAAATAGAAACCAATGTTTGTAAATTTGATATTGGATCCTTCAAAATCTATCATTAATGTCTTAGGTTATCATGCATAGGTTACACATGTAAACAAACACATGAAGGTTCTTCTCGAGTTGAGAACCCTTAATTCTATACACACAGTAAACCTCAAAACCAAACTTCATGCATTTCCTTGAAAAATTTAACCTAATACCTGGTTAACATACCTAAAATTTCATTACATACCTCTATCAATGTTCATTTTTCCATGCTTACCTTTTAAACAGATTTTGATACCTTAATAAGCCACCATCTCTCTATTTGTTCTTTGTGATTTTGACTTGTAGGTTACATTAGGATTTAAATTATACCTTATATCTATTGTGTAATAATTATATACCTAAAATACATTATTAAAAAACATTACACATTTTATAACTCTAATTTTCATCCTTAATATATCTTGACAACATCTCATGACCCCTCATTAGGATAGGTAGAGTCTAGAACTATTCTAGATACATACTAGTCTTGTAGATTCTACCTCTGTAGACTTGCCTTGAAATTATCCTAAGTGATGTAATAAATCATATGAATTATTAAACAATATAAAACATCCACATATGCCTATGTGTGTCCATCTCACTAGCCTACCAACCTTATACATACTTACAAGGTCTATTCATGTAATGACTAATGACATGACTAGAATTTTCAAGCTCTTAAGGCTTGAACATTTGCCTTGACACATTCCATGATGCTTAAAAACCTTGATAATATTTATTAAATTATCCTTATATAGTATCATATATCTATACAAACTTTTTCATTCTCATGATATGATTATAATTCTCAAGACTAGGCTTCTTAAGACAACTTGTGCTTTGACCTTGACCTAAATATTGTAACTATCTCTGGAAGAATCATTAGGTTGTTTTCAAATTATCTCCCAATAAAAATACATTTGGATTCCTTCAAATTATCTCTTATACCATGGATACCTTGTCATAGTCCACTCATCATGCATATTTACCAGATGCACCTTGACTTTTATGATATCAACCTTGACTTTGACATTGATGACAACACTTCTCAACAATGTTTTAAGTGATATTTATCACATATCACATAGGTTTCTAGTTGAATTTATTGATTTATACTCTATAAATATATACCCATCCATGAACGGAGGGAAAATACCTTTTTGGGAGATTATGCAGGGGATTAATGGTCTATGATTGGTGTGGAAAATCATTCAGAAGATACTCTCCCTCCCTATCTAGTAATTAGTTGATTGAGGCTTTACTTAGGGTTATTTTTGGATAAAAATGAGTTTTTAAGACTCATATGTTCTATATAACATCAAATAATTATAATATGTTATTTGAATATGTAATATTATATATTTGTACTATTTGACATAAATTACAAATATAAATAGCTCGATGTAATATATTTGTACTTGTTTTACTATTTAATCAACAATGGCTAAATTATTAACTTGGATTATCAATTTACATTATATTATTTAACTTATTAAAGTAAATCACCATATTTTACATTTATCACTATCTAAATCAACCATACTTAACCTTCTAGTTAATATCATAGTTTATCTTAAATGATGCATTTAGTTAGGGATCATTAACGCTAAGGTAATTGATAAGTTGAATTTTTAAAAAAATTAACCTAACTCTAGTTAAACCTAAGGGGATTTTAGAATCTTCCATTAGTGTCTTTTAGACCTCTTTAAAATCAACCATTCTTTCTTAATCATCATCTACCACCTTCATATTTAAATATTGATGTAAGAGGAGTAGATTATGAGTAGTGTATGAATAGATCAACTTCATGCTCATTGTGTATCTATAAATATGTTGGAGACATCAAAAAAATTGGTATATCACCTCATTAATTTATTTTGATTTCAGGTCACTCTCCCTTTTCCTTGTAAGTACTCTCTTAGTTTGTAGTTATTAAGTCACACATCAAGGGATCTATCCCTATCTTGAGGTTCTCTTCAAATAAAAATTCACCCACAACCTTTGAAGATTTCCCATGCTATCACTTAAGTGAGGACACTTGAACACCCTCATCAAGGGTACAAATTTTGATGATAACACCTACCATAAAAACATATCTACAATCTTATCCAGCTTCTAATATTTTTCAATCACATTTCTTGGGAGGTAAAGTCATGCATCCATTCATCAGACATTAAACACTTCATCAATCACCCATTTTATCATCACTTATCATATTAGGAGTAGATTTGGCATTATATACACACATGGAATTTTTTTAGTGTGGATTATGTAGCCAACACTTATATACATGGGGTCTCTAGGGTAAACTTGGCTATCGCCTTCCACATCATCTTTTTACTCGAGCATGGATTTGTTTTCAATTCATGCACTCCTCTTCCTACTTCCTCATCAATTGTTCCACTATTATCTTAGATCTTGGCTATCAAATTTATCAATCCTTGCTTATATTTTCAAGTCTATTATTGTGTCTTTTATATTTTGATTACATGTTTGTCATTTTCATCTATGTTTTTTTTCATCTTGTTATTATTTCACTTTAGCCATCTTTGGTTATTTTTTCTCAAATCTTCTTTCCCTAATTACTTTTGGTTATTTTACTGATCCTCTTATCCAAAGCCATTTTTATTTGTTTTACTTAGCTTCTTACCTTAAACTTTGTTGGTTATCAAACCTTTTTACTTTAATCATTGTTAGTTATCTCATTTTCATCTTATTCCTTTAATTTCTTTTGGATATTTTGTTTAAACCTTGTTTGTATCAAGTCATTTTTTGATAATTTTTTTGTCTTAAATCATTTACCCTTTTTTGTCTTATTATATATATATATATATAGTTTGTGTTTTTTTGATAGTGTTGTTATCAAAATCATTTAGGGTATTAATTCTAGTGTTATTATGAATACATATCTCATGATGAATAATATCCCATACATATTGAAATTTGACTTATTTTCATTGATTATTTGTGTGTCAAGATTATTTTATGCATTACGCTATAGTGTAGCTATGATTTATCCATATCACTAACAGAATTTATTTTTCAAAAATTATTCATTTATGTTCCCTATGCCTAGAACATAAACATTCATCATGATTATTTTTTATCATTGGTGATACTTTTTTATTCTACGTTAACATTCAAGTTATTCAATCATTATTCATGTTGGAATTCCAATGTTATTAGAATTAAACACAAGACATCCATCTAATACACTATCCATGTTTCCATGTAAGTCATACATTTCATATACCATAATAAAATGCTAAAAATAATTAACATGTGCTATTATGAATCAATAAATAGGACATATAATTACCATAAATATCTAGCTATCTATCTTCACCATAACTCATTTATAAAATCAATAAATATAATAGTACCATGTCTATCCATCTATCACATAAACCATACATAAAATAACAATAAAGTCCATAATGTCCATCACAATAATACAGTTTTAATATCTAAAATGCATCATTTATTTATATATTTATGAAAAACACATGTGTCTATACAACAATACAACTCAAAACTATGTGTACATCAATACATAGCGATAACACAACATCTCAAGTCTCCCCTTAACACTCATATGGGACATCTATTCAAGGACTTGACTCCATGGATGAACCATGATATGATGTGATAACTATCCCATAGACCTCTTTGAATCTATATGATATGTGTGTGTGTGTGTGTGTGTGTGTGTGTGTCTACACACACACACACACACACACACACACACACACACATATGTATATACATATATATATATATATATGTATATATATATATATGTATATATATATGTATATATATATATATATATATATGTATATATATATATATATACATATATATATATATATATATGTATGTATGTACGTACGTATGTATGTATGTATATATATATATATATGTATATATATATATGTGTGTGTATATATATATATGTATATATATATGTATGTATGTATATATATACATATATATATATATATATATATATATATATATATATATACATATATATATACACACACACACACACACACACATATATATATATATATATACATACATATATATATACACACATATATATATACATATACATATATATATATATATATATATATATACGTATATATATACATATACATATACATATATATATATATATATATATATATATATATGTCTTTAATATGATTACCTAGTTGAATACTCTCTATAAGATAGTGCTCATTATGTGCATAAATTAACTTCCTCATATAAGATCCTATTATATGTGGTGTGATCCATGACCTTCAACACTATATGCAATGTATCCAACTATCCATACCCTAATAGTAATACACTAGCCTCTAATATCTTTGTCCATGCAGTATCTATCTCCCATTTATACCATTGTGTAAGAGTTTTATCATTTGGTGTTCGATTATATACCTCATGTGTAACCACTCCAAATAATAATTCCATGCCATACCTCTCTAGCCTCTCTAAATTATATCATATTCTATATACCTCAATCTATACGCATCTAATATATTCTAATGTAAATTCCATTTAGCCATCTGTACTATCTACCTCACTCTATAGTCTAGCCACCTCTCCAAGTAACCCTACAATATCACTATCTTGAGCATAGTTATCTTCATGTAATATATCAATAAATGTATGATCCTATTGTGATGTTCATTCCCTATATTTTCTCTTTATGTGAGTCTCATGATCTAGTCTTACCTCTATGTCCTCGTTATCTCCCTTTCGATCACTATTAATAATAACAAAAGGTGTCTCACCTCCACCTGATTGATTTGTATCAGCTTTTATGTTAGTATCTCCACCTATGTCCACACATACCTCTTATAGTATCTCCACATCCTATATATGGATCTCATCTATCCTCTATTCTCTACCTCATCCATGTCTCCCTCCTCTATGGCTTATCACCTCCCTCTTAGTCTAGGCTTCAAGATTGGTGCCCTATAGATGATATTATTTTGAACAAGGTGAAAATTATTGACTGATCTATGTACATGTTTTTAAAGATGAAAGGAGTTTTCTCATTTATATTAAAGGAAATATCAATAGTTATTCATTATTTTTGAAAAAACATCCGCTTTTTCCCCACTTTTTTTGAATCAATCTAGGAATAGGTCCTTTTCCTTATATTTTTGACCTTAATAACTGAATGGTTTTGGGGGAAACCTCTATGGGGATCCTTTTAGGTGTGGGATTCTCATCAAACCCCTATAATCATCTCATCCATAATTTATCTAGGTGCACTATGCTTTCAAAATTTCTCTATCAGATTGGCTTCTATATCTTAGAGAGGGGTTGGGGGTGGCCCCACTCTACTCTATGTCGATTAAAGTTTATTTCCCCCACTCTCTATATATGGGGATTTTATTTGTCCCAATATAGATTTTTTTTTGCCCTCCCTTCCCCTCTAAACTAAACTAAACTAAACTAAACTAACTCTAATCTCCTAATAAACTCTATCTATATATATAGACCGTTCCACCCCTATCTTTATCTACAATAGTGAATAGAGATTATTCAATCTAAATCCACATTAAATTCTATATGGATATATATTGGGTGAGTGTAGTGAATACCCATCTATATTTTTTGTCTCTAAATGCTTGGAGGTGTATAGGGTACTGTAAGTCTCATAGGACATTGTCTATCCCACTAATATGTATATCCACCTATAACTCTTGCATCAATAACATATCTCATGTCCATCTATGTCACTATCTAAGCATGTGTCTAGCTATGATCTATTTTTTTTGTATCAATAGTAAAGCCCCACTATGTTCTCTCTCTAATTGCATGTGAAAATACATGAAATCTTGACAACATGTGTTATCTCACTACAAATTGCCTCATAACCCTATTGGGGTGATATCTCTCAATGATGTAGTCATGAATGCCCATGATGTAAAAATGTGTCATCATATGGTCCATATATAAAGCATAATACACCCACTAAAAGATTATCTCCTTATATGGTCTCTAGGTGAACTAATCATCTCTTATCTCATTTATAGCTAGAATGTATAACTCCAAGTATCCCAAGTGTGGTCTCCACATTATTATAATCATATGCATTTACATAGGTAATAGGTTCATCTTCTATTTGTGTGATCATGTGCCCTACTATCCTCTCAACCACATTACGATCTAAATACCATACTTGTAATAAGGCAGAAGGACCAATCTACTTCCCATGTATAGACACCACATGATGTAAATATATGTAAATGTGTGCAAGTATGCATGGCCCCCATGCAAACCTCTCCCCTAGCTATATCATATCCTAAATCATATCTATTAATCCAATAAGACACAAACTCCCACTCTTTTCAAATAGCATGATGCAATTGAAAACTGACATGAGTACCATAGTCAATGAATCTATCCCTAAATACATATAATAGTCTATAACTAATCCTCCTCTAATAAATAGAATCAAGCCATCACCAAATATATTATATAGCATAGCATCATATGGACCCTAACTTTAGTATACCTATCTCCCTCATACAAATATCCATAAGATCAACCAAATGTCCTCTAGCATCATAATCATCTCACCTACCAGTAGGTCAAATTTGTTAGTCTTAGTATTCCATCTCTCAGCTAGTGAAGTCAATATATCCCTATTTACTAGAATCTTAGGCTTCTAATTGATGGATGATAACTGTGTAACATCAAATACCCCTAAATCATACTTACTAAACCACACTATCCATTCTAAATCCCTTGGACTCTGCTCCCATGTTGTTAATACTAATAAAAACTCCTAAAAACTTATATCACATTAGCATAATGTTCATCCTACCTATCAAATTAAAACCCATATAAATCTAGATAAAAGCATAAAACACCCAAAAAATTCTTATTTCATTTATTTTTTTGGCTATTTTGTGGTCAATGTTTATTTATTTATTTGCTAACTTAAGCCATTTTTTACAAACCCTAGCATTTTTGCTTCTCATTTTTGCCATTTTTCTATCTATTTCATCAATTTCATACCTACATCTTGTAATTTCACAATTTTCTAAACCTAATTTATCCTCAATGATTTCACTCCTCTATATGATAAATTCACAACTTGTTTTCATGATTTTTGAAATACAAATTGAGAATTCACAAATAACTTGTTATTTTTATACCATAAGTTTTTTCAACCCTAACTAAAGGCTCTACTTTCATGTTTGATGATTTCATGATTACCCATCATGATTTCACAACTTTCATTACCAAAATTGTAAATGGGAAATCATGAATTCATTCAATGTAACTTTAAACTACAATAAATCTAATGAAATCAAATATCTAAGGAGTGAAAATTAACTCACTATAGGTCTACTCCTCTCAGGTCTCTGATACCTCCTCATGCCTCTCCATAGCATTGGTCAATAGGGATATAGTCTATTTTCTCCAAGAAGTCAGAGTACAACTCAACCAATCATAATTTATTCTCAAAATCTTTCAAAATCCAAATTTCATAAATGAATTTATTAATCCTCCTCCATATATTTATACTCTCACCCTAATTCAAATATTCACACACCCATCTCTTCATTTTCTTCGATTTTAACTTGTTTTTCTTAAAAATTTAGGCCAATCATAATCAAAACATTTTGAATTTATATCAATTACTTATAACAATCAATTTTATACATTTTTATGTATAATTTAAAAATTTATATTTTTCATTTTCATATCCACAACTTACCATTACTAGGATATATCATTCCCACATCTGCTCAAGTGACCCCTGCATCATAAGCATAAACTAAGGGTGTAGTCTTAAAATAGAAAATATTATTTTTTTGATCGTTTATCTAGTTTTCCAAACTAGAGTAAACTTATTTACACATGCCTTTATTATAGAAGTTCAATATAAATTCTAGTAATTTGATTTATTGATGACCTTCCTCCCTTAATTATTTTCATCTTTCATTCATTTTGATTATTCATCCATTTTTCTACAAAAACACTTGAGGGGACATCATCAAAATCATTTTCATTCATTTGGGGTGGTTATTTCTTGTCAATCATCAACACTTTACTTCTACTATTATAAAATATGATATTGATTCAAAACACCATTTTTAAGGGGGGGAAATTTAGACACCTAATTTCATTTAATGTCAAAATGTACCTATTCGAACTAATTCTTATTCAACAAGTTTTAATTCAAATTCATGTCATTTCCCTCATTTCCTGAATAATTAAATAGTTCAAAGTTAATCAATTATGCACACCTTTAATCCAAATTTAATTTATTAAATCCAAATTTTCCACCTCACCCAACATCCTCCACATTCATCTCTCTAACATATTGACTCATCCAACCAATCCCATAACTTATTCAACTACCCTTGAGTCATCCATTGACTTACCAAACAACTTGACCTATTTCATGTTTATCTTAACCATTTGAATTCATCATCATACTCATGGATGACGACTCATTCTCCACTATATATTATTTGGATAATTTAAATATTCAAATAATCCTCTGCCATCTTATATGTCCTCCAAAACCCTATAAATAGGCATTCAATCCATCACTTTCATCCATCCACATTCAATCTAACAAAGTGATATCAAAATTCCCAGTGAAACCAAAGTGAATCAAAGCCATCAAAGCTATCAAGTGTGAATTTTATTATTAGAATGTTTCCCATTTCCCATTTATATTGGAGAAAGGATTAAGCATATGCATTCCACATAAAGAAAAACTATACCATTAATCACACAATGGAGAAGGTGATGAACTTTACATGTTTTTGTAAGTAGTTCTTTGCTAGTTTAGTTTCTTCATTTTGTTATTTCTCTATATTTAGATTAGGATTAGGATCATTTTATTTATTAGTTTAGTTGAATGTTTATTTATTTCATACACTAACCATTTCCATTCATTGGATTTGAATGTGTGATATCATGAATTCAATTTTCCATTGTTATGAGAGATTTAAAAATTCCTAGATAGACACTATAGGTTTCATTTTGATCTTATATTTTGTATCCAAATAGTAAGGAAATCATGGGTATTACTCTGCTTCCATCCTACTATCCATATCAATGATAAATATCCCTCTAATTCCACTCAAAGCCTTACTCTAATAATATCCAAGTATTTATAGCCTTTGTAGAAAATACCTGAATCACCCTTTTCTATCAGTTTGTATGATAATTTTTTTTGAAAAATAGGTAAAAGGGTTGGGAATCATCATTGGCTATGTGAATTCATAATAAAAATTATTTCAATCAATACATCCCTTTTAGTGTGTATGAAATTATATGTGTATTATCTTCCATCCATGTTTTAGCATATTACTATAAAATTAATCCTTATAAATAGAAAGTCTTTATAAAATTTTCATGATTAGATCAAAGTAAATCTAAAAGGTCTAGTAAATTAAATCAATCAAAGCAAGATCTAATTCAGTCACACCACATACCTTAACCCTAGAAGGTCTAGTAATGCTATAATAAATACTTATGAGGACCAATGGTGCACCCTTGTGAATCGTCCCCTTATTTTTGGTCAATATTTTGTAATATCAATGTAATAAATGTGTTGGTCTATTCTATTATTTTTATAAAACTAATCTAGAAAGCATAATAGCTATTCTACTAAAATGAAATGTAGAAAGTAGGAAATCTATTCTCTAAACAAGTAAATATAACCTAGAAAATAATGAGTCTACTCTAATCCTACATCTACATATCTACATATAGTCATCATAAGGCATCCCTAGTTAGATTAGTCATGAAACAGTGCTTCAAAAATTGTCCCTTGATTGGAAAGATGAGGTCATTACCTTAAAGTTATTTTAATTAGAAGGCATTTTTACCCATGATATCTAAAATTTTATATGGCATAATCCATAAATGAGTGAACTTATCATGTTGGCATTGATTATCATGTGTTTTATCTAATATAAGGACTATGTCTAAAATCCTAAAGGATTTGATCTTGGATCTTCTATCATACCATATTTTGACAATATCTCGATGTTTGTTGAATATCCTTGATTGTGTTAAATTAGCTACCCAATAACATATGTAAAATTATATGGGTCTTCTCTATATCTATCTAGGTCTATGTAATTTATTTTTATTCATTTTTTCAAAGATAACATGTCTTCTATTTGTTCCAAGTAAACATGTTGACCTTCAACAACCACATTTTTCCTATTAACCATTCTCAAGGTGTTTATTTGTCTATAAAAATAGAACTTTAGTATAGGTTACTCAGTAATCACTAAATCTTATATCCTTACATCTTTATGTTACAATTATTGAATCCATCAAGGTATGTTCAATGTAGCTTCTTACTTTGTTTGTTTTACGTTCTCTATTTTTACTATTGGAGTATTTGAGACAATTTTTTCTAGATGTAGCAGAGACTTAAGGGAAGATGTCCATGTTTTAGGAAAATGAGTAATATATTTATATATACACAATATATTTTCAAAATTTATCAATTACTGATGCTTTTTATATTACAGGAACCCATCGTTTCTCAATCTCTATGAGTTCATGCTTTAAACAATGCATTAAGAAAGGGGTTTGCAAACCATTAGTTCTTCATAGGATTTTTGTCCCTTATTACCACTTCATATCTACATACCCATCTCCTAAAACCATTCCCCTAAGCTTTTCCTCCTCTTTTTCACCCTCTTCTAGTCATTTTTTGCCTTCATTAGCCCTTCCCTAGCCTAAAATCCTTTTTGATTGTTTACATTACACTATCAACCCCATCAACCTTTTAATCTACTTGGTAAAACTTAATTAGGGTCTAGGTCAACCCCTATATGACATATACTAAGACTTAATTTGGTTTTTTATCAATAATGATAAAATGTCAATTGGGATGACCTTGTTAGCCTAAACTTTTAGAAAGGACTAGGGTTAGATCTGCCTATATAAACACATACATTTCATCATTTATAATAAAAGAGAATAAGAAGAGAGATATATTGTGAATCTAATTATCCACCATTCTACTTGAGGATCATAGCTTAGGGTTTCATACATTCTTTAGAGATATGGATCTTGTCTTGTTGAAAAGTCTTTTAGATGTATTGATAGGACATGTAGCCTAGAGATTATTTATCCTTATCATCCTTACATACCAAAACAATCTCTTGTGAATCATCTTAGCCAAGGGAGAGATTGAGGTTCCATAAGTTCATCTTCAAAGGTAAATATTCCTAGCTTTTTTCCTCATTTATAAGAGTAGATAGATATGCATTTGTATTTCTCTCCCATGCATTAGGATTTTATATACATTGACGTGGGTATACGTATTCTATAAATATTTAATTTTAATATTTATTATCCCCACTTTGTGCCAAAATATTTGGTGAGCACAAAATTAGAATTTTAATTTACTTGTTATTAGTTTACTTAATATGATAACATGGGACTTAGTGTTATTGCATAAATTTTGCTTGACTAGAGGGTTTGGAACCCTCCCTAGTGAATTTATTATCGTAAGAGATCCCTTGGATAGGTCTAGTAGATCCATATTGGTCATGACCTTGAATATATAATGTATCTAGAATTAGAAGTGTAAGTAGGATCTATATTCTCCAATATTAGATTTATTTATAGATCTTTGGCATTTCTCATTACATACATTCTAGTGAACCTAACTTGAATCTAACCCTTGAAATTTTTCTTTAATGCTATTGTTTTTATATTTTTATTATAATTTTCCATATTTTAGTACTATATCAAACTAGTTGGTATAGTTATAAATTTATATTCATAGGTTTAAGACATAATCACTTAAAAATGAATCCATTTTGTATGTGCATATCTTCATCAACTACATGTTACTAGATCAAATAGGTCAACACAGTATTATTCTTTAGTTCCAAATTAACATGCACTATCAAATAGAAAAATTTCTCTACTAATTATTTCTTCCAGCATAGATGTCAATAAACACTATAAAATAGGTTAACCATGTTCCTTATTCTTCTTTAGCATATAGGGTTTTACATAACTTAGTCAAAGTAGTCAACCAAGTTTTCAAGATTTGAAAGTAGCAACAAAGACACTTTGGCATAAAATTTTTAATCTTAACCATCTTTAATATCACCAAGTTTCCCTTCTTTCATATCTCTATCATTTTAGTATTTATTTAATTTATGTATTTTATAAGTTAGTCATCTTTAAAATTGTACTCCTACATCTAACTAGGTTAACTTGGTTGAATTAGTTTTGTACTGTGTCTTATGTCTGAGAGACATAGTCAACCTATTTGAATCTATTCTTAAAGACCTTACTTATACAAAATAATAATGACCCATGAGACTCTATTATATATTGTTCACATAGAATGTTGCCTTAATTGACTATGTAATATTCTCAATCAAAGAAGTAATAACTATTTGCTAGTAATTATTTCACATTTCCATTACAACTATTTGTATGTTTATAATAAATCACATAGTCTAAATAAGTGTTTTTTCAAATTAGCATTTTAGTTACACTATTTTATTCTTTTACACACACTACCAAATCACATAACATTAAAAATGCAGTTAAACACTTGTCTTCCCAAGGCCTACCTACTTGAATTTCATCACCAAGGAGGAAACTTACTTGGTTTTCTAGACAAGTATAAATGTATTGTTAATGGTATATATTGGCAAAATACTAGACACTTTTATCACTATAAGATTGTGAAGTGAGGGGTTAGGCCCTAATACCAAGCTAGTACCATTTATAACATAGATCCATTTCATCCCAAACTTATTGAGCCCATCCATATATTGAATTTATAGTTCCCTATTTCATCAAAATCTCCTATCACATTTAAATCAACATTTTATAATAATCTAGTAACACTTAGGATGACCACTTAGTTAGCATTTAATTTTTAGTTGACTAATTACTCTCTGATAATTACATGTTGTATTTTAATAAACTACATTGTCCAACATTGGTGCAATATTTTTTTATGTGTGCCCTAATTGGTTCACTCCTATTGATCTAATTATTTGTGTGTTTGATTTCATTATTTATTTAATTATACTAAAAAAAATTCCCTATTTTAGATAACTATCATTCTAGTCAATATAGTCTCCTATAGACTATATTTTTCCTCCTTCAAACAATAGACTTTCAAGCTATATGAATGTGTCCTCTTATTTCTCCCTTTTTAGTTCTCTATCCAATAGTACACAGTCAACCTCTATGACTATGTATCTTAATTAATATTTTTTATCTCCCTATTTTTAATAGAGAGTCAAATTTCATGACTCTATATTCCTCTATGCTTATTGAGTTTAAACACATATTCAACCTACATGACTTTGTATTTTATTTTCTCACTTTATATTTGTGTCATCTTTTTCCTTCTTAATCTTTCTCTCTCATCATAAACTTCATATTTGAGGATAACGCATAGTTTAACTTAATACATATGATGTTATTTATCATCCCCAATAGGTTTTCACATAAGAAAACTTATGGATACAACTCTAGATAAAAGGAATGTGAATGTGGCCACTCACACTACAAACTATGGGACTCTTCCTCATCCATATTTAGTTTTAAACCCTCTGTTCTCCTTAGAAGATCAACCTAAATTAGAGTATACTCTAGAAAGTTTTTTCTTCATTAATGAATTTCTTAAACATCAAGGATAATACCCTTATACTATTTATCACTTTATGATAAGTGGTCAAACATAATAACCCCATTCACCTTCCCCCACATTATCACATAGATTTGGGGAAAATAGCTTATTTTCCACTCAACCTCTTCTTTCTCTTTTGATCCCTTCTCATAGTATGACCTCTTATTTCTTGATTTCCTCAAGCTCCATACCAAGTATATCTACTAGCATGGTAGGTTACACATTTAGTGGGCCTTTTCAAAGACCCTCTCCTCTCAATTCCTCCACTAGTGCATCATTTTATTCCCATGGTAATCATGCCACTAGTGCGTCTTCTTATTTTAATACTTCTACTAGTTCATATTTCACAATACAAGATAATCATGATAATAGGTATCCTTTTAAAAAAATTCCTCTCAAACTATTAACAGCATGCATGTCAGTCTTCCTAGTGGTACCCAAGCCACTGATACCAACACTAATGCTTCACATGATGTGAATAAAACTACTCAAACCAATCAACTTTTATTGCAAACTCTATCCAAATGAATACTTTTTAAGCTAATAATGTGAACAAAATGATGCAAATGTAGAATCACCTTATTGATCTCTAAAATCACCCTCAACAAGTTCCATGGGGAGTGCACAACCAAAATTCCCCCCCACCCCCCTTAGGGATTCCCATGGAAATATTAACCCTCAACATCCTCTTGCTAAAAAAATAATCAAAAACCTTCCAAAAAAACATATTACACCTCTTGTTTCTAACATAGACATAAGAGGTATAACCCTACCATTATTTACAATGGGTCAATTGATCCTACCTTATAATTAAAAACATTTGGAAATCTATACAAGGATTGGGTCAAGTTAATAACTTTTGATGTTACCAAGGTCCTATAAAAAGCCCTCTTTGGAGATGCCTTATATTGGTATAACCAACTCAATTCTCATTACATAAATAGTTTGGAAGACTATTTAATGCTCTAGTACAAGATTTAAAAACTAGTGACCTCCATAAAAATACCTTGGCTCATTTTATTAATTGCAAATAGCTTGAGATGAAATTTTCAAAAGATTTAATCAAATGGTGGAAGACCTTGTCTAATAAATGTGAATATAACATGGAAATTTATAACCTCTTTCATCTATTTACCAATGCTCTTTATCTTAAGTTAGAATACCAAGTTTAGTTTTCTCCCCATGAACTTTAGAAGAGGCCATTGACTAAGCCAAATGCCAAGATTTATTCATGCATTAGTTTGATCCATCCCAAATTCTATGGGTACTTGTATGATCATAAAAAATAAAAATCAATACACTATTAATGATGGTGTCACTTATTCCTATGATACCATTCATAATATTCAAGTTATTTATCCTAACCATGCTCTAGAAAAAAATTCCTCTCTAAAACACATCTTAATCCTCACTTTTGTACAAAAAATAACATAAATGTTCATAAGAATTTATCCTTATAAAAAATACAAAAATGTCTACCAAGGCCTCTTCCATGAAATCTTAATCCCACTCACCCCATGAAATAATGGTACGATCCAAATAGATTATGTTGGTTTCATACTAGTTGGGGTCACTCTAATGAGATTTATAGGTAATTATGTAAAATAGCTATGGATTTTCTCCTTGGTCCCAATTTAGACCATAATTCAATCATTCATAAACATCAATAATTATATGACATTGCCTTCAAATCTCATGAAAGATAAAGCAAAAATCAAGCTTTGAACCAAGCTAATGCTCATCTAGACATCTACAAAGACTCTCTTCTAAACTATCAAGATAATAATGATAAGCTTACTCCTTCCACCAATAATGTTGATCATATTAAAGACCCAACTCCCAAACAGAATGTCATCAACATGAAAAATATGTGAAGGATAATTTCCTTAATTGATTATCATCCTACCCACACTCAACAATCATCTCACACTTTTCATATTATTCATTATTCTTACCTAACTCACCTAATAGATTTGGGGCAAGAGTAACTTATATCTTTTGATGAAAAAATTACAACACCTCCATTGGATATAACCTCTCACACCATATCTACCATTTCTCCAACCTCTTTACCCATCAATAATGATAGTCAACCTTCTCACACTACTTATTCAAATATATCACAAACCAACCCTACATCAACTACCTCATCTCACAATAATAAACCAACTTGTCCTCCAATTAAACCTCCTACATCCTATAAACACAAATTTACATGCACTTATTATCTTACTTATAAGGAACTCCTCCAACACTATGCAACACTATCCAAAAATATCCTCATGGGTTATGATGAGTTGGATCATATCACATTAATTAGTAATATCCCATCTCAAATTTCATTTCTTAAAACCATTTGTACCTTTCCACATCAAAATAAATACCTTATACAACTCTTATTCAAAATGAACATCCCTCATCCTCCCTTAATAGGATTTCAAACTACCTTATTGGGTTATAACATAGCATTCTATGATTCTAGATGACATTATACATAGTTTAGAAGATATTTCCCTCTTTATCAACATTCAAATTAATGACATCCAAGCCAAGCATGCCTTTATTAAAGAGGGTTCATCTATAAGTGTTACCTCTCTCAACTTCATAAAAACCATTGGATACTCTAAATGAAACCTTAAGTCTACACACAACATGTGTCAAGGTTATGACCAAATGAAAATGCTTCCCTTAGGTTGTGTGTGTCTCCTTATCTCTGTCCCACCTATCACTTTTTTAGTGAAGTTCATGATTTTCAATTTTACTCTCCTATAATACCTTACTTGCCAGGACATGGAATCATCGTATGAGGGATGTCACATCTTCTACCTAATAATGTGTCAATTTTCCTCACAATGGTGTAATATATAGGATTTAAGGAGACACTAAACCTTGTAATTTTGAATAATTCCAATACTATGGTGTATTCAAAATTCTAACAATTATACCCTTGCTGAGTGTTCCATTTTGAGAATATAAACTTTTTAATTTCCCTATAAACTCTATGCAAGGTTATCATGGTCACCTTAAATTCATTGGGAATATAACACTTAAACTCTTAGATTCTAATGATGATGAGATAGATGAGACCAACCTCAAAATAAAAAAATTTGATATCTTTCCTCATCTCTTTTCCTATCTTCCACCTTCTTTGAAGCCACATTCCCATCAACCACCTAATGATGGTATACCCATAATCTTAACTATGACTCAACACTCTATTCATCATTACACATTTAATGAGAAGGTAATCCCTAGTTGTGTAATTGATCTTCATACACTTTACTATGACTATGGTTATACCTTAGATGACCCATTTCTAGGAGGTCTTGTTTATGATGGAGACACTGAAATCATTCATTATTGTTCATCTTTATTTCACTCTTTCCATTTATCTTATTGCATTTCATCTTATATAGTTCCTAATTTTATCATTATCCCTATTTTTTTAGGGTAGATATGGTTCACACACCTCCATTTTCTAAATAACCTCTTAAGAGCATGTTGATGGTTCATAATATGACTAGTCACTATCACTTCATTAGATACTAGGACCCCTAATGCTAGTTTCCCCTTGAGATGCTTGCTACTATCCTTTAACCCTCTATGCATCCTATCCCTCCCTTAGCTAAGCCTACTTTGGATCCTATTTCCACTCTCCTATCAAAGCCTCTTCTTGCTTCTAATCCTATTTATCCTTTAGTTGAGTTTTGTCTAGTCTTTTCACCATCCCCACCTCCCCTTGGTGATTATTTGCTTCCTTTACCATAACTTACTCATTTGTATTCCTAATGGGTTAAATAAATATACTATGATATTCATATATTTTTTGATCATTGGACTAGAGATTATAAATTATACCAACATTCCTCAAATTTTATCTCCACTCCCTTTATTAGTACACCCATAAATTGTACTAAAAAACATATATGTTGCTTTTATGGCATAGATAATCATTCCTCTACTCATTATTTTAAGATTAGATAATAGATAGCAACCTTTAATCTTACTCATACTCAACCTTCAGATAAGTACATACATCCCTTGAAAGTGTTACCTAAATATATATCAAATTTTGGAGAGGTATATTGTCTATGGCACCAATGTGGTACACATCACACCAATCATTACCACATCCTTCAATAGAATATCCAAGATCAGATTATGACCATTCCTATTACTATTATCCCTCATCCAATATGTCACCCATTCAATAAATCTCCCCCTTCTTCCCATTTTGGTCTGCCACCTATGGCCCCTTCTCCACCTATGTTTTATCCATCTATGGTTATTCCACCTATGGATCCTCCTTCACCTGTGGCATCTTATCTATCATTGACTCCTTTATGTCCTAAATATTTTATTCATATTCATTTTCTTTAGTATCTCATTCATGATGGCCCTCATGAGCATGGTCCTTTAAGCCAAACCTCCTTTTATATTGATAAGATTCAATGAGAGGTATTTTACTAGCTTTTTTTTAATATTGAAGAGACCCTCACTATATTTAGAGTCCAGTTTCATAGAGATTTATTAGATGTTATGGATAATGTTTGTGGATAAATATAATATTATTTATGATCACAACATGATGTTCCTTCACTTTTTTATTCATTTTAGATTGGATGTGTGATACAAATTTATATTTATCTACTTTATATAATTTGATGATTTGTTAGATTCTTATATATCTTCTATGGCTATTTATATTTTTCACTATATGTTGTCTATGGTGTCATTTATTTATTTATACTCTCTTATGGATTCTTTTCATGCATACATACTTTGTTTTATTTGTGTTCATTTTATATGGATGTATTGTCTCTTTATCATGATTGTTTACTACCTTATCTCTATAACATGAATAATCATTATTGTGACTTTTTTATACAAACCTTTCTCCACTTAGTAATCCTTATTTACCATGTGATTAGTTAACACTCAATTAATCTCATCATAATTTTATTTTACTAGTCCATCTTTGATCTCCATTTATTCCCCTTATTTCCTTTTATAAACTAAACATACACATGGTTGAAACTTGAGATAACATGTTGGTTCATGGGTAAGCCTAAGTATTTTAGTCAATCATGTCTTTGGAAACCTAGCTTCCTTTAGTCAAAGTATAGATCTCATTCATGTGTATCAATTTATCCATCATGTTAGTTATTCTACTTTTGTATGGAGGAGGAATCTTAAAAATACATAAAAATTTAAAATCCAAATAATTTTAACAAAAGGAAATACTTAATATTTTAAAATATAAATCACACTAAAAAATGTGATTCAAAGTGCATATCATTTTTATAATTGAAGATCAAGCTCCACAATTAGCCTCATGATAGAGTCAAGGTATATTTGGGTGCAATAGGATAGTAGATTGAGAAAGGAGAATGAAAAAAAAAATTAGTGTTTCCTACTCTCTCACACAAGTACCTAATCTTCAATGTATACTAATGGCTCTATAGGAGGTCCTAAGAAATAGGGAACATATTGTGGGAAGGTAGGTTCATTTTAACTTACTTGTTTAAAAAAATTACATGCATTGATCTTAGTATCTCACTTATTTTCATATATAACTTTATGTTACTATGAACATGATATCCTTTGTATATTAATGGTCACTAGTCACTTAATGTCTTTCTATGTCCTTAGTATGCCTCAGGTTTCCTAAGGTGTTCTCATATATGCCTACATTGTGATTTTTACATTCCTTCTTTCATTTAAAATAATCCTAATGTTTTCCCTTATGAAATATTGTTTTGTTTGTTGATAACTATCCACTCTGGATTCCATTTGTGAGTTGTACTGTAAGACCATGGATATGACGAAGTGTTCCTCATGAATTACCAAATTATCATTCTAAACATACCCTTTAACATATTTTTATTTTTATTTCCACCTCATTGGTGTTATATTTGTGAGTTTTAGTGTAATACCATGGCTAGGACCTAGCTTTCCTATAAAAAAAAATCCAATACGCAAATCACAATGAAATTACATGTGTCAAATTTGAGATAAGTTGTGATTAATCATGAGTTGCATGATATTAACATGCTTCCCATCTTGATATATTATTTTTTATGCCTACTTAATTGATATTTCACTTTTATCTTTTTATTTATTGATTGCATGCAAGAATATAACAATTTCTATTAAGTTTTTCATACTTCCCATCTTGAAGTAGTGTGATTAATTTAAGTTCATTTTTCCAATTTTGTTTCTCTTTTATACTTCCCAACATGATTTACTATGATTGATTGACTTAATTGTTTTATTTTTATATCATTTGATCTTTTATGTCCCTTTAATTTGATTATATTATTTTCATACTTCCTATGTTATATAGTGTGATTTTACTTTTTTTAATTTGATCCAAATCTTTTTCATGGTTTAAACAAATTTTATTACCATTTTACCATCTTTGGTTTATTATACATAGTCATCTTTTGTTTAGACATTTCCCATTGTGATATAGTGTGTAGTATATTTTTTGTGATTAATTGTACTTCTCCAAGTCGTTTTAGATTTTTTTTTAGTTTAACCATAAATGTATCTCACATAATTCTATAAAATAAAACACTCCACATATAATTCTCATAAAATATAGAATTAAATAAAAATACATGTGCTAGAAAGAAATATATCTATACATCAACATCCATAAACAAATACAACTCATGAGATCAAATCTAAAATTCAATGTGTGTGTGTGTGTGTGTGTGTGTGTGTGTGTGTGTGTGTGTGTGTGTGTGTGTGTGTGTGTGTGTGTGTGTGTGTGTGTGTGTGTGTGTGTGTGTGTTTGTGTGTGTGTGTGTGTGTGTGTGTGTGTGTGTGTGTGTGTGTGTGTGTGTGTGTGAGAGAGAGAGAGAGAGAGAGAGATCTATTTTACACAATACAAGTTATAAAATACATAGCCCCATCTTGATAGTTTATCTCCATCATGCCTATCATGTGGCTACCGACATTGCCCATATATGCCTTGGACTATCCCCTGTACATGGTACCTTATAATGAGGCAATTTAGGATCTCAATCCTACTACTTATACTTATAGGTTGTCCATTTTTTCCTATGCCTATCTTAGCTACACCAAGGTATTCCTTTTGTTTTTCTCTCTCCTAAGTCAAGGCTTGTCAGGCTTATGCCTCTCCCACTCCCACCCCTATCAGTGGTTACAATCCATCCCAATGTGTCTAAAAATGCCTTATATCATCCCCCACTAGTCAAAAATAGTGTGTATAGGATGACTTACATGGTACCATATGGTTATATAGAATGGTGGGGTCATATGGTGTTATCACCCCATCTAAAATCTCATGGGGTGAAGCCATAACTAGGGATCCTAATCTAATCTCCTCTATCACATGATCTACACAACAAAAATTAGATATATATTAGATCACATATATATCAAAATATATCTATCTAATATAATCAAATGTAACTACTATTATATATCAAAGTTTAACATTACAACATTTCTCACCAATCCCAATGTCACCAACTACTATATCCCCATCTAATCTCCCATTGATCATAATCTATCCATATACTCATCCCTTAAGCACATCCTCTATAAATTTCATCCCCTCCAATGTGAATCTATGAGTGACCACTCATTCACACCATAACCCTCTCATAGGAGATTCTTCTATAGACTAGATCTATCTTGGACTAGCTATCACATTATCCTATGTAGCTACCTTCACCTATGCCTAATATTAATAGTGGTTCTTTTATCTATGGTGTGGCTATGATTGTGACTATTTATCATATTATGGTGCCTTATATGGTACCTATTTCACCCCTACATCAACATTAATGTACTCTCCTCCTCCATCCTCTTATTGTCATGCTTGACTAGTCCATGGTCTCACACACTATAACATGATTTTGGGTCTCATGATCAATACTCCTCATCCTCCTCTCCTCATTTAATCTCTAATATTTCATTCCAAAAAATTATGCACTACTATAGGATTTTTTGGGTAGGGGAGTGAAAATTATCCTAACAAGTGTGCCACTAGTTGTGTGTATACCCATTAGGTATAGTGGCCTATAATCTGCACTCAAGACAACCATATCATTATGGTTAACCAACTGGACTAAATAGTAGCAATGTATGTAAATATTCCATGTGATCTACTCTCATGTGATCATTTACAAAGTTGGCACATGGGGCATGCCCCATGCTACCTAGTCTTACCAACATCTAGTCACCTGAGGTAACCTATCATCCACCACATGGGGTAACCCAAATGGTCAATATATACGAAACCTCTAATATATCTAAGAACTCAAAAAATCCATAGGTCCCATAGTTTTCTACCCTTTAAAAAAAATCTTATACATATCATGCATGAGTTAGACCTAGATGACAAACCCAAAATTATATATTCACCTTGATCTAAAATAGACTATAATAAATATATCACATATAGTGGTACCTTTCCATTCAACTTGTGACAAAACACTCATTCTATCTCAAGTTTGATCATAACCTTATAGATTCCTATAATATGTGTGATATGCACATCAAACTAACACACAAACTTATGTATATCGTATTTGGGCATGTCTCCCACCTAGCTAGTGCTCATCTCTCTTCAAGATCAACCATTGTCCCTATGATCACTAGTGTCTCACCTATCACTATTCCAAGAAATTTATGCACATTCTCTAATTTGATACCCACATTTATGGTGTCCACATCCAACACCCATAAAAAAGTGTTGGTCAACTATTCCCATGTTCCAACAAAAATGACAATGAGATCAACACTTAGCAGGGTGTGTCTCATCTCTATAATACCTCCCAGGCCTACTATAACTCATTGTACTATATCCACATCCATAAACCACTATAGAAGATCCAATAGAGATGACACATCGATTAGTCACCAATACCTCTAGCATCTCTACAAAATATCAAACAATAAAGGATGTATCAAATCTTTATATCATTCATAATCAAAATACATTCATAAAATTTCACCAACTTAGCTGGTTTGATTTAGTTTTTCCATTTTATACATAATTTTCCTATTCAATACTAAATCATCCTTATACTTCATTTGGGATAATGGATTAGCCATTCCCAATTCTTACTAAATCATCTTATATAGTACTAGATTGGCCACCTTATTTCCTTGTAGTACTATATCAACCCTATTATATATAGTTAGCCTTTATTAGCAATACTACATCAACCATTTCAAATTAACTAAGTCAGTCCATTGCTATGTAGTTTCCCCTGTTAAAAAACTAAATAAGCCCACTACTATGTAGTTCACCTTTTTGTTCTCCCTTGCCTTGCAGATTATGTTAACTTGGTCAAATTTATTCATCCATAATGGTGAATTTTTTTACCATTTACCATTATTGGTCTAATTCTTTCCTACCAAATTCCCCAATTTACCCTTAGTTTACCTAAAAATTTCCTAGGGTTCAATTTGGTGCCTATATTTTGCTTGCCAATCTATTTTATATAATTCACTCAATTTCAAATCAAAACATTCAAAAATTTGAAATTTTTAGTTACTTACCTATGATACACTCATTATGGTAACTATGTGTCCTCCCATCTCAATTGTCATCTCCTTACCATAATGAATCTCTAGTCTTTCATTAGGTCTCTGAGAGATCTATTTTCTTAGAATAGTAAAAATGACAAATGAATTATTTTTCACCCTATTTATATTTATCTTTCAAAATTATTTACCTTTCAAATATTTACAATAAAACTTATTATTTTGATCATATCTTTATCTCTACTAGTTTTTTTTCAATCATAAAATGTTCTAGAATGTTGACATTATAGACAATCTTCTCACCTATTATATGTCAATTTTTATAAAAAATGAATTTTCACTCTTTTTTGCTAACCATTGTAGGTTTTCCTAATTTTATCTACATTAGAAACCTTCACATTTATTGCATCTACAATACTAAGGTAAGTAAAGGTATGTGCTTTTGTATTCTATCCTTTTATTTATCTTATTTAATCCTTACTGCACTTTATTAATTTTCAATGTTATGTTCTTTTCCTAAAGCACCATCTCATGTTTCACCTGCATGAAACATGATGATATTTGAGTGGGGAATATGTATACACATAATATTTTCAAAAAAATTTAATTAATGATTCTTTCTATCTTGCAGGAACCTATCAAGTATCAATCTCTTTTAGTGCATGCCTTAAAAGGTGCACCAAGAAAGGGGTGGGCAGACCATTGGTGATTCACATGATTTTTTTCCTGTATTACTACTTTCTATCTACATACCAATCTCTTAAAAACATTCCCCTAAGTTTTGCATCCTCTTTTTCACCATCCTCTAGTCAATTTCTACCTTGATTAGCCCTTCCCTAGCCTAAAATTCTATTTGATGGTTTACATTACATTTTGATCCCCATAAACATTGTACTATATTTGAAAAAACATATTTGGGGTCTAAGTTGGCCCCTAGATAACTAGATCGAGACCTAATTAATTTTTTTCAATAATGATACAAGGTCAAAAAGGACTAGGGCTAGATCCACATATATAAATGCATCCATTTCATCATTTCTAAGAGTGTATATCCAAGTGGGAAACAAGATTCTTTTATCTACTCTCTTAGAGGTAAATCCAAGAATGGAAACTTTGGGGAATGCATGAAGGACTCGAGGAATCTTGAAGCATGATTGGATTGGTATTTTGAAAAGGCATAGTTGCCATAATTGAAGGCTGATGTGAGGTCTATAATAGCTCCCAAGATTGAGTTGTTTCATGATATTTCAACCTTTCTTTTATGTGAAAAATTATACCACAAACATCAAGCATTTCACCTATAATACCTTGCCAAATTTATTTCTCAATTGAAATCCATTCTATCTTTACTAGATATAGAGAATCCCTCACACTTTTGACACAATCACTAGGGATAATTTGAACATAACCATTTCTAGTATCAAGGTCTAACTAGTAGTCTTTGTAGCCAATGAGAGTCTTATTGAAACATAAAATTTACTAAATTGGAGAGGAACTAGGTGGACTAGATGAAGAATAATCTTGAGAGGGATGATCAAAAGACCAATTAAAATCATAGAAAGGTTGAATATGGTCATATTGGGATTGAAAATATTGACCAAAGACTTGTTCATATTGATATGACATAGGCAAAGTTGGATATGTCTCACCAACTTGTGTTAAGACAAATTCAACATCAAAATTATCCATAAATCATTCATGAGAAGTGTATATAAAAAGAAAAAAATTAAATTAGATTACTTGGACTACATAATTGGTAGATTTATGCTTCGATTCAACATTGTTGCTTAGTGAAATTGCCTCCAAAGGTTGATATCTTGAGGAGAACAATAAAACTCTTCAAGGAATGGACTATTCAGTCCCACCAAGCATGCCAAAAACTATTGTCACTTGAAATTATACCCCTTAAGGAGATGTTTCAACTCTCTTTGTTTAAGTGACACAATAGAACCATCTCAGAGCTATGGGTGCTCCAAATTTGAGGTGGATCTCTAGATTATGGCTAGTTCCCTTGATGTACCACCATAGATCAAACCTACTACTAAATTTTAGGGGGTAAAATGGGAGAAGGATAACTAAAAACAAGTATAATCTATGGGAGGTGATATACCAAATAGATGGTCTACTCATAACACTTATAATTCACTTGGAACCAAAGAGAAGCCTACATATACACTTCATCCAATTCAACACTCCTCTTATACATCAATGTTTTAAGTATGGGGTCTTAAAGAGAGCCTATGTTAGCATAACTTAGACAATAGTCCTTCTAAAAACAATTATGAAAAAGATACTCATTGTAGAGAGGATTACAAAGCAAGTTATTCAAGCATTAGTCCATAAGTAATGAAACATGCATAAAGAATTAACTAACCAAGCCTATCTATTCCTATGGTAATTACAAAGGATATCAAGAAACAAATGAAAGGATGCAACACCATGTTACCTTCCCAAATGGATTAACCATACCGATGTGGCTCAAAAATGTGTTCTCCCTTGATCTAGTATCCTTTTCTTTATCAACAATGGTGTTAAACTCCTCCAATGCCTTAAGAACACTCCATAAAACATAGGATCTTGGTTGTAAATCACTACACTAGCCTATCAATAAAGCTTTGTAGAAATAATTTAGCATTATAACTTTTCAATATTCAAGCTTTGAATATATTTGAGCATAATAACCTTGCACTAAAATAGCTTTAAAATGATTTTTATGGCCTCTCTATTTATAGATTTTTGAGATTAGTCAGGATCAACAATGACCATCCATCTCAAGATTGAGATGTGTGGCCATGGATAATCCTAATATTTGGAATTAAATCCATAATTATCTTCATCATGACCTTGGAAGAAGGGGCATTGAAGAGGCATGGGAGGCATTAACTAGGAATGGGTGACCCATAATCTTGATATTTTATGCACTTATGGCTTGATGGATACCACTCCATAGATGATGTCACTAGGTGTGTAGATAATAAGAATTAATTTTCAAAAATAAATATTCGACAACTCTCATGGAAAATCCACTTAAGCTCTTAATTTGGACTAATTATCCTTAAATAGGGTTAATCAACATTTATGCAATTATTTGAAAATTGGCCCTCAATTAATCAAAATGGTTAGAAATTCATATTACTGAGTCATAATTTAACTAAAGAGGAACTAGAAGGCTAATTTAGATGTGTTGGAACCGTATTCCCATTTAGGATGTTTCAAACACAAAATAACAAAGGTACATGGTGTGTACCAATGAATTGGAAGAAAAGAGTGATCAAGAGCACTTAATGGTGAAATGGTCATTTTGAATCCAAATGATTCAATGAAAGTTAGCCAGCCCATAAAATGAATTGCCCTATTTATGGATACTTTGAACTAAACTAGCACTTGTAAGTGACAAGTTCAAACCATTTAGGGTGTTTTATGGATTTTGACCTAAAATGTGCATCTCAGTGTAATTTAAGTAAGATTGAAAATTTCAACACAAATGGTGTTAGGAATTAGATGTCTACATTTTGCCCTTATTTGAGAAGGCATAGCAAGACATTTAGGTGAAGCAATGTCTTTTCAAATAAAATATTTATCAAGAAGAAATTTTAATAGACCCATGATGCCCCCTCGAGAGGACATACTATGATGGAAGAAAAGGATGGACTCTTGAAAATAGAGAAAAAGTTAGAGGTTAACCCATGGAATAGATCACATCAAGATAAGTTAATGCTTGAACATGTGATTACCATCAATGATCAAAATATAATTATAAGTATAATAGGCCCTAGAAATAGGGGTAATGGGAAAGATATAATCCATAAATGTAAGGGACACACTATAAACATACCCAATTTGAGAGTATAAGCTACATGCATATGACACTGATCAATCCTAAGACAAGTTGCTCAATTAAATATTTCCATCATGGGATTTAATGTGAAGTTCTTGGAATTAGAGGAAAAAGGAGAATGTTCTACTTCAGGAAGGGAAGCACCACTAGAATAGGGTCTCTAAAGAGAATATAATAATAAGTACTCCAACAGAGCAGATGTGATCATAATAAAATAGATTTTCCCCTGTAAGATGAATATTGATCATTGATAAAAAAAATAATGATTTTACCCTTTTAGATTTGATTTGATTCAGATATGGTTTAGATGTTGGGCCCCAGCATGGGTAATTGGCAAGCAAAATAGCTCAAGGATATAACCTAAAAGATAGGTTAAAGTGAGTGGACATAAATGTACATGTGATGGTGTAATGGGAGGCCATATAAAACCAAGCATATGAGAATTCACAATGTGATGAGAGAGATGAGAAGAACAACGAAGATAGTTGAGCTGACCTCAATATAAATTGAACACTGCCTACATAGTTCTAAGGACTCATGTTCTAACATAAACTTTATCCCAATTTAGTTCACCTAAGTTTAAGAGAGAATGTAATGAGGAATGATGAAAAATACCAAGAATTAATTAGACAAAAAATGCATGCAAAGATATGTACATCTAAGCATAGACAAAGAAGCCTAAAATGAATGTTACCTAGAATCATCATTCCATATCATGAGCCTAGGTGTTAGGGAGTGTTCTTGAGAATTATTCATCAGAGTTGATGTTGATGTTAAGATGTTGAGACCTGAGCATAAAGTGATTACTATATAAAAATAGATTAGGAATCATAATTATGAGTAACTTAGAATGACATAATGTTCCAATTGTGTTAGTTAGTTTAAATTTGAATATCTTTAAATAAGGATAATGGTAAAATAATGACCAAAACTAGAGTTATAGTGATTTACATTTAAACAAAAAATCAAAATATAAAGAAAAAGAATAAACATAATTGAACATAACTTGAAATCAAGATATGATCTATCAAGACTTAAGTAGGAACAAAAATGGTTAAAAACAAAAGGCAAGAACATCTTAATGACATGAGACCAAGATATGAATAATTAAGATCCATGTGGACCATCAAGGCATTCTTGAACACAAAAAATCAAAATCAAATAGAAAAACAAGACACCAACAATAATCAAATAAAAAAAATGGTCCAAGAGAAATGTAATAACATAGCATCAAGATATAAATAATTAAGATCTATGTCAATCATCAAGATGTTCTCAAACACAAAAGAGAAAATCAAAAAAAAAAAAAACAAGGAAATGTAAGACCATGAATGGAATAAGAAGTAATAAAAAGAGAAAAGGAGAATAAATAAAAGGAGAGGTGAAAGCGAAATAAAACACCAAGAAAACATAAATAAACACACACAAATAAAAACTAAGTTAGTGATTTTTTAAGATAAATGTCCATGCATGTGCAGTAGAGGCATTACTTTCCACCCCATCATAAAAAAGAACAATGAAATGACAATTATTCCCCAATTAAAGAGGAAAAATACAAAATAAAAAGGGAAAAAAATTAAAGGAAGGGATTGGCTAAGATGAATCTAGATGTATAAGACAAGTGGATGTTGCCTACATAGTTCCATGGATGCATGTTCCAACATGAACTTCAGGCCAAATGTAGTTCTCCTAGGAAATGATATAGAAAAAAAATGATGATCAAACTATCATGATTAATTTTATAGAAGAAATGGAAGATATGAAAAACAAACAAGAATGGTCTGGCAAATAAGAAGTTGATGAGATAAGAAAGAATGATCTTGCAAAATGGTAAGTGCATGATATAAGATGAAATGAACTAGTGTTTCTATACTTGTTAAATGGAAATAGCATTCAAAATTATTAGTTTCTCACAAAATGATGAGAGCATTCAAATTTAATAGTTGATTTCAAAATTATGAGAGTGTTTACACTTAATAGTTGCTCATAAAATATTGAGAGTGTGGAATGGTGGAATAGGAATGTACAAATGTACAGAAGTGTGAGACAATGTTTTTATTATTTTGTGGATCATGTTCTAATGTTTTTGGTATTTTTTAATTATTTCCAATGTTTTTTGTGTTTTTGGGATAAATATGCATAATGTGGGACCATTTAGTCGATGAGATGCACATCTTGAGACTAGAGGTTCCAATAAAATAGCTAAGCTAGTTGTAATGAGCCATGCTCACAAATTGATGAGAGTGAGGTTCTTGATTGCTCAAAAAAAAGTGAGAGTGTATGGAAAGGGGGATTGAGGTAATCTCACATGAATTGAGCATGACTTACATAGTCCTAAAATTATCTCAAGTTATAGTAATTCCATCAACACAAAAGGCAAGGAAAAAACCAACTACACCCAAACAAGTTCTCAAATCTAACAAATGGATAGTCAAATGAAAATAGTGATGGTAAAGTGATTTAAAAATTTATGGTAAATAAGTTTTTCCCCAAGTTTTCCAATAGTTAGTTATAACTAGGATATAATAACATAGCTCAATGATACTAATTTTCCCATAGGTAGTTATACTTAGTAGCAAGATTGGTGAAACATTGATTTACCCATAGGTAATTATAATCAGGCTCACATAAACAAGCTTGATATAGGATGGAAAACTAAAGATATCTTTCTAGATCAACTATCATAATACTATTATATACTATCATTTAAACACAGACTTGATTGATTTTTGAAATTTCATTAAAATCCCCTCCCAAAAAGTGTAGGAAGAACGAAATGAACCAAGATCAAAATAAGATTGGGTAGGATGACTAAAAATAGGCTTTAGTAAAGATAGGAATATAATTATAGGATGGCATGGTATTGAATTAATATATTGATGGTTTTGATTAGGAGGTTTCCCCCAAGTGATGGGGTGAATGGCAAGATCTGTGATAATGGTAAATATGCATATATAACAATGGTAATGGCATGGCAATGAAATGGTATGGTACATTTTTTTTTATCTTAGGTATTGTTTTTTATTCTATTATTCCTAATGATGGGGAGATGCATGTCCTAACCAATACATGATACAAACATAATACTTGACCATGTTAATTACTATCCCATACCTAGTCTGAATAATTGTTATGTCAAAAATGGCTTGCAGATTTTGATGCCAAGAATGCTTTTTTAATCTTCCTTGGTTGTTGATTATGATTCCTTAAAGTGTCAAGACAAGGTATATTTATATCCTTAACAAATAAAAGTGTGGCCATGTATGGTAAAAGGGACAAATAATGGATGGTGGGTTTGATTATGAAATGGAATGGCAGATGATAATGGAATGTGGAATGGTCGGGAGACAAATGAAGATTGAGAAATTCAGTCACATGTAATTTTGATGATGATAGATTCAATATAAATTTGTTTATGTTGGGGTCAAATACCTTTGAATATGCCCTTGATAGGACCATCATATTATTATGTTGCTTGATCTTGAGAGTAACTACCATATAATTATGTTGTAGATTGGAGGCTATTTTAATTTGATCTTTGATATTATACTTAGTAAATAATTAAGAAATTTTGTTCTTAAATATTGGTGCCTTGATGATTTTTTCACCAATTAATTTTTTATGATCATCCCATAGTACATCTGAGAAGTTTTCACTAAGGAATGTTGACTTTTACATTTGATTGTCTTCTAGCACTTCCAAAAAAGTTTCACTAGAAGATGTTGAGTTTTAACTTTGATTGTCCCCTAGTGCCTCTAAAAAGGTGTCACTAAGAGAGTTCTCTTCTACTAAATTAATGTGGTTTTGGCCTCCTTTCCCTTCTTCAACTGTTATGTCTCCATGGATGTAGTTCAACAATGTTTGATTTTGTCAGTCCTAATCGACACTTGTGAGAGGTGGAGTGTTAACATAATGGCTATGTTGGGTGGTAATAATGGGATGGTGAAAGGAGACACAATCCTCATAGAAGATACTAGGAGAACTTGTGTTTATTTTAAATTAATCATCCTCAAATATAGTATAAGGATCACAAATATATTCCAATTGATCTGCAAGGCAATTGTAACCAATGTTGTAACAACCGATACTATATTCTATTTTTGACTTTGATTCTGAAGCAAGGGGATTTGAATCTAATGTTGTAACTAATATTTATTCTATTTTTAATGATAAATCAAATATCAATTCAAAAATGAAACTTGAATCTAATATTGATTCTTCATCTGGTATGGTTGTTTTGATAATGTTTTATTGAATGCTAGATTTTTTATAAGGAATTGCCTGTCATGGCATAATGGGCTTAATAAAAAATGATTCATCTTGGAAGGGTTCAACATAGAATGACTCATCTAAGTGAAGCCCCTAAAAAAATGGAACCGCTAAATGGATTTCTCAATAAATTTATGTTTGTCAAAGTGAGACTCCTCAATGAGTGGAAAAAGATCAAGAGACAATTCTATCGATACTAGCTTGTCAAGGAGATGAGGCTCTTTAAAAATAGGTAACATATGAATAGGTAACTTATCACAGTTTATCTTGTCAAAAATGGGTGTTTCAACAATATTATGTTGGTTTTGGTTCATAGTTGGTTTCAAAATAATAATTTTAAACACATTTTGATCATCATAAGATGGCTTTTGAAGAGGTGATGGTTCTTGTTTAATTTCGAAGATCAACATAAAATTTCTAAAGTGGGGAACATTTGGTTTAGCAAAAATAATGGTTTGTGGTTCAATAATGGACTTTCCAAATATTAGACTATTGAATAAGGGATCAAAAACAATTAGTTCATCAAATGGAGGTTATTCAATAATAAGTTCATCAAAAATTTGTGATGGGCCAAGAATGGTAACAAGTAGACACTTTTTAGGTTGGTTTCTCATGCAAACCAAAGGAGGACATCCTAGAATGGTAAAGAATGGATGCTTCTTAGTTTGGTTGCTCATGCAAACTAAAGGAGGAGGTCTTAGAATGGTAACGAATAGACACTTCTTAGTTTGGTTGCTCATGCAAATCAAAGGAGGAGGTCCTAGAATGGTAACAATAGGATGCTTCTTAGTTTGGTTACTCATGTAAACCAAAGGAGGATGTCCTAAAATGGTAATGACTAGATGCTTATTAGTTTGGTTTCTTGTGCAAACTAAAAGAGGATGTCCTAAAATGGTAATCTTGGTACATTATGGAGTTTGATTAATTACACAAGCCAAAGCATCCAAGTCTTCTTGATAAACCTAGTAATTTTAATCATGAGTTGGATCATAAGTTGGACCTTAACTCTATTTCCATGACTTATTTTTGTGAGGTGGATAGAAATATATCTCACAAACCATATTGTCACCATAGGGGTCTTGAATAAAGTCATAAAAGTCATTTTGTGTGACCATTCTATCATAAGTTGGTTTATTCATGACTGCACCATAAGTGTAGCTAGACATATCTATATTAAATGAAGAAAGCTCTTAAAAAAAAGACTTAAAGTTCAACAAACTCTAAAAGGTGATATTTAAAAGACAAAAGGTTCAATCTTGGTTGAAATGGGGAAGATGCATCTCAAAAGTATTTTGTGCCAAGATTTGGCATAAAATAACCTAACGTCAAATATCTAACATCAAAGGTTTTAGAAGAAAGTTTGTGTTTTCCCAAACAAAGTCACAAATAATGATGATGATAGGCACTTGAACAAAAAAACAATTAATAGTGTTCAAAATTAGGTAATCATTTTAACCAAAGATATACAACCCAAAATAAAAAGATATATGTACCAACCCCACAAATTGAGGCCTAAATATAAATCCATCAATGTTTAGATCCAAACTTGACAAGGTTAATTGAAAATGTGATGTTGAAGATAGGATTAGACCAACCAAGTTTAGACAAGATCAGATAGCATGATAGCACAAGACAAAGGTCCAAATGGTATACACAAAATGGTGTAAAACAAGTGGTTTTTGATACAAGGTGAAACAAGTCTTGAAACAAATTGATCAACCTAACGGCATAAGCATGCTTGAATGATGTGGTCAATTTTTATGTTTGAAAAACAAAGGAAAAAAATATTTGACATGATTTGGGTAGCATAATGATACCCTTCTTAACTCAAATACATGATTTTGACATGGCTTATGAATAAACAAACAAGTTTTAACCTCAAATCATACCAAGAAAATAATAACCAAAATGTACTAAGTATAATCATCCAAATCCTATTAAGGGTATGGGAAAATTGGGTTAACTAAACTAGTAAGGTTTTGATCATTCCATGGGAATCAATTTCACAATGACTTTCATGTCAAATGATGTAAAAGACAAGCATGAAAATTAGGTGACTATAGCATTGGCTAGTTGTAAAAAGGTCTATTCTTTTTTACAACCACTACATCCTATTGTTCACTCAGTGTAGTGTGATTTCCAAATGTAGATACATCCCATGTGAAACTCCAAAGGAGTCAAATGAATTCAATGCTAGGAGGTAAAACCCCAAGTCAAAGCTTCCCTAAATAACTCATGGGAGGTAATGACATCCCACTCACAAGCTAAGTTTACATAAAACTAAATAAAGCATGAAAGTAGAAATAATTTAGGGTCATTTTCAAGGTCACCCAAACTTTGACGAGTTCTTAGGGAGTGCTTCAGATGACTTTATTTCTAAGCCTTGGACTAGGATATTTTCAATAAGAATGGTGCTTTTGGTTTGAAGGGTTCCTTATAGGGGACAAATAGAAGAGCACATACACAACATTCCTCTCTTTGCCAAACAAAATCTAACCAAACAATTAATGAAAACAAAAATTGATCGATGTGTTCAATTTTAAACCCAAATAAAAGTTTTGGTGGTGTTCATTTGACCCATTCATCTTAGTTGCAAAATTTGAAAACATTCACTAAAACATCTAAAAATTCTTTGTTACACACCAAATAAGGTTCCTAATCAAAATTTAAGCATGCAAAAGTGACTTTAAAATGTTTTGATAAAATATTTTACATGGTGTTATAGCAAAATTATTTGCATGTCCTTTAGCTTTGAAGCCCTTTTAAGTTTGAAACAATAAACTTTGAAAAATTAGGTCTTAGGTTTATGTTTTTGGAAAACCACAGTGACCAATGTCTTTTAATACCACTGATGTTGGTTACAACTAACCAAGATCGAAGTAATGTTAGTTTTTTTACCAATGCCAGTCAAGTCAGTAACTGATGTTGGTATTTTTATCTATGTTGATTACTATGTAAAAATTGTGGCAACCAAAAATGGCAAAATAAAATTATAAAATTAATTTGTAAGAGTTTTAAGGGTCCAAATAGATATTTTAGAGTTGTAAGAGGATCTCCTTCAGGTGTGAGATGTATCTAGTCGTACCAGACATGCCAAGATGTAGAGAGGATTACAAAGTAAGTTAGTCAAGCATTAGTCCATAAATAATGAAACATACATAAAGAACTAACTAACTAAGCCTATATATTCCTATGGGAATTATAAAGGATAGAAAGAAACAAATGAAAGAAAGCAACAATATATTACCATCCCAAATGTATTCACCATACCCATGTGGCTCAAAAACATGTTCTCCCTTGATTAAGTATCCTTGTCTTTCTCAAAAATGGTGGTAAGCTCCTCCAATGCCTCAAGAACACTCCATAAAACCTAGGCTCTTGGTTGTAAATCACTAAGCTAGATTATCAACAAAGCTTTGTGGAAATAGTTTAGCATTATAACTTTGCAATATTCAAGCTTTGAAGATATTTTAGCATAATAACCTTGCACCAAAATAGCTTAAAAATGATGTTTATGGCCTCTCTATTTATAGAATTTTGAGATTGGTTAGGATCAATCATGATCATCCATCCCAAGATTGAGATGTGTGGCCATGGATAATCCAAATATTTGTAATTAAATTCATAATTATCTTAATCATGACCTTGGAATAAGGGGCATTAAAGAGGCATGGGAGGCATTAACTAGGCATGGGTAACCCATAATCTTCATATTTTATACACTTATATATTGATGAATGTCACTCCATAGATGATGTCACTAGGTGATGCAGATAATAAGAATCAATTTTCAAAAATAAATATTCAAAAACTCTCATGGAAAATCCACTTAAGCTCTTAATTTGGATTAATTAGCCTTAAACAAGGTAAATCAAAATTTGTGCAATTATTTGAAAATTGGCCCTCAATTAATCAAGATGGTCAAAAAGTCATATTACTAAGTCATACTTTGACTAGAGGGGAACTGGAAGGTGATGTTAGATGTGTTGGAATTGTATTCCAATTTAGGATGTTTCTAACACAAAATAACTAAGCTACGTGGTATGTACTAATGAATTGGAAGAAAAGAGTGATCCAGAGCACTAAATGGTGAAATGGTCGTTTTGACTCAAAATGATCTAATCAAAGTTAGCTGGCCCATAAAATGGATTGAATTATTTAGGGATGCTTTGACTTAAAATGACACTTGTAAGTGACAAGTTTGAACCATTTAGAGCATTTTATAGATTTTGACCTAAAATGTGCATTTGAGTACAATTAGAGTAAGATTGATAATTTAAACACAATTTATATTAGGAATTGGATGTCTATACTCACTAGACCTAAAATCTACATTAGACACTTGTTGTTGACCTGCAAAAGAGATATCTCAAAATACACCAGGCACTAGGAAGGATAACATGTGAAGGTAAGAAAAAGACATTTTCATAAGACCAAAAACCGTAACATGCACTTCATGAAGTCATGAATAAGGTGAAACAACATTATTTATTATTTTAAGGAAAAAATTAAGTAGGGATTCACCATACATAGGTGGAGAGATCCATATAATAGCCAAAAAGGCTAGTATTTATAGTAATTATAAGAGAAGAGAGAGAAGGTGAAGCTCAAGAGTCATTAAGACACTTTTAAAGCTAGTATAATGAGTTATAATACAATGGAATCTATATTTATATAGGACCTATAATAAAAATAATGACCAATCTCTCTCAAACATATCTAACTCCTCTATATATGGTGTAAATTCTCTCTTGCTTGCATAAGAAACTATCTCCATGATTTTCCCTCATTATACTACCTCATCATTGATTAAGGTCAGGTATAATGATTTATCTGAAGGGGAAGGGTTACTAAAAATAATCTACATAAATTGGAATTGTCTCAAACCACTCATATCCTTTTGTCCATGAGCAATCATCTCTAATAGTTACAAATGGCTCTCTATCATGCACATGTCACACTTGGAATATAAAATGCTTCCAATTCTACAATAAAATCCATGAAAAAGGAGAAATGAAACCTATAAAGAGTGTCCAAGTCATCAAATTCATTAATAAAGCCTTAAAAGGCTTCAAAATTGGAGTTTTACAATTTTCACTAAGTGTTCACTACTTGTTCACTATGACTGGCTAAGATGAAGGAGATGATAGGCAAACTTAGGATATTTTATATCTCAATAAATAGACATGAGGACTTATAAAAAGTCAAAATATCTATCCTAAAAGTGGTTATATCTTTTTAAACTTTTCCATACCTATAAAACACACAATTCAATTAAGAAAATCCCTGTTATACACCATTTGTATAGTTTTAGTATGGATCAATTGCATGGGGAAGATAATTGAAGAGTCCTGTATAGATTTAAGTAATTTACATATCCATTACACTCCATTTGGATACTCCATTGGTCTCATCTTTCCAATCAGGTCTCTAAAGAGGGTTTAAAGAGTTTAGAGTAGTTTTAAGTCTTAGCCTTTGTTCATAAAGACTAGATGTTGGAGTTCTAAAACAATGCCACTTATGGATTCTTGAGGACCA
Source organism: Torreya grandis (assembly GCA_037957365.1). Lineage (NCBI taxonomy): Eukaryota > Viridiplantae > Streptophyta > Pinopsida > Cupressales > Taxaceae > Torreya > Torreya grandis. Next base: position 282,584 of record JARHVA010007395.1, read on the forward strand.
TATATAACCTATTTGAACACCTTTAATCTCCATGAAAACTATCATGGTATTTCTAAGCATTTAAGTTGTCCACTCAATTTCCTTTCACATTCTAAATAGGTTTGTGTGCACCTTAAGCCAAGAAAAGTCTTCTTAGTGGATTTATCTACAATGTAAAGGTTCAAACACATTACTACACATATAAAAAAAATTCAAACCATTTTAATGATCATATCATGTTATAAATGTAGTTGACCTACAATTTTACCTTAGGCTTAAACCTTGTTCCACAAGTCTGCCTACAACTTAAGGCTCAAATGACCTTATTCATGTTTTCCTTACATCAAAATGTATGAAACATAACTAAAAATATATCATATACATGTTCCAACTTTTTTTAATTCATTTCCAAGGCCAAAGATGACATTGTTCTCTCATTTGGTATATGGCTTAAGCCTACTCAAGTAGGTATGAGTATAAACTTAAGAGTTTACTCATCTTATTTGAGTTTCCTCCTCTATGATAGGTTTTTTCTATTTTTCAAATAATTTTAAATCTCAAACAACTCTCTCTAAGGTTTAATCCATCTCAAATTTACCCTCTTACCCCTTATTTTTCAAAACTACTTATCTATGTATTGAGGGGAGTGCCCCCTATGTGAGACTAAACAAGGGAACTTCCTCTATTTACATCACAAAAAACCATTTTAATGGATTATAAAACTTCCAAGGAATAATTTTACCAAAATTTAGCTCCTAATATATCCATTTGACTCTCTAAAGACCTCAAAAACTAAGACTATGTTTTTTAGGGCAAATTGTGTAGAGTTTTTACCAAGTTGATTGAATTTTGCTTATTTAGGGACCCTTTACTTCACATATGATCATTTAAAGTGAATATATATGTTTATATTATCACATATAGTGACTCCAATCTCTATACAACTTCCTAACCTCTCAAACCACCTCTATGCTCTTGAAAACATAAGACTAGGTCTATAAACTATCCAAACTATGACAACCCCTATTTCCTAACCAGCAGGTAAATGATTAGATTTAAAACTGATATTTAAAACCTCCTATACTTCCCCTAGATCTATATTTAATATTAAAATTACTACTTAATTCATATTCATGCCTTACAACACCTACACATGTTCTTTTCCATTCAAAACCTAATTGAGACATCTTGTAATCTAGCTCTAACTATAGGTATCCATCTGTGGGGTTGTAGATGATTTTAAGGCCTTAATCATATATATAATATTGCAATAAATTTATAAGGATATATATAACCTTTTTATATCTATTATCATTTGTTTGAAACTACCTATTTCATCTTTAGCTCTTACCATCACTCCAACATCTTCAAACTAACTCACTGGTCTACCTAGATGTAAGTGTTAAAATTATGATTGAAGGAGGAATATAGGTGAGTGTCTTGTCCTTATAAAACCTATAACATGCATATTAAGATCTCACATAGGAAATTTAATTCGTCCATGATGTTTTGGAGTCTTAGTGGAAGTCTTCATGTCATAGGTTTCTTGTAGCCTATAAGTGTTTTCCAAAACAAACATATAGATGGACATTTTCTAGGCCTAAGTTCACCTATAGGCACATTTGGGAGTGGATAAATTCTCATGGATTAATCTCAAGAATGTCCTTGAGAATTTTTTTTCTTCTTTAAGACATAATTATCTAGTGTATATTATAATCTCACATTGGGATCTTTGGGTAAAAGAAACCATTTGGAAAACTGAGAACTGTAGAGAGCACTGAGCAATTTTAGTGTGGGAAACATGTTTTGGGAACCTCAAACACTAGGATCCTTTAGTTTTCCATTCTCATTATCTTTAAAGTACTATCCCCATAGTATTACTATCAATGTATCATAACTATCTTTCCTCAAACCTCCTCTTGAACTTCTAAATCAAATCACAATAAGAGAGGAGCTCTCTATTTTCTCAACTCAAGGAAAAGTTCCAAAATTTAGGCCCTTTTGTTTGGAATAGTTTATCAGCATAATACTTGGATATAAGGGCCTTAATCATGCTTATATTCTAACAGAAAACCTTACACTCTTCATTAATATGAAGACCTATCAACCATCCCTTCATACATCACCTCTAAGACTCTACAAATGATAGTTGTGGGTGCATACTTTTGAGTGTGATGTAGATTGCTTATTACCTTAAGTAGGTTTAAGGCCATTATAAGCTTAGGATTATCTATATCACTTGTTTAGGATAGTTTTAACTTGTTCAACTTTTAGATTCCTCTACAAGCTAGTAATAATAATCTTTAGATGGCTACATAAGCATCAGGATTCTTCATAGAGAAGGAAACAAGTCTGCAACCATAAATAAGACTAAAAGAGGCTTTCAAAAATTATGGTCTCCACATGCCAATAATAAAAAGGAAAACAATGCCAAAATATCTTTGACATTTTTAAGAAACACCTTCAAAATCCCAAACCTATCAAAACAAAGCAAAACATTATGAAACAAGCTCAAATAGGGACCCCTCAAGAATGTGGAAGCATAAAAAGCTTCTTGGATTCTTAAAAATTATTCATAAATGAATATCCATGAAACTCAAACTTATTTCCATGGATTTTAAGAAGACTAATACCCCTTTCAACTCCAAAGATCACTCCTCCCAAATCCCCCTGTATAAACTATGCCAAGCATCTGAAGTTGACCCTTCTTGGCTTGTGAAGGCAAGAAAGGATTAGAAGTAAAATTTTATTTATCTGACATTTTATATACACACTATGCATGTTAAATACCTTAAGGAGTTTAGGAGACACATTCCCATGTTTTAAGCTAAAGATGAGCTCACCAAGTCCATACATGTGCCATTAAGGGGCTCTTTGGAGAATTTTTCCCTATTTGCATGCATGAAACTACTTCTGAACTTCCATATGACTACTTTATAGCATATTCTTACCTTATCCACATTGAAAACTTACTTGGTGACAAATTTTCTTCCATAACCAATCTATATAAGCTATTTAATGAGTAAAAAATGTGACAAAAAGGTACTTTTGGCATATCAAGCATAACAAAGGGTAAATTTATGACTTAGGATCATCTTATAACATTTAAATGACCATATCAGTTCATTTTAAGATAATTTTATCCTTTTACCACGTTTGACCAAAGTTGACTTTGGTTGACTAGACAAGTACAATGAGGCTAGGCTTAGACCAAGGCTAGAGCAAGGAAGGGTGAGGTGTTCAGACACACATGAGACCCTTTTAGACATATATGAACCTTTTAAAAAGTTTAAATATGTATTGTTTGACCCAATTTGACTAAAATTCAAATTTGGTTAACGCTTTTACTATTATCACTTGAACTATTACATACCCCCATAATCTAAAATTTTTATATCATGTTATAATTTTTTAATTTGTATAGTGTCATAAACATGAAACTTTTATCATGAGTACATGACTTATCAATACAATCCCATTATTATTCCCCCATTTTGGGAATGCGATACATATCTTGTAATTTAGTAATATAAAAGTAATAAGTATATAATGTGTATAATATGTAATCATGTAGTATCACTCAATTTTAAATGTATTGCATAATAATATTTGAATATAGTATTTAATTTTCATGTGATAGATGCATATATAATTAAATCACATAATCATCATGTGAATTATATGTATCAATGCAAAAAAGTAATAATATTATATATAAGTAATGCATGATATGAAGCATGACACGATAGCAATAAACAATGACATACAATGTGACACAATTTGCATAATATGTCACACATAAGGCTTAAAGGCCACATACAAGAGGCATGAAAATGTTTCATAAACAAACAAGGCCAAGGGTCAAAAACAAGTAGGATAATTATTCCATACATGAAATAATTTACACACATAAATCTAAGGGTCACACATAAGTGACATAATGATGTCATACAAGCAATAATTTTCACACACAAGGCAAAGGGCCACACATAATAATCAATAAACTTTTAACTCATCACTAAATAAATTAATAAATAGGTATATAACAATTGAAACTAGTTAATATCAATGATTTGTAGCCATGTCACTCTTAACAAATAATATTTTCATGTATCACAATTTATATTATGAGTGAGTAGTAAAAATTTAATATGATATATATCTGTGGAATTATTCATAGAGAATGAAGCTAATCCCCCAACATATTTGGGTTGTAGGGTAATAAGGGAATTTCAACATCAAAGAACTATGTATTAGTATATTTTGTATCATATTAAAATACTTCCTAAAAATTAATGTGTATTGAAAATATTATATCTACTAATGTAGAATAAATAAAATATGGAAAGAAGTGAGCTAACAACAATTGAAAATGATTTTTAGGTCATTTTTATTTTTATTTTTTAAAAATTAATCATTTTTTTCCATATTTGAATGTTTTTAGATTTTTTTAATTATTTGAATTTAAAAATTGCTTGAGTAAGGCCTATAAAATAGAGGAAGATGGAAGGATGTGTGATACAAAATAGTATCATAAGAAGGAAGGAAAGCCATGTTCCCAAAATATGTGTGTAAATAATTCATATCAATGTAGCTCAAATGATTAAGAAATTTGAAAATATACAGGTTCCTCAAAGGGAAGAGAGATATGTGTTCATGTAAGTGTAATGAAATCTATAGTATGATAAATATGTAATAGTGAGTAAAATTATCATTGAAAGTGTTTTCAATGTAGTTTATTTGTATTGTTCAATTAGGGATTAAAACCAATAAATAAAGTGCCCAAAGTGACAATTAAATATAAGGGTATAAAAATGTATGAATAAGGGGATAGAATAATTAGTAATAAATTAAAACTAAAGAAATTGTGCTCAAAGGTAAGTATAACAGATGAATATAATTAACTTAACTTGTGGATTTGGAGTAAGTAATAAGCTTTATCCAACCAATTTTCTCATCAAGAAGATGCACATATATATAACCAATTGCATTGTATAAAGGAATGACTTCTTGTAAAGAATAAGTGACAACTTTTCTTGCCTCTAAATCTAAATCACTATTAGTATGCCCATGTAAACTTCTATCTTTATGCTTCAAAAGAGATGTAATAAAATGTACATGTAGTGAATATCTCATCATAACTTGTGATGCCTTAGGATATGGAGACATAGTTTTATGTACCACTTTTTGCTTAGGATAATTTATCATGATATTGAGAACTAAATAAATATGCTCATGTGTAATTGTATGATGCTCATATGTAGATGCAAAAATAGATTATATAGTTTATGCAAGCTCATAAGCATATGAATAAAGTAATTTTTTAAAATGATCATGCTCATACATAGATGTAGATATTGATTTTTTAACATGATTTGTAACATGTAAACATATTATTGAATAGTTATGTAGATTATTTCATTACCATTTTTCTCAATAATTGTGCTAGGAAGTTATTATTTATAATTTATTCGGAAGGATATTCATATTGGATTCATGTAATGTTTCTGACTTAATTACTATGAATATATTTGAGACACTTATGCACTATATAAATTAATGTCTAGTATTCTATATACAAGGGTCTCCTAATAGTATATCAAATACCCTTATGCTTGGTATAAATAAGAGTAGAGTAGGCAGTATGAGAGGGCCCACTTGTAAAGGTATAAATATATGCCTAAGAGTATCCTACATATGACCATCAAATTATTTGAAAAATCTAAAATTACCTTATAAATATTTATTTGTATAACCAAGAGAGTAAAGAAGTGTTATGGTGCATACATTTTAATTTTATAAATTATTTATCATTACACTATATAGGGATTTTTTATCAACATATTCTTGAATAAAAAGTGCATGTCTATATAAATTATCATCAACAAGTTCATTGTCATCAAATGTGGTCATGTTATGTGATGGTTATTTAATTTTAATTATACCAATGATTTTATCAAGTGTATGTACATATGTAGGAGGAGGATGAGAATTATATGTATAATTTACTTCTAAAATATCCATGCTATTTAGTTCATGATTTTAAAAATGATCTTTGTACATTTTTAACTTGGTATTTTCATTTCTTTATGGCTTAGCCTCTTCAGTAAGTGTGCCAATATGAAAATTTTATCATCTATAAGATATATAATCTTGTTCTTAATCTTGAAACATTTGTTTATATAATTCCCAATACATATATTGTATTCATAATATGCATTGCCATAAACAAATTTAGATTGTTGTCTAGAGATGCTCACTTCCATTTTTGGAGTAAAAGTGATTATATTCAATTCAAATATATGTTTAAAAAATACATGAGGAGATGAAGGTAACCTTGAAAATTTCTTCCTTTTAGGATATTTTAATTAAATCTTTTGTGTTGGTTATGAGATAATATAAACTATAACCTTATCTTTATTATTTATTTTAATTGGTTTGATCTCATAATTTTGTTTGATTTTAAATTTTAAATTTTAAGTATAAGGAACACTTGAAGTTTAATTAAGCTTTTTTTAATAAATAAACATTAACTCATGTTCTTTGATTGTATGACACAGTTCATCAAAATATTTGAACATATCAATAATAATTGACTCTTGAAGTGGATATATAAATTTTTTAGTAAAGATATATTTGTTATAATTATCATCCATTTGATTTGTCATTTTTTTATACAATATTCCTTTATCTTAACACATATTCATTGATTGTTTCATTAGACCCTTGTTTGAGATTTATAATTTGAGCATATGATAACTTTTTCTACAATGTTGATCGAAAAGTGTATTTAAAATTGATTTTCTAAAGGGTTTAAATCCTTTAATAATTGAAAAGGATGATTATATAACAATATAATATCATATTATTTTATACTTATTTGAAATATATTTGTTAACAATTTTTCATTATCTGCATAGTCTAGACAAGCTATGTCGAATCGACATAAATGTTGTTGAAGATCACATTTTCCTTCATGTAAAGTAAGATTAGGATCCAATAATCCAATTTTTAATGGATAATATTAAATTTTGGGTGACAAAGAGTTATGAAAAAATTATAATGAGTCCATACAGGGTCTATCATGAAAGATAGTTTGGTTAGTGTTAGCTATCTTATCTTGTAATGCAAGAACTACATGATCAAGAGTAGCATTTGGATAGGCATTTGGAGGAATGTAAGTATCATGATTATGAATAATTATATATGTATTTTTGAAACTAAGTGATGTTACAATTAAAATATATGGTGATATATAAGCATCTAACTGTGTATGAATAGAAATGGATGCAATGGTATAAGTAATAACATTGAAGATAGGGGATTAGAAAAAATAAAATTGAAAATATTTTCATACAGATGTGGATAATTTTTACTAATTCTCATATTTTTATTTTATAATTATAATAATCACATCATAAAAGTTATCTTGAAAACCTTGATGAAATTCAAATAACTATTGTACTTTATTTTGATCTACTCCATTTATCTCAAGTGGATCAATATAATTTTCATGTTCATTATCATGGTAATATAAATAACTTATATTATAATTTTAAATGTGAACTTAGTTTTTACAAGACCAAGAAATTTGAATATTTGCATTATTGCTTTGATAAAAAATCATCATGACTTTCCATTTTAGTGGAAACCAAATGAAGCTACAAATGTGAAATAGAAATACCACTTAATCTAGAAATAGACCTTAGAGATATAAAATATAAAATGGATCAAGAAATTATAATGACTATGAATATAATAAAATGAAAAATAAATGTATTGATCTACAAAAGGTTTGAATGATTATGTGGTATTTGAAATATACTTACTTGTTCTTTGATTAGTTTTGGCCCAATGTTTAAAAGTAGTAACTACAGAGGAAAACCCATTCCTATATCACTTACCTTGTTTCTAATGGTATAGTTAGAGTAACTTCTCTGAGTGATCTATTCTTATCAATTTAACCAAAAATAAAAAGGATAATAAAGGCTTCATACAACATAAATAATGGATCTTAGGCATTTGTAATATATTGAGAAGTATGGGGAAACTAAATTTTGAGTTTAGTGTTGTAAAATGGAAATGAGTATTTGTGTAAATAAATCATTATATTATGTATATAAACATATAATCATGTATCCATTCACGATAGTCACTAAGTAGTTTGAAAACTTTTAGAAGATATTTTTTGAAAACAAACACTAACAAATAAAGAATAAAGAGAATAAAAATTGAAACATTTTTATGTATAGATATCCAAAAAATTCAAAATGAGGTTAAAAGAAAGAGATTATGTGCTACATTTATCCAAGCCAATAAGGAAAACCCATTTTGTATCAAATTAAATTCAAAGTCAAAAATTTGAATCATTATGTGTCAAATTTTATCCAAGGTTGATGGTTGTTTCTTTTAGTGTAATAAATTTATAGAAATATGTATGAACTCTTAGGACAAATATCAATCAAACAAAAATTAATGTTATAAAAATATTAGGTCCATTAAATTTTTTGATATATTTAAAATTGAGTGAACTCAAATGAATAGGTCTAAATTGTTGAAATTGAAATGTTAGAATCTACAAATCTAATGGTAATATAATATATGCTATAGAATTTTATATAATTAGAAATTTGTTAAAGATATTAAATAAGTGTACATATATGAAAATCTCCATAAAATAAATACTAGGTTGATGCTTACTAAAAACTACATGAAATAACCTATGTATTATGTCAAGAATAAATGCAAGAATTTAATTTGTTTTTGAACAAGTTTTTATAGGGAGGATAGGAGAATAGTGTGGCCTTATACATTGATTAAAAATGCATTCTAGTTAATTGGGAACCTAATTTTTTGATCTAAATTTATGTAATTTTCTAAAAACATTGAAAGATAAATTATTTGTGTAAATGTGCCATGTAAAATAACTACAAAATTTATACCCTATATCCTTCAAAAAATTAGAATAGAGATCAAATGAAAAATGGGGGAATATGGTTATGGGAATATTTGAGATACCCTAAAAATATATTGTGTAAATTGAGTGATGTGTGAATAGCCCAAATGGGCCTCATGATGTTGTATTTCTCTCCCCTAGGGTGATTTTGTGATATGTGATTGTGTAATTATATGATTATTACTAGAAGAATGATTTAAATGATTGTGTAGACACCAAAATAGTGTCAACCCCCCCCCCCCTTTTAGTCCCTTTCTAACTTCAACATGCCTAACCTATACTTTATTAATTTAAAATACTTATTTTAAATTAATAATCCCCCCTAGACACCTCACCTTGGATTCCTAGCTCTTAGGCCATTTATCACCCTATGACTAATCATAATTACCTAAGACCTAATTTTAACTCTCCCACTAACTCTCACACCTATTGAACCTGCCTTTAGACCTTTTAACAATAACAACTGAACTTGGCAGATGGAAGAATGGGAAAAAGGCTAAAAATAGCCTTTTTCCCATTCTCTAGCCACAGACATCGGTTAATAGTCGACCGATGTTAGTGGTATCTTCGACATCAATTGCTTAAAACTAAATTCTGACCTCGAATGCAGCCCTGAATGCAAATTCTCTTACCCAAATGGGAATTCTCTTGCTCCTAGGATCTGAATTCTCTTGCTCCTTGACTCCTTGCATATCAAAGGCAAGCTTTGGGATGAGGCATCAACATTTTATCATCACTCTCCAGGCTAAGAAACTCTACAAAATGCTGTCCAAACATTGGATTGGAAGGTTGTACGAAGTCTTCTACATCAGCCACATCAGGAACAAGCATTCTAAACATTCTTGGTTCTTCATCAATTAGAGCTAAGTATTCTTCTTCTGCCTTTCATTTCATTATCTTTAGAATGGATTGGTAATCAGTCAATTTGCTATTTCTGAGTACTATTGAGACCAAACCGGACTTTCTTCCTGGAGAGGCTGAAAAGTCTTCTTCTTATATTGACCCTCTTCTTACAACAACCTTCTACCCTTATCCCTTCTCAGATCTTACTCACTATCCTGCAACCCTGCACAACCTTGTAAGCCTTCATAGAGTCTTCTGTCAACCACAAACTTGTCTAAAACCCATCCAAGGTCCATTGCCCTGACCGATGTCGACCACAACCCCTACCAATGTTGGTAGCCTAATCGATGTCAGTGACATTGACCAACCGATGCTGGCAAGACTACCGATGTCGGTGACTGTGATAGACCTACAGTAGAATATAGGTACGCATTATCTCTATTTCTCTTATTTATTCTTTCACCATTTCTTTTCATACGACATTATTTTTATCAAATAGTGGACTATCATCCCTCAAGGAAGTCTTTGCACTTCTGGGACTAAGCTTTCCTTGGCAATCCGCCATATATCTATCTAACATTTTCTTTGTTTAAGTCTTGCTTATCTATAGGTGTCATCCTCCATAGCCAAAGAGGAGCTCCTATAATGTCTGGATAATGGTGCACAACTTCATTTGGGTATCATCTAACCCCTGACCATTTAACTTTAGTTTCTTATTTCTTCTGAATGTAAAAAGTGAAAATGAGTAGAAACATTCTGGCACACCCGGTGGGACCCTAGAGTTTTCCTTGGGTTCATTTCTTTTTCTTCTAAAGACAAACTTTCATATCGGAGCATTAAGAAAATTTCTCTTCTTGTATCCTTATTTCTTTCCCTTTTGAAAATACACCATTAGCACAAGTTAAAAAGAACTTTTTCTTCTTGTCACTTCTTTTCTACATCTTAGAGTAGTGAAATTCATGCTCTTAACCTTTTCCTAATTGTATGCATCTGAACAAAAACATTTCAATTTGGGCTAAAATCTATTGAATTTCATTCCTGCTTGAATGCATATTTAGCCTTCTCATCTAGTAATTAAAAATGAATTATGAATAAATCATAGTGCACATATGTTACACAACCTGACCACTTTCACAAAATCAAACATCTAAACATACCTAAGACAAGGCCCGACTAGGATTTCATCACCTAGCGGATACCTTACCCTTCCTAGTAATCCTACTTGGACTTCACTACCAAGGGAAGAACCCACTCTATTCTCTGATAGAGTATAAACTCTAGGGGAAGTATATATTAGCTAAGTGACCCAGCTTGACTCTGGGCTCGTGGAGTGAGGGGAGCAAGCCCCTAGCACCAAGCCACGTACAAAACCTAACATAGACTTTTGAGCACCAAAACATAACCTGAAACTAACCTTAGATTGCCTCTTTTAGGACCCATTCTAAAAGCCCAACTTCCCAAACATATTCTTCTAAGGCATAAGCCACCACAACTCTAAAATTTATTCTTAGGAATGAATGTCTAGTGGTTCCTTGCCATCATCTATTTTTCTATCTGTATCTAATTTTTTGAGCTGGTGGGGTTGCATTCTGAGATCTAAAAACAACTCAGACTTTCTTCTTTCTTCCAAAAACTTTCAATTTTTTGAGTTTCTAGAAATACACAGTAACTGACATCAGTTTTTTCACTGACATTGGTAACTATCTTCACCAACATCAGTTATCTGACTGACATCAGCAACTTGCTTCACCGACATCAATTTTTCTACTAATTTCGGTCACTGTCAATTTTTTTTCTCAAATACCAAGCTAAAAACTTGACCTTTTTGCTGTTAAAAACAATTTTTGGTTTTCTGAGGCTGAAACATATAATTTTTAGAACCTAAATCTATTTTTCCTTGGATGGTTTTAACACATAGTCAAACCAAAACTCTTATTGACCATGCAAGGCAATAACCACTCTCACCTTCACCTTCTATATCAAGTCCCCAAATGGAGTATAATTCAGAAACTGAACGTACTCTTATCCAACCAACCCCAACTCAACCCTCTATTATTCCTAAAGGGGACTAAGACTTTGAAAGGTTCTTTGACCTCAATGTCAAGGCTCTTTAGCACTATCTCATGAGAAGTCAAATGTGAGACCTTTTAGGTAACCCAATTTATGGGATGTCAACTTCCTTGACTGAAGCAGCAATGGCATTGACATGATTCACTACCCAACCCATCATAACTCAGGCTATTACCTCGACCAATAACCAGACCATGGCCAATGCTCAAGATCTAGCCTCCCTATCTATTTTTGGACCTACCTCCATTGGGGTTTCCATACCCCCTCAACCACAAACAATTCAACCAAGTTCTACACCATACCAGAACTTGATTGTCTCAACTCCACACACTCTTGCACCTATAAACATGGGAGTGACTACCTATCCTTTTACCAATGTCGCTATTCAACCACCTTTGGTGGTATCTCATCAACTTGTGCCCTCCAACTTCACGGCACAAGCCCCCTTGACCTCAACATCAGTCCCTATGACGAACTACCAATATGTTGTGCCTATACAAACACAACCAAGTACATCATATGCCCCTCTTAACACCTTCCAAGTACCTTACAACCTAGGGGGTGCCCCACCTACCAATCCATCAGCCGATCTAATCAAGATGCTGATGGATAAGATGTCCAACCTTGAGACATCCTTTTTTGGTTCAAGCAATGTTCTTTCATATGAGCAAATATGCAACGAACCCATCCACCCTTCCGTGCCTATTAGACCATATCCTAACCAGTGGGAACTCCCCAAATTTACTTGATTTTAGAGTAAAGAAGACCCATAACAACACTTACGAGTGTTTAGATACGCTTGCTACCTTATAGCACATGATGATGCGTTACTACTTCACACATTTTCCATGTCACTTTTTGGTGCCACCCTTGACTTGTATAGCTCTATTCCCAATCACTCTCTCTACCTTCACTCAACTAGCCCAACTATTTCTCAACCAGTTTTCAATCAACATCACGAAGAAGGTCTCCATTACAGACCTCTATTCTATTAGACAATTTGATAATGAGTCAATAGCTAACTTCATTTCCCATTGGAGAGGTTTGATTAACCAACTCTCCTTTTCATTACCTCAACCTCAGCTCAGTGAGCTCTTTTCAAGATCATGTGCCAAGAACATCTCATCCACTTTGTAGATTCAAACATTCTACACATTTGACAAAGCTTTCACCATGGCTAGGAAGCTTAAACTTTGTGCTATCAAAGAATATAAAGTCAAACTGTGTAGTAAAAATAACAATGCAAAATCCAATGATCCTTCTTCTTCCAAACCATCTTCTTCTTCCCACTCCAAGTCCAAAGGAGCGGCAAATGTTGTGGTTGTTAGACCATCATCTTTAACAACAACCAACCAACCTCAACCTTCAACATTAGAATACATCACACAAAAATTCCAACAATGATACGTACAACGTCAATATACTCCAATAGGATAATCATACGCATCTGTGTTGGATAAACTAATCAAATAAGAAGTCCTCAACCTCCCCCAAATTTGACCACCACCTCAATTTGATCCCTTGTGTGCCATCTCTGCATGGTATAGGGAGAATGACTTCTATAATTATCACCGTGTCAAAGGCCATGACACAAAAAATTATAAAACCTTCAAGAACATTGTCCAAGATATGCTAGATAAAGGTGATGTTGTTTTAGATAACCCAAACGTGCCACCTAACCAAAACATAGACATCTTTAGACAACCTTTCCCTAACCATCCCCCTAGTCAAAATAACATTCAGACCACAATCGAAGACCCTCAAGAGCGTAATATACGCATGATCGATATGGTTGGACATTTCATCCCTAACCAACATCTTCCACAAACTGAAGAGGTTAGTTAACCTATCCCTCCACCATAGGAAGAAGAGCCTTCTTCTCCTAATAGTCCTCCATCTACCCCTCTTATATTGGAGGATGCTTTAACCATACCAACACCACTAGCCCCACCTTCATCCTTCCTACTACCAATGGAGGACCATACCTTTCCTGCTCTTCAACTACAAGTAGAAGGTAAAATCATCCATGCCCTCTATCCTCTTGAGGAACCCCATTATCCAATTCCTTCTCCACCAAGAGAAGAACTTGTCTCTTCACCTACTTCAATTGAAGATGATCTAGTAATGGCTCTCTCATGCCTTTGGCCTAAAATTGCTGCATCTAACACATTTCTGATCTCACAACCACCCAAATCTTTTGAAAAACCAATTATAAAGCCTAGCACAATAGCTTCTAAACCATTCTCTTGACTGGATGAAAACTTAGGATTTATCCATTCAAGGAATTTAGAACATGAGGCATTAGGGGAGTGACTCAAAAGCTCCTTATCTTACACATCCCATCTCATCTCATACTGATGACCCTCCTTCAAAAAAATCTCCCAAAGTCTCCAACGAGGACCAGGCTTCTACTTCCAAATCTTTAGAAGCTCAACTGTCCACATCTAAACCTAAACCCTCACTAACTTCCACTATACTGAAACCAGTTAAATCCCTTGGTGTTCACCCCATATCGAACCTCACTCACCCACAAGTGAAGGTCAATTTGAATCTCACCTCCCATAATAGTGGTCCTCATACCATATTAAAGAAGGCTACTAAAACACATTGGAGAACTCCTCCCCCACCATCACCATTGCCCTCTATTTTGGGCCCTCATCCTTCTACCTTAATAGGAGTGATCTCTTCTCCAACACCTAACAAAAATAAGTTGCCTTCATTACTCCCTTTACCTACCAAAAACATGCCTCCTCTGAAAAATTTGGCACCCCTCACAAATAAAGTGTCGTCTACACGAGTGGCCACACCACCAACCCAAAAGTTGGTACGGAAATCTCCCTCAACAACTCCAAAATAAAAGTCATCAATACCTAGTGCATCAACAAGCATGAACCCATTAGTGGGTTCATATGCTTTGATACTACACCAAATTTTTCAAACTTCTAGCATCACTCTCCCACCTATTAAACCATTTCAACCTCTCAGACCAAAACCATCTTGGTTTGATGACACTAAAATCTGCCTATATCATCGCTCACTTGGGCATGACGCTAAAAATTGTTGTGCCCTTAAGGTTGTCATTCACCAATACATGGAAAAAGACACCCTTCTTATTGAAGATTCTTTTGATAGAACTTTGACACCTTCTCATGCCTCTTAAACCTTCTCACCTTCACACTCATCAACTCTCAGATCAAAACCATCTTGGTTTGATGACACTAAATTTTGTGCATATCATCGCACACCTGGACATGACACTAAGCATTGTTGTGCTCTTAAAGTTGTCATTCATCAACACTTAAAAGAGGATACCCCTTTCATCAAAGATCCTCTTGACAACCCTTTCAACAAACCACCAACACCATCCCATACCTTTCATCAAACTATGGTTCCTCTATCACCTTCAAACCCTTTGTTCAAAATCAACACCATCAATGTGACCACTATATCACAAACCATGAAGGATAAAGGGAAAGAGAAGGATTCTATCCCTTAGACATATCCATTCATCAAGCCTTCTCAACCACCAAAACCCAAGATTTCAATCTTGGGCACACCCCAATCAACATCTTCCAAGCCAATTCATAACTCTATGGTGAAACAACTTCACCAAACCCCTGTGAAGATGTCTTTGTATGACCTCATTCAAAGCTCTCCACAACATCACCAAACCTTGATTAAATCTCTACAGGGAGTGGAGGTCTAACCCAAAGACCCCCAACCACTAGCTTCTTTAATCAAACCATTACCAACCATTACCTCCATCACTGTCAGTAATTCTAAGATTCCAAACTCCAACCTAGAAGATCACGATCTTGCCCTCTCAAACTAAGCCTACTAGGCAAAAGCTTTGCAGGATGCATCCTCACGTCCCACTCCTTATTAAAGAGGAGCTTCATCATCTTCTCTATCTAACCTGTTGGTTATTCATAATGAGTATCAAATATTGTCCCTATCACAAAATAACTGGGGGAATTTGACTCTATACTGACTATCGACCTTAACCAAGCATTGAACAAACATCAACCAACCAAACATTGACCAAATATCAACCAACCAAGCATCGACCAAATATCAACCAACTAAGCATCGACCAAATATCAACCAACCAAGCATCGACCAAATATCAACCAACCAAGCATTGACCAAACATCAACCAACCAAGCATCAACCAAACATCAACCAACTTCTTAATCATCTTTAACACATGACCAATATGGAAAGAAGTAAACAAGGCAATTTTACTCCTAATTGGTTCAAACCTTATATCATAATGCACAAGTATGGATGAAGGACTCATCATCTGTCTTCTATTGAAGGTCGGCCAGAACCTGAGCCCCTTAATGCCTTACATCTTCAACCATTCTACTGTTAATCAATTACTCATTCACTTGATATTTAACTTGAGCTCATCCCTTGAGCAACCCCCATCATTTTCATTCCTATTCCTTTCCACCTTTTTTTCCCTATAAACATTAGTTAACCCTTTTTGCATTAGTGCTTTGTCCTACTAAAAAGGGAAACCCTTAAACCTCTATAGGCTAGTCCATGACTAAAAGTTTAGTCAAGAAACAAAAAAATATAAGATTGGGGATGCCTAACCAAAGGTCATAAAACTATAAACATAGACTACTCCCTCGAAGGACAGCTACATAATTGTTGTAATTCATAGACTGCTCCCTTGAGGGATAGCTATTCAAAGACATAAAAACATAAAAAGCAAAATATAAACCACTCCCTCGAAGGATGGCTATGCCCAAATTTTGTTACAAATAGTACTCTCTCAGAAGCTTCCTGCATCAATCAACTTCACATATGACCACAAAACAAAACAACATCCCCATGTAGACTTCCTGCATCGATCAGTCTACCAAAAAAAATATATTTTTGATTGACAAACTATTATGTCATGGACTTGCCTATAGTCATTCTTAGGGTCACCTATAAAAGGGATAGAGTTATCCTTGCTAAAAAGGGTTTCACTATCCTCACATCTCACATAATAAAACCTATTACCCCAACATACCCAAGGGATTTTGAACTCACTTAACATCAAGTGATTTGAATACTTCTCTAACATAAACAATTCTCAATGACATAATGCATGAATGGGGCTTTTGTTTGCAACAACCCTATCTATGCTGCCATTATGGTCCTTGCCAATGAAAGAGCAATGCACCTTTCACTTCTTATGCATCTTCGTCATACAACCAGACCCAATCAAACCTGACCAAACCAAACCAAAACATTTTTAGACCACTAACATATCATACCCCATTCACACTAGTTTTTATGGAAACCAATACACATGGAAATTGTCAACCAAACACAATTTATGTCAAGCATACACCATAACCAATATGGAACTTGCTAAAGCATAAATATACTCATTTCATTTTTAGCATACACCATCACTACTATGGACAATTGCTAGGGATGAAAAACCACCCAACCAATGTTATAGAATACACCATCACACAATATGGAAAAGGCTATAACATCATCACTCATTTCATTTTTAGCATACATCATCACTAATATGGAAAATTGCTAGGGATGAAAACCCTACATAACCTATATTATAGAATACACCATCACATAATATGGAAAAGGTTGTAACATCGTCATACACTCATCATTTCAAGCATGTACCATTAGACATCTAGGAAGTGCTAAACCATTAACATGACCAAACCAACTATCGACTCTTTTCTTCCCTTTTGGGGAGAACTACATTGGCCTAAGGCCCTTGAAATAGGGGCTATATAGGCAGCACTCAGTTAACATGGAGTATTTTGGGGTTAGCTCGGCCATTTGCTTGTTTGTCTCCCTAATGACGTCAGGCATTCATTTGTTCGTCTACCTGATGGACAAACCATTTCACCTTTAACCATGACTTAACCTAGTCAAACCCAATCCATAATTGACTCTCTTCTTCCCTTTTGGGGAGAACTACATTGGCCTAAGGCCCTTCAAATAGGGGCTATGTAGGAAGCACTTAGTTGACATGGGGTCTTTTGAGGTTAGCTTGGCCATTCCTTAATCCGTCCATCTTATGGACCAATTATCCATACCAACCCAAATCATGACTAAACAATCAGCCTTGACACTAAATGAGTTACCTAAACTTCTCATGGGGCACATTGGAGATCACATACATCTCCCTGACCACAACACACACCACTTGATATCATACCATGACTCAACCTGACTCGACCAATGACCTTGGAGATTGCATCTATCTCCTCAGACCACGACCACTTTTGAGACAACATTGCCTTGGTTGTTTTGATTGCATATATGCTACCTCATGAATAGTTATCAAATTGTGTGCAACCCACATTATGACCCTCACACCTATTGATGGATTGCGTTCTAGTTGATCTTTAATATATGTGACATTTTGTGTTTTCTAGGAGCACTTCTTGAGCCCAGGATACTTGGAATATGATGACCATTGGAGCTACGACTTTGATCATTTAACTCAATTAGCTATGACTAAATGTTGGGGACTGGTTATTTCAATTTTAACACTCCTCAACCTTTGACTGTGACAATTTTACCTACTTATCATGTGAAGTGGTATGCATGCAATCTCAACTTTTGTAGCATTCACACTTAACTTCACCATACCCATCCACTATCTATCAAATCAACACTCGATATCAAGTTACCTTCCCTTGACTCTCACTTTGAGGGGGAATACCTCATCCCACATCTGGGGTAACCAACTCCTATTTTTGTCTTGCAGTTCATCATAACAACTAACATGACAAAAATGACCTTATCCCATACCTGGGGTAACTTACTCCTATTTTTGTCTTGTAGTTCATCAAGAACAACCAACAAGACAAAAAGGGGCAAATGTAGACACCAAAATAGTTTCAACCTCCCCTTTGGTCCCTTTCTAACTTTAACATGCCTAACCTATACTTTATTAATTTAAAATACTTATTTTAAATTAGTAATCCCCCTTAGGCAGCTCACCTTGGATTCCTAGCTCTTAGGCCATTTATCACCCTATGACTAATCATAATTAACTAAGACCTAATTTTAACTCTCCCACTAACTCTCATGCCTATTAAACCTGCCTTTGGACCATTTGATAATGACAACCAAGCTTGGAAGATGGAAGAATGGGCAAAAGGCTAAAAATAGCTTTTTTCCCATTTTTTAGCTGCCGACGTCAGTTAACAGTAGACCGATGCTGGTGATATCACTGACATCAGTTGCTTAAAACTAAATTCTGACCTTGACTGCAGCACTAAATGTGAATTATCTTACCTAAATGGGAATTCTCTTGCTCCCAGGATCTGAATTCTCTTGCTCCTCAACTCCTTACATATCAAAGGCAGACTTTGGGACTAGGCATCAACATTCTAGCATCACTCTCTAGGCTAAGAAACTCTACAAAATTCTCTCCAAACATTGGATTGGAAGGTTGTACAAATTCTTCCACATCAGCCGCATTAGGAACAAGCATTCTAAACATCCTTGGTTCTTCATCAATAAGAGCTAAATATTCTTTTTTTGCCTTTCATTTTAGTATCTTTATAATGGATTGGTAATTAGTCAATTTGCTATTTCTGAGTACTATTGAGACCAAACCCAGCTTTCTTCCTAGAGAGTCTGAAAATCCTTCTTCTTATCCTGACCCTCTTCTTACAATAACCTTCTACCCTTGTCCCTTCTCAGATCTTACTCATTGTCCTACAATCTTACACAACCCTATAAGCCTTCACAGACTCTTCTGTCAACCACAAACTTGTCCAAAACCTGTCCAAGGTCCATTTCCCCGATTGACATCGACCACAACCCCTACCGACATCGATAGCCTAACCGACGTCAGTGACATTGACAAATCGATGCCGGCAAGACTACCGATGTCAGTGACTGTGACAGACCGACATCAGAATACAAGTATGCATTATCTCTATTTCTCTTGTTTAGTCTTTCACCGTTTCTTTTTATATGAAATTATTTTTATCAAATAGTGGACTATCATCCCTTGAGGAAGTCTTTACACTTCTGGGACTGAGCTTTGCTTGGTAGTCCACCATATATCTATCTAACATTTTCTTTGTTTAAGTCGTTCTTATCTATAGGTGTCATCCTCCACAGCCAAAGAGGAGCTCCTAAAACATCTGGATAATGGTGAACAACTTCATCTGGGTATCATCTAACCCCTGACCATTTAACTTTAGTTTCTTATTTCTTCTGAATGTAAAAAGCAAAAATGAGTAGGAACAAATTGACAGTGGATTAACATGACCTAAAATAGAAAATATTTAGACTTGGCCTATGACTCTTAAAATATAGTAGAATTAAAATTTTAATAAACAATTCTCTTTTATTTGGTGTGTAATCAATTTCCAAATGATTTCTAAATTGATGAAGTGTTTGTTTTAAGTCACCTTGATATACTTATATATTGATTTTTTTAGATATTTTAGCCAACAAAATTTACAAAAATAATGAGATATTGATTTTTAAATGTCTTAATTTTAAAAGTAATTATTAGTGTGCAAGGGACTAGGTTTTTCTAGTGGAAAAGGTTGTAGTACAACCCTATTTGACCTAACCCCAACTTTTGGGGATTACATGGTCCCTGATTCCTAGTCTCTTATCCTTAATTTTCCTGATTTAGAAAACATGTACATTTTAGTTTATTTTTAAGACTACCCCAACCCCATAATACATCTACATTTGGTTTGTTGAGATAAAAATCACATTAAAACTTATTAAATTGGTATTTATTAATACATCTATACTATTTCTCACTTCTTATCCATTTTTACCTTGAAAATAAAACCAACGTCTCTTTCATGTCAAACCCATACACTTTATGGGCTTTATTGGGATTGAACTATAAACCCCATGGGTTTATTAGGTTTAATTTTTTCAAACCATCTACATATTATCATGAATCATGTGAATTTATTATATATTATTTATTATATATGTTACTATAGTCAACTACCATTCATAATTTATCTTATAGTATCATTTATATGCAAGGTTTTGTCAAGCCATTATGAATACAAAAGGGACCTATAGGTGGGAAATAAAAATTTGAGATACACATATAAAATTTCAATTTTATATAACAGCATCAAATAAAATACTTTAAACTTATGACATCATCATTCTATCTTAGTTTCTTAAAATTTCCCTTCTGATAAAGGAGAGTATTATACTACATGTAGTTACATCATCACTTATCTAGAAGAGGAGTTCATAAAACCCTCACTCAAGTTACTCCATCCATACACATATAGAATTACATGGAGGTTTGATTCAAATCATGTGTGCTATCTATTTTTAAACATTGCTTCCATAGTTTCTTGACTCCATAACTATTTTTTGTTTTTAAGTTTCAAGCTACGTGAAGTAAGATGTTATTATATTCTACATATTCTAACTAAAATATTTGTGAAGTGAAGGCACATAAAATGTAGGAAGGAAAAAAATTTAGAGGTAAAATAACTAAGAGGGGGGTGAATCAATGAGCCCAAATATGTCAATTTCAATTAAAGTCCTTTAAACTATTAGCCAATAAGCATATATCAACTTAATTAAAAAATATTAACAAGAGATCTCATTCATTAAATGCATACATAATATCAAAAACATAATATATAGTTCATGTGGGAAACCTTCATGGGGAATAAAACCCACTCTCAAGTATATAAAATATCAAACACATAACACATATTTCCTATGGGAAACCCTCTCTCGAGTCTATAACATAAATAGACTACTACCCTATAATAAATTTAAAAAAAAGAGACTGATCAACTCCTTTAGACTAAAAATCCTTGATCATATCTTCTTGACTAGAGGTATTTAGTGAAATAACATTTTCAAAAGGAGTAACTACCCCTAAGGAAGGCCAAGTCCTTTAGACCCTCCTTGGACACCTCCACCTTAGAAATTATGTCTTCAACACATTATGATAGATCTATGTTTATCTAAACCTTACACAAACTCTCTCTCTCTCTCTCTCTCTCTCTCTCTCTCTCTCTCTCTCTCTCTCTCTCTCTCTCTCTCTCTCTCTCTCTCTCTCTCTCTAATGGGCCTATCACATAAGCATGACACAATATCTTTCTTTCTTCACTCAAACTATCCCCAAATGCATAATTAAACCTCTTTTCATATCCTCAAATTTAAAAATAACTATATTAGCATTGAAAAGATGACCTATATGTCATAACATAGTAAAAAAATATTATTCTCATTAACTCAACAAATAGGCACACTACCTATCCTTCCTTCTTCACTCACATAAAGCTTCTCTAAAATCTCACATACATTCCCAGAAACTAATACATTTGGTTTCACTATATATAGAGAAATAATGAATTATAAATATCATAATATTTATTTTAAGTCAAAATACATGTCTTTACCCTTAAGGAATCTCACATAGGTCACACTTAAACATAATACACTTTTATATAGGCCTATGTCATTTTTAGGTCTTATGGAGACCCATTCAACTCTTTGACACATATCCAAGAAAACAAAAAACATAATAACATTTTACAACATCATGGACCCATTATAAATGATATATATGTCCCCCTTAAGTTTTATCAACCATCACAACCCCATTTATCTTAAACACAAATAACTCAAACACTTCTTTGTACACGTAGTCATTATGAGCAAACACACTGTCACTTCCTAAGATTTTTTTCATACTAAATATGATTTTTAAATCATTCATAATTCATATAGATCATAATAATTTAGTCTAAAATACTCCCCAATATCTATTTCACCATGAAAAATCTAAACAACATATACATAATCTCAATTACTCTTCATGGGTCACTTGCAGAATAAGGATGAATACACCACCAAATTAGAGCCTTAATATATTTTACTATAAATACTTTAATATATTTAAATTAATATTTATATATGTTCCTTGGAATCATCTATAACTTTATATATTACACGTTGAGAAAATTATACATAGATCAAGAGATATAGCACAAAATCAAGACACTGGTCTTTTCCTTTGCAAAATTCAAATATTGAAATTCAAATGGTCATTATTAAACCTTGAACACCATGATCACATCTCATGTACTAAATGTTCAAGTCAAGTACATGCCATTTATTTTGTTTTATCTTTAACACAGGCACCAATTCTCAAATTTTAAACCTTGGTCACTTTGACCTCATCTCATGCACCCTTGTAACGTTGAATCAATACACACCATCAGTCTTTGTAGATCAACCAAATCTTTAACTATAAATTCTCACCATTTGATCAATATTTATAAACACCAAATCATCATTGGATACTTATTATTTACCTTTTCTTAATTTTTAAAAAACATGCACTTCTTTCCATCTCTCTAATTCTTGTCATCTTGGAACACACATGCTTTGTTGATCTTCTATAATATGCCCAATCTTTATCTTTTCTAAACAACTATCACATTGACCCATTTTACTCTACATGCACCATTATATCTATAAGTACACGCTACCATTAACCACTGGATCTCCACTAGGTCTAGATCTTTAACATCATGCAAATTGACTATGGGGACCAACTATAATATGCCTAAAAAGCTTACTTTGCATATATATATATATATATATATATCAGTTACTTTAAGTAATCTCATGATATCACATTTACAACATATGAACACCTTTCATATTGGAATCTAAAGATGTCAAAAAATTATCCTCAAACCTTTATGTGTGTAAGATATAACACCATTAAAGTACCTTCTCAAAATATTCTATCATAGAGCCAAATATGCTTAGAACTTATCATGGAGACCAACTTTTAACATGCATATCTTTTGCCACGCTTTGGTGCTTGACCTAAATGTTAGTAAAAATAAACTAGGTATAAAACTAAGCAAAACAATATGATCACATTTTCATAAAATATCCACACATGTGACATATAACTTCATCAATATGCTTACTCAGCTCTTCTTGCCACATTACACATTTGGCTATGGGAAAACACTATCAAAATGCCTGGGATCCTCACATTTCACCAATATATCATTTATTTCACTTAGTTTCATGACATTAGTGTTATGTTATATCAAATAGGTATAAATTTTATCACAACCATATGACCAACTCCCCTTGATTCATCCATACGTGGCAATGGTGATGTCATCAAATTGCCTACTCAGATTTTTTTCCACTAAATCCAAAGTCTCTAGATGAAAACTATGGACTACCAGATGAATTCTACTTATGCACACAAGAATTAAAATCATAGATAACATATTAGGTACCTTTTTAACATTATCCAATCACCATACTCATCCCTAAACATCTCTAATCAAGCCAAAATTAAAGATTAACCAATCCAACTTCAAGCACTCTAGGACAAGGACATTGCATGCTTTGTCATTATCACTTGAGGTATCAAATACATTCATCCACTCAATAGGAAACCTCAATTACATCACTAATAATACTAAAAAAATATCCCCCTTTATGATTGATGTCAACAAACATCATATATAGAAATATGCACCTCACCTTCTCTCTCTTCAAACACTCCCATAATAGGAACTTTTACCCCCTTTAATACAATGATAAAATGGGAAAAAAATTATCATGAGGATGTAAAAATACCATCAATAGTAAAGTATCATATTATAAATATGATAAAATTACCCCTTACCTTGAGCCTACATCTTGACTTGAAAACTTCCTCTTGTTCCATGCCAACCCTTTTCTTCAACCAAGCACTGTAACTAATGAAAAAAGAACACACAAAATAACTAAAATATTATGGAACTCAGCAATAAACATTTGATAGTGCATCTTACTAATATTTATAATACATTGCACCACTTGATAATCTTCAAAAATCTAAACACCATGAAGAACCACCATACACACTTACTAGCCTTGTCTCTCAAGACACTTCCATAACCACAAACTCTACACCTGCACTATAAAAAATAGGAAACATGTACTAAACCAACTTGAGAACACACCTAATAAATACTCATGCCTTTATATTTTTGAGGATTTGATCAAAAGGCACTCTTCTTCATATTAGGCCTATATAGCCTTCTTGTAACCCTCCCTAGAACTTGTAGAGCCCACAATTTTTAGTAGGCACATATTTAGGACCTGAAACATCATATATGGTGCATTATAATATGCCCCTTTAAGAAAACCAATTTCCATAAAAAATATCATCTTCTGTAACATACTTCCTTCACAAACCTACTAGTTAATTAGCCCTCCAACTTGATAAAAACTTGAATAACTTGAGAACCACAAACCTTCAAATCTCATTGATGCTTGATTTAATAACCCATTTGGCCCATTGAACATATTAAAAATCCATAGACCTCAGATTATAAGGTAGAACATTTATTTATTAGAGCCCAAAACCCTATAATCTCAAAACAAACAAGGTCAACATAGTGCCTTCTAGTCAGCATCCACTTTTGAAACTTCTTATACACATGGAGAGAACCATTACACACTTTTGGACCAAGATTTGAGATTTCATACCATTGGGAACCTTGACTTACTAGAACCTATTTTAGGACATGAAAGCTCTTAAATATAAATTAGGAAATAAAAGAGTTATCAAAATATCCAAATTAAATTTAACATACCTTTAGATCACAAAAACACCTAGAACATGCTATAATAAAGTCAACAGAAATTTATATGGAAAACTATCATCTTAAAATATCAAAAATCCTCCTTTGACATATAATAACCTTCAATATAACTCTACAAACTACTCCATATATATTTATCAACATCATGACATCACCTTAGCATATTTTTCAGTTAGACAAACCTATTCCAACTAAAAACACTCATCTCTAGCCTTATAGGACCTTTTGAAGATCACCATAAAAATACTTGCTTATCCACTAAAAGGAGCCTCTTAAGAATCATAAATAAATACATCCTTTGCACCACTATTCTCTAAAATAAAGTGAATCTAGGAGTGGCCCACATCTTTTTAGTAAACATTGGAATCCTCCTATAGCTATAGGTCAAATTTTACTTCTTATTCTTAGGATTAAGAGAAACAACTTGTTCCTCTACTATAACATTCTCCTTCTCTTTTATGATAGAATTGATGACACATAGATCACCTATGGAATCTTGATATAAATTTTCATTTGAAGCATCATCCTTGAAGCTTGGAAACTCATCACTAGGTATAGACAATTGATGTTCTTTACATGAAGCTTACTCAAAAATAACAAGATGCTCACTTGGATCCATATACATCTCATGACTAGTCTCAACTAGTACCTTGGTCTTCTTATTGATCCTGGTCTCTTCATTTTCAGCTTGAGTAGATAATGAAATCCCTTGGCATTATTCAGCTTATGTAGTATTCTCCACCATACTAAATAGATTACTTGGACTTGTAGACTCATCATAACTCCTACTTACTAGCTTTGGTCTCCATGAGTTGACTTGCCTTCTTCCTTACACTCTAGGAACCTAATTGAACCTATTATAACTTGTAGGCCTCTATTTGAATAATTTGGCAATATGACCACTCTTTTGATAGTTGAAGCAAATCATAGCTTTTGTAAAAACATCATTTTTCTTACCAAATTTGGACAAAATATTGCAATGTGTCCTAGTTCATAAGAACTGTACCACTCAATATATCTTGAGGGACTTGCCTTACCTTAAATGGATAGTTTTTTTAAAAATTATCCTATATCGAGATAGTTAAAGCACTCAACCTTGCTCACACTCAACCTTGCTCACAACTTTTAACTGATGACCCCCATCATAGTCCCATGAAAACTCATTCTTAATAGGTCTTATACATTCTCTAGCTCTATGCCCAAGCGGATTACAAGTATAGAAGTAACCATTGAAATTTTCATACCTCATTGCTTTTGGTTGTTTGATCTAATTTTTATTCTTTCTACCAGCACATTCATTCCTTTTTGGACAATTTGTCTTCAAAGGTTGATTTTCCTTATTCACATTAGTCTTCATATTGTCTTGAGTTGTAGTCTCTAGTTCTTCCTTATATGCAAGATTACTCTTATCACTTACATGTTTTTTATCATCTAGAATGATGTCTAGATCACTTGAGGTCTTTTAAAATCTCAAAAAATGACATTACCTTACTAGATACCTTCTTTAACATAGATTAAAATGACTCATTTTCAATTGCATACCTTGCACATTCATCTTCTTTAGACTTTGAGCTTATAGACATGATTTTTAATTTAAAACTAAGATGTTTTAACATACCTTCATGCTACTTGGCATCTTCATCCATTCCTTCCTCATACACACTAAATTGGTCCTCAAAGTCTTTGAGTTTATATTTCATCTTCTTATTGATCTTATTCTCAATTTTTAGTTCTTTATGAGCATTTATCAATGCAATATCATAGTCCACCTCATCTTCATCATTTGAATAACTCTAAGTAGAATCCTTTTAATGTGATAAACTTATTTCCTCAACCATAAAAAGGGCACTATATTGAATACGAGAATTATCTTCATGATCATACTTTAAGTCACTGTCTACACTCTCATCTGATGAGTTTCAATCATATTTGGTGTAGAGAATCTTTTTGTCCTTAAATTACTTCTTGTTATCAAACATTCTAAAACACTTCTTACTTTTATTAGACTTATATGATCTCTTTCCATCATCATGACCATAACCATTCTCTTCATCATCATCCTTCTTATACTTATGAGGGTATTTATTAGTAATATGTCCTATCTCACCATAATTGAACCATTTAAGGGGTAGTTTACCTTTATAATTGCATGAACCTATTCTTAATTTTATTGAAATCAAAGAAATTATTTGAACCTCATCTATATCAAGAATGTCATCCTCCTCAATTTTATTACCTTAGAACTTCTTCTTTGTCTTCATTTCAATCTTAAAAGATGCTTCCTTCATTGGTGGTATATCATCATTCTTCCTCATCTCATAGGTAGTAAGGGTACCATTTAATTGATCCATCTTCAACTAAGGTCATGAATCTCTTCTATATTAGATACTTCTAGATCAAACTTAGGAGATAGAGACCTCAGTACCTTTTGAACAAAAATAGCCTCTTTAAGGTTCTCTCTAATACCTCTGATGATGTTCACAATCTCAACAACTCTCTATAGAAAGGATTCCATAGTATCATATTCATTCATCTTGAGACTCTCAAATTGCCTTTTGTGAGTCTATAACTTAAAAATCTTGACCTTTGAATCTCCTTCATAGATGATCTATGTTTTATCCCATATCTCTTTAGTAGAATATCAATGGATTACCTTGGTGTATTCAGTCTTTAAAAGACCAAAAGTAATAGAATTCATTGTCTTGGAATTATTCTCAATCAAATTCTTATCTATAGCCTAAAGATGGATGAATAGTAAAGTCATAATAACCATCCATAATATATTTCCATACATCAAACCATAGGGATATAATGTATGTCCTCATCTTGACACTGCAAAATGCATAATTAGATCCATTAAACAATGGTGCTTTCTTATTATATAAACCTCATTGATGACTACCCATATTGTACCTTAGATCATGTTTAAGTTGTTAATCATTTACCAAAGGACCCGCTATGATACCAATTGTTAAAGGTATAATCACTGAGGGGTGGGTGAATCAGTGAGCCCAAATATTTCAATTTTAATTACAACCCTTTAAACTATTAACCAATCAACATATGTCAAATTGATCAAAAAATATTAAAAAGAGTGATCATTCATTCAATGTATATAGAATATCAAACACGTAACATATAGTTCCTATGGGAAACCCTTATGGAGAATAAATACACTCTCAAACATACATAATATCAAACACATAACACATAGTTCATATAAGAAACTCTCATGGGGATTAAAACTAACTCTCAATCCTGAAACATAAATGGACTACTATCCTATAAAAAATTACAAACAAGAGGATGATCAAATATTTTAGACCAATAAACCTTGATCATATCCTCCTAACAAAAGGTATTTAGTGAAATGCTTGTTTCAGAAGGAACAACTACCCCTAAGGAATACCAAGTCCTTTATAACCTCATTTGAATAATGCCTTAACAATGATGTATTAAAAATATAATTATTTATTACTATTTATAACCCCTACTTAAAATTTATCTCTATCTCAAACAAGCTTCTCACATAGGCATGCCACTATCTCTTTCCTTATTCACTCAACTATCCTCATATGCACACTCAGACATCTTCACATATCATAAAACTATAATAAAACTATCTTGAAATTAATAACATGACCTATAAGTCATATACATATTAAAAAAACTATTTTAATCATTAAGTCAACCAACAAACACACTACCTATCCTTCTTTCTGTGCTCACACAAGCCTTCTATAAAATCTCACATACATTCCTAGAAACTAACACATTCAGTTTCACTATATATAGAGAAATCATGAATTAAAAATATCATAATATTTAATATTGGAAAAAATACATTCCTTCACCCTTAATGCATCACACATAGGTCACACTTAGGCACAATTCACTTTTAAATAGGACTAAACTACTTTTAGGTCCTATGGAGACCCAGTCAGCTCTTTGACACATCTCTAGAAAAAAAGAACATAAAAACATTTTAAAAAATCATGTAACAATTATATATTATCTATATTTCCCCCTTAAGTTCCAAAAACCATCCCATTCCCATTTATCTTAAGCACAAATAGCTCAAACAATTATCTGTACACACAGTCATTATGGCCAAACACATAGTCACATTCTAAGCCTTTATTCATACTACATATGATTGGTCAATACTTCATAAATAACATATATAATCCTCATGTAGTATAAAACACTCATAAATATATAATTCACAATGAAACATTGAAACAACATCTACATAAGCTCAATTAGTCTTCTCGGGTCACTTGTAGAGTAAGCACAAACACATAGTCAAATTGGAACCTTAATACATTTGATCTTAAAAACTTTAATACATTAAAATTAATATTTACAGATGAAATTTGGAATGATATACAAATTTACTTTTTACACCATGAAAAAATTCTACATATATCAAAAGATATGCATGCATGTTCAAATTTAGCCTCCTGGACAAGTTTTAAGCATTATTGGCTCTGTGACAGAAGATTTTGAGAAGGCATTTTAATGGTATTATATCTCACATGGAAAAAGGTTTTGTTATAAATTTTTTACATGTTTTTATGCCAATATGAAAGGTTTTCATATGGTTCAAATGTGATGTCATGATATAACATAAAAACTAGAAACTAGTCTTTTCCTTTGCAAAATTCAAATATTCAAATTCAAATGGTCACGGTTAAACCTCGAACACCATTGTCACATATCATGTAATTAATTTTAAAATAAAATATACACCATATATTTTTCATCTTTAACAAATAGGAATCAATTCTCAAAACTTTTACCTCAGTCACTTTGACCTCATCTCATTCACCCTTGCAATGTTGACTAAATAGGCATGATCAATCTCTATAGATCAGCTAGATCTTTAACTAGAAATTATCACCATTAAATAAATATATAAGAACACCCACTCATAATAATATATTTATCCTTTACCTTTTCTTATTTTTTAAACAACATGCACTTCTTCCCATCTTGTTGCTTCTTATCATCTTGGAACACACATGCTTTGTTGCTCTTTTATAATATGCTTGATCTTTATCTTTACTAAAATACTATCACATTAACCCATTTGAATATATGAACACCATTTAATTTATAATTATGAGCTATCATCAACCATTTTATCTATAATAGGTCTAAATCTTTAACATCATGCAAATTGACTAAGTATGGGGACCAATTACAATATGTCTGAAAAACCTACTTTTCATAGATATGTCATTTATCTCAGGTAATATCATGACATCACATTTGAAACATATGAAAACCTTTCATATTGGCATAAAAACATGTCAAAATATTCTAACAAAACCTTTTTCCATGTGAGATATAACACCATTAAAATGCCTTCTCAAAATCTTCTGTCACAGAGCCAATAATGCTTAAAACTTATCTAAGAGGCTAAATTTGACCATGCATATCTTTTCCCACACTTTGATGCTTCACCTAAACACTAGTAAAAATAATTAGTTATAAAATTTAGAAAACCCATATGATTACTTTATCTTGAAACATCCACACATGTGAGATATAACTTCATCAATATGCTTACTTGACTCTTCTTACCACATCACTATCAAAATGTTTAGGAGTCTAACTTCTCACCCACATATCTTTGAATTAAATTAGGTACATTAATTGAGTGTTATTAAATATCAAATATGTATAAATATTATTTTAACCATATGACCAACTCCCATAACTCATCCACATGTGGGAATGGTGATGTCATCAAACTACCTAGTCATATTTTCTACCACTAGACCAAAACTATTTGGATGAAAACCATGGACTACCAAATGAATTATAATTATGAAAATAAGTACTAAAATAATATATAACATATTATATAACTTTTTTTCATTCTCCAATCACTATATTCATCCTTGAACATCTCTAATCAATCCATAACTGAATATTAACCAATCTAACTTCAAGCATACTAGGACAAGCACAGTGCATGATTTGTCATTATAACTTAAGCTATCAAATCACTTCATCCACTAAATATTAAACCTCCATATAATCATTTATAATACCCCAATAATCTCCCCCTTTTTCATTGATGTCAATAAACATCATATGTACAAATATACAACTCACCTTCTCTCTCTTCAAGTATTCCCACAATAGGAACTATCTCCACCTTTGACAGAATGAGAAAATGGGAACCCACTGATCTTAAGGATGTAAAAATAAAATAAATAATAAATTAAAATCTTATAAATATTATAAAACTACCCCTTACCTTGATCCTACATCTTTTTTCCTTGATAACTTCTTGTTCCATGCCAACCCTTTTCTTCAACCAAGTATTGAAACTAATGAAGAAAGAACACACAAAAGAATTTAAATATAATTTAAATGAGAAATAAACATATAAGAGGGACTCCCCCTAATATAATTGAGCCATTACTCCACTTGATCATTTTTAGATCTCCATATACCACGAAGAACCACCATGTAGACTTTCTATCATTCTCTCTAAAGACACTTCTATAACAACAAACTTTAAATCTACACTATAAAAAATAGTAAACATGCCCTAAACCAACTTAAGAACACACCTTAAAAATACCCATGCATTTATATTTTGGAGTATTTGATCAAAAGGCATTGTTCTTCACAATAGGTCTATCTGGGCTTATTGTTGCCCTACTTGGAACTTGCTTAGCCCATAATTTTTAGTAGACACATATTTAGGACCTAAAACTTCATATATTTATAATTTAATATTCTGCCTTAAGCACACCAATTTTTATTACCAATATCATCCTATGAAACATATTTCCTTCACAAACATACTAGCCAATTAGCCCTTCAACTTGATAAAAACTTAAATAACTTGAGGACCAAAAACCTTAAAATATTTATGAATATTGATTTGACAACTCATTTATCCCATTAAACATATTGAAAATCCTTAGACCTCAACTCATAAGTTAGTCCACTTTTCTATTAAAGTCCAAAACCCTAAAATCTCAAAACAAACAAGGTCAACATAGTGCCTTTTAGTTAATGTACACTTTTGAAACTTCTTTTACACCTAGATACAACCATTACACACTTATAGATGAATATTTAAGCTTTCACACCTTTAAGAACCTTGACTTTTTATAACCCATTTTAGGACCTATAAGCTCTTAAGCATAAATTGGAACACCCAAGAGCTAACAAAAATCTTCAAATTGACTTAAACATACCTCTAGATCACAAAAACACTTAGAGAATGTTATAATAAGGTCAACATATCTTTATATCCAAAAATATCATCTTAGAAAATCATAAATCCTCCTTGTCATCTATGAACCTTTAATATAACTCTATAGACTGCTCCATATATAATTATCAACATTATGACATCATCTCAACATATTTTACACTTGGAAATACATGTTCTAATTGAAAGAACTCATATCTAGCCTTATAGGACCTTTTAAAGATCACCATAGTAATACTTGATTCTCCATCGAAAGGAGTCTTTTAAGAAGCATAAACAAAGACATCCTTTACACTAGTAAGCTCTAAAACAAAGTGAAGTTAGGAGTGGCCCACATCTCCTAAATAACCATTGGAATCCTATTATATATATATATATATATATATATATATATATATATATATATATAGGCTAGATTGTCCTTGATCTTCTTAGACTTAATAAAAATAACTTGCTTCTTGAATATAACATTATCCTTTTTATGATAGAATTGACAACACATGAAGCACCTATGGAATCTTGACATACCTTTTCATTTGAAGAATCAACCTTGTAGCTTGGAAACTCATCACTAGGTATAAAAAAATGATGTTTTTTATATGAAGACTACTCAACAATAGTAGGTTATTCACTTGGATCCATACACATCTCAAGACTAGCCTCAACTAGTACCTTAGTCTTCTTATTGAGCTGGTCTATTCAATATCAATATGAGTAGATAATGAAATCCCTTGGCATTATTTAGCTTCTATAGCATTCTTCACCATAAAAAATAGATTACATGGTCCTATAGACTCATCATACCTCCTACTTACCAACTTTGGTCTCCATGAGTTGATTTGCCTTCTTCCTTGAACTCTAAGAACTTGATTAAACATATTCTAACTTGTATGCCTCTACTTGTATAATATAGCAATGTGACCTCTCTTTTGGTAGTTGAAGCACATCATATCTTTTGTAAAAACCTCATTTTATCTTGCCAAATTTGGACAAAATCTTTCAATGTGTCTTAGTTCATAACTATTGTAGCACTCAATATCTCTTAAATGACTTGCCTTACCTTAAATGGATTACTTTTTGTAAAGTTTCCTATATCATGACAGTTGAAGCACTTAACCTTGCTCACACATTTTAACTTATTACCCCCATCATAGTCCCATGAAAACTCAATCTTGGTAGGTCTTCTACATTCTCTAGCTCTATGCCTAAATTTATTACAAGTATAGAAGTAACCATTGAAATTTTCATACCTCATTACATTTAGTTATTTGATCTAATTTGACTTCATTATATGAGAAATTTCATTCCTTATCTAATAATTTTCCTTCAAAGGCTGATTATCCTTGTTCACATTAGTCTTCATCTTGCCTTGAGTTGCAATCTCTAGTTCTTCCTTATATCCAAGACTAATATTATCTCTTGCATGTTTTTAATTATTTATAATATTATCTAGATCACTTGATATCTTTTCAAATCTCACAAATGACATTGCCTTACTATATACCTTCTCTAAATTAGATCTTAGTGACTCATTTTCAATTACATGCCTTGTACATTCATCTTCTTTATCCTTTAGGCTTATACATAGGATTTGCAATTCAAAACTGAGATGTTTGATCATATCTTCATAATCCTTGGAATCTTCATCCATTCTTGCCTCATACACACTGAATTACTCCTCAAATTCATTGAGTTTAGATTTCATCTTATTATTGATGTTCTTATCAATATTCAATTCTTCATGAGAATTTATCAATGCGGTCTCATAGTCCACCTCATCTTCATCATGATTTAAACAACTCCAAGTATAATCCTTTTGATTTGAGAAGCATCCTGCCTCCACCATGAAAAAGGAACTATCTTCAATAGGACCATCATATTCATGATCATACTTTGAGTCACTGTCTCCACTCTCACCTAATGAGCTATAATCTTATTTGGTGTAGAGACTCTTTTTGTCCTTGAAGTATTTCTTCTTGTTATCAAACCTTTTGGAACATTTCTTGATTTTATTAAAACTAAATGATATCTTTAAATCATCATGAACTTGATCATTCTCTTCATCATCATCCTTCTTATACTTATGAGAGTACTTATTATCAAAGTGTCCTATCTTACCACAATTAAAGATTTTGAGGGGTAGTTTATCTTTATACTTTCCTAAACCTATTATTAATTTCATTGAAATAAAATCAATTAGTTCATCCTCTCTATATAAATAATTTCATCCTCCTTGATTTTATTACCTCAGAAATTATTATTTGTCTTCATTTTAGTCTTGAAAGATGTTTCCTTCTTTAGTGTTATATCATCAATCTTCGTCATCTCAAAGGCATTAAGGGTGCCATGAAATTGATCTATATTCAACTAAGTAAGGTCATGAATCTCTTATATATCAAATACTTTTGAATCAAACTTGGGGGATAGAGACCTTAATACCCTTTCAACAACAATAGACACTTCATGGTTATCTCCAAAACCTCTGATGATGTTCACAATCTCATCAAATCTCTAAATAAAGGATGCCATAGTATCATCTTGAGAATTTCTAATTATTTTTTGTGATTCTACAACTTAGAAAGATTAACCTTTGAAAATCCTTCATAAATGATATGTATTTTGTCCTGTATCTCTTTAGTAGAATTACAATGGATTACCTTGGTGTATTTAGTCTTTGAAAGACCACAAGTAATAACATTCATTGCCTTATATTTTTTCTCAAAAAACTTCTAATCTATGGTACTAGATGGAGGAATAGTAGGAGAAACATTACCATCCACAACATATTACCATACATCAAACCCTAAGGATATACTTTATGTCCTCATCCTAGCACTCTAAAATGCATAATTAGATCCATTAAACAACAATGCTTACTTAATAGATAAACCTCCTTGATGACTACTCATATGTACCTTGGATCATTATCAATTTGTTAAGCCCTTACCAAAGGAATAGCTCTGATACCAATTTTTAGAGGTACCATCATTGAGGTGGGGGAGGTGAATCAGTGAGCCCAAATACTTACATTTCAATTGCAGTCCTTTAAAATATTAAATAATTTGAATGCATAAAATTTATCAAACAATAGTAACAAGAGAGATAATTTATTCAATTCATACACAAGATAAAACACATAACACATAGTTCCTATGGGAAACCCTCATGGAGAATAAAAACCACTCTCAAGAATACACAATATCAAACAAATAACACACAATTCATATGGGAAATGCTCATGGATAATAAAACCCACTCTCAATATTGAAAAAAAATGGACTATTTTTTTATAATAAATTAAATAAAAGAGACCAATCAACTCCTTTAGAGTAGAAAACCTTGATCATATCCTCGTGACCAATGGTGTTTATTGAAACACATATTTCACAAGGAGTGATTTCCACTAAGGAAGACCAAGTCATTTAGACCCTCATTTAAACACCTCCACCTGAGAAATGGTGTATTAAACACTTTATTATGGATATATATTTATATAACCCCTACACAAACTCTCTCTATATCTCAAATAGACCTCTGACATAGGCATGCCATAATCTTTTTCCTTCTTCACTCAAACTATACTCATATGTAAACTCAAACCTCTTCCCATATTCTCAAATTGAAATAGAACTATCATAACTTTAGTAACATGAAATAAAGTTCATAAACATATTTGAAAAACTATTATTCCCATTAAATCAACCAACATGCACACTACATATCCTTCCTTCTTCACTCACACAAACCTTCTCTAAAATCTAACATACATTCCTAGAAACCAACACATTTGGTTTCACTATATATAGAGAAATAATATATTAAAAAGATAAAATTAATTATTATCAGCCAAAATACATGCCTCCACCCTTATGACATCTCACATAGGTCACACTTAAGCACAATCCACTTTTAAATAAGGCTCAATCACTTTTAGGTCCTATGGAGACCCATTTAGCTCTTTGACACATCTCTGAGAAAACAAAGAACATAGAAATTTTTTAAAACATAATTTACCCATTAAAAATTATCTATATTTATACCTTAATTTACAAAAACCATCACAGTCCCATTTAGCTTAAGCACAAATAGCTCAAACACTTATCTATACACAGAATCATTATGAACAAACACATAGTCACCTTCTAAGCCTTTGTTCATATTGAATATGATTGGTGAATACTTCAGAACTCACATAGAGCATATTTAAATAGTATAAAACACTCCAAAATATATAATTCATAATTAAACATCAAAATAACATCTACATAAGCTCAATTACTCTTCTCAGGTCACTTACAGAGTAAGAATAAACACAGTCAATCTAGAACCTTAATATCATTAACTATAAACACTTATATATATATATATATATATATATATATATATATATATATTAAAATTAATATTTACAAATTAAACTTGGAATATTATAAAATAATTCTTTTTACATGATGTGAAAATTCTACATACATCGAAAGATATAGCATAAAAACCAGACACTAGTCTTTTCCCTCACAAAATTCAAATTTTAAAATTCAAATGGTCACGATTAAACCTCAAACACCATGATTGCATCTCATGTCCTCACTGATTATATAGAATATGCACCATCGATATTTTTTTTATTTGTAACACATACGCACCAATTCTCAAACTTTAAACCTTAGTCACTTTGACCTCATCTTGTGCACCCTTACAATGTTAATTAAATATGTAATGTTGATCTCTTTGGATCAACCACGATTTTAATTAGTAACAATCACCATTTGATCAATCTATACGAAAACATGCTCACCATTATATCCTTATCATTTTATTAGTCATTAAATAATGTGCACTTCTTTCCATCTCACTACATCCTATTGTCTTAGAACACACACACTCCATTGATCTTCTATAAGATACTCAATCGTTATCTTTTCTAAACAACTATCACATTGACCAATTTAACTCTATACACACCATTGGATATATAATTATGATTCTTTTTAACCATTTTATCTCCACTAGGTATATATCTTTAACATAATTTAAATTTAAATAGTATGGGGACCAACTGCAATATGCTTGAAAAGCTTACTTTACATAGATATATCTTTTGCCTTGATTAATCTCATGAGCTCACATTTTCACCATATGAAAAACTCTCATATGGGAGTATAACCATTTCATAAAATTATCCTAAAACCTTTTCACATGAAATATATAATGTCATTTAAATGCCTTCTCAAAATCTTCTATCACAGAGCCAACTATGCTTAGAACTTGTCATGGAAGCCAACTTTGAACATGCATATCTTTTCTTGAACTTTGGTGCTTGACCTAAACATTAGTACAAATAAACTAGGCATAAAATTTATAAAACCCATATGACCAAATTCCCATGAAAAATCCACATGTGTGAGATATAAATTTATCAATATCCTTACTTGGATCTTCTTGCCACATTGCAAATTTGGCTAAGTATGGGAAAACACTGTCAAAATCCCCAAGAGCCCAAATTTGTACCCACATATCTTTGAATTCATTTATGTTCATAAATTGAGATTTATTTCATAAAAAATAGGCAAAAATTTTTATAACAACGATATTACCAACTTCTCCTAACTCATCCACAAGTGGTAATGCTGATGTCATCAAATTACCTACTCAATGTTTTTACCACTAGACCCAAACTGTCTAGATGAAAACTATGGACTATCAAATGAATTATAATTATGAAAATAATCACTAAAATCATACATAAAATATTAGGGACATATTTCACATGATACAATCACCATACTCTTCCCTTAACATCTCTAATCAAGCCAAAACTTAAGATCAACCAAGCCAACTTTAAGCACACTAGGACTAACACATTACACACTTTGACATTTTCACTTAATCTATCAATGAAATTCATCCACTCAATAGGACACCTCCATGACATCATCATGACATCATTAAAATTACTCTAAAAAAAATTCATAGGTGAAAAAAATATTAAATTATGAAATCCTGACAAGACAACTATAGCCACAGTCAAACACTCATAATTTTATGGGTATGTTGCTATAGGATCAACATAAAAATAGATATATCATAGTGAATAGGTTTGACCTAGAGTATCACAAAGTTTCAAAATTTTATGAGTAGGTTTCACATAATATACATAGTCCATCTATAATATTATATTTATAGAATATAAAAGTGGTGTGTTCATTCCTTGCCAATTTTCCATCTACATTTCTTAGTCTAGTTTTATTTGTAGTTATTACATTCATTTCTCATTATATATTAATAGATACATCTACAAAAATTATTTTCATTCATTTATTATTATATATTTTTAATTGAAACTATTTTATTCCCTATTTTTCTTAAAACCAAAAAAGGGTAAACATAAATGGTGATCCTATTATTTTTAACACTCATATAACCTAGGGTTTCTCTAAACCCATTTCTCTTGAGAGCATGTCTATTTTTTATATTATGATCCTAGGTTTTATCACTCCTTCAGACCTATACCTTTGTGTATGCATCATTTTATTGTCCTCACTATTTGAATTAAGAGAAATTGATGCAAGTAACTTATTTATATTCAATACTATACTAAACAATATGCATATTTTAAATGATGATTATGCTTTATCTATGTTAAATGAAGCATGTTGAACTAGTAATTAGTGTAATTTTTAATCATATTATTTCTAAAAATATTAGTGCATATGTTCTTATAAACCTTTATTTTCTAAAGGAAATGATAAAAATTAAATAACAATATATGAAATGTGTTTTCCTCCTTTAGGGTTTGGGATTATTTTCTCACATATTATACAATTCAAATGAATGTTTGAATATCTCACATCATACTACACCTATACCAAGTAGTGTGGTTATACATAATGTCAATCACACAACTTAACATTTGAATGAGATTATTGATAATATAATCATTCCTATACATGATTTAATCAATATGAGACATGATATAAGATATATATAAAGTCAAATATGTAGTTTAACATTAAAATAAATATTATTTAAGGCTCAATTTTTAAATAATATAAATATTAGACATCATATAAAAAATAACATTTTGGAAAAGATATTTCACATGACTCTCTCATTCCTAAATTAGAGTTATTTTATGGTCATG
The DNA here is from genome assembly GCA_037957365.1 of Torreya grandis. Lineage (NCBI taxonomy): Eukaryota > Viridiplantae > Streptophyta > Pinopsida > Cupressales > Taxaceae > Torreya > Torreya grandis. Next base: position 322,456 of record JARHVA010007395.1, read on the forward strand.
GATATCCTCAAGAGTTTTAGAACACAATAATGTCTATAGTTAATTGTGAATATCATCCTTTGATACTACTAGAAATGTTTTATAAAATTTTGGTTTGCAATGCCTTAGATTGGTTATATTATTCACCTATTTACTCCATTGATTGAGTGGGACATTATAAAAAAGTATTCATATATAATTGTTGGCATGTTGTTGTCATTGATGTCAAATATTAAAAAATACAAATGGAAGTATGTGATATGTCAAGGTACATAAAAAAGGGTTGCAATGATGTTGTCATGAGAGAGAAGAGTGTCATTATAAGAAGAGAGAGTGTTGCATAGATGAGAGTTGTCATGAATGTTAAGAGTATGAAGAGGTCTGTAAAATTCATTCATGTCATGATATGAAGAGGTATGTATGTGTATAGTGTGGTAGAGTCATGACATGAATATTTTTAGGGTGAGCCATGTGAAGGAAGAATAGTGAAATGAATGAACAAAGGTATATGATGTGACAATGAGCATTAAAAGATGTCTAATCATATGAATCTTAGGCATGTGGTTATATGTCTATATGAGGATATAAAATATTTTTTTCATTATAAATATAATGGTGTAGTGATATGAGTGTGTTGTGATGTCTTATGTCTAGTTATCTAATGTTTTGTTGAGGTAATGACATGGAAGGAATAGGTCAAGTTGTCAATTACGTTAGAAGATTGATCTTAGTCATGGAATGATGAAGGTTTGAGTTGGTGACATGATGAGGTAATTTAAATTAGGCATGTGATAGGTTGTGAAGGTTTTTTTATCATGATAAGAAGGTGTGGATGCACTCAAAAGTGTTTCAAAGTGAGTCTTTGAATATAGGTCATTTAGTTTTGGTCTAAACGTAGACCATTATTTAGCCTTGTCTAGCCTAATTAGGAATGAGGATCATATTTCATGGTGAATTTGTAAATTTTATATTTTATATAGGTAATTAAATTTATTTAAAAATTTATCATGAATTATGAGGCCATGGTTTATAGGAAAAGGCATGAAAAGTAGTTTTGAAGTCTCTGGAGTGCATATAATAAAGGTATGCAAACTTGAGAATGAATTTAAGGGATTTTCTGGCACATATAACCTCTTTATGGTAAATTTATATATTAATTATATATTTTTAATATTATTATATAATATCTCCAAGTATTGGTTTTGGTTTTAAGGGGCAGTCCTTTATGAATAATGATTAACACCAAAACCTGTGTTAAACCTCCCTAAAACCCTAATAAGGACCCACTGTAGAATATATTTCTAAAATAATATTATAATGGATATAAATTATCAATAAAACTATTTTTTATTGTATTTTAATCTCTTATTCACCTCCAGGTGGTATTGAGTTATCAGGTGAGTAAGAAGACCCTATATGAAAGGGCTTGTTTGTGAAGAATTTGTTATAGTAGTAAAAATTTGAATTAGTAAATAAAATAAAATGGACGGAAGAAGGAGATATAGACTAATAATTAATTCATATTATGGTTTATGGATATTTTATACCTTTAAAATATTCTAAACTAGTCTTCCAAGTTAGCCAATCGTAGATAGACCTAATGGTGTAAATAGTGTAAAACCCAAACATAAGTGAGAAGATGAATTTGAATGTGTTTTCATGGTATAATGATGAAAAAAGTGAATGTATATTTTTTTTTATGAATTTTAAATCATTTTAACTCTTTTTATATGTTTTTGAGGTTAGTGAATATGGTGAAAAAGTTACTCGCAAGTTGACCTATCTAGTTCAGTTTAGATTGTGTGATATAGGGTCAAGAAATTGGTCTAGAAGACCAATATTTTCCATTTGACCATATTATATTTATATATTATGATATTTTTTATATCCCATAGGATAATTAAACTTAACCATAATCCATATAAATTTTATACACAGGTGTTGGAGGTCTAAGTGACCATGACTATGTTTTAAATATTCTGATAGTTCTGAGTGAGTGTTACGATGAGTTGATCTTGAAGTCTTAAGCTCTAAGTTAAAGTGTTACAATAATTTTATTATGAAAATGATGTCATGGAGAAAATATATAATTTTTTTTTCATAACTAAATAAATTAATGGTGTTTAATATTTACTTTTGCAAGAAGACTTTTAAGGCACACAGGCCTAATAAGACAGTTTGTCCTAAAAGAGGTTTCATGGTATGAATGAAAGACATAGGTAAAATAAATAATAAATAAGGTTAGTATATTTATTTTTATAATTTAATAAATGGTTATAAGCTTTTAGATATGTATATTTAGTCCCAAGAGATTCAAGCTTTGATGCTTACAAGATATACCTAATACCATTAGGTCTCCACGAGACTTAAAAGTGAAATGTGGCCTAATTGAGTTATGATAGACCACAAGGGACTAAAATTTCATTTGAATAATGTTTATTATGTGTCATAATACATATTATATGTCTTACATAATATTTTAGGGGTGTGTGATTGACCAATTGGTATATGAACAAGAGATGAATATATATACAAGGATATCTAGGCTTATTTGGATAATCTTAGAGTACATGAATAGATTGTTAAATCAATGAGCATAAGGATGTTGAAAAAATGTTTTAAAACTTATGAGATATAATATAATCATATCATGAAGATAATATATTTTTTTGGTAGTTAAATATCAAGGTCATATAACCTATTCAATCTTGAAGATGACTAGTTGAGCAAAGAAGCTTAAAGGTAGTTTTGAGAGAGATCAAGTGGAGCAAAGGTAAAGGATTGATAATTGTCTATTAAGAGGATATAAAATTTTCATCAAGTATTTTTTTAATTATTTATGACATTGGATATATTTCAAATAGATTATATATAGAGATAAGTGGAATAATAGAAGAAAGAAGTGTGATTGTCTAAGTTGGTTCTTGGACAAAGAGGGAGTTGAAGCTTTCTTGCAGGTTGGTGATTGTAGAATTAGTCTTGGATAAGTTTGTGATTTGTAATTTTTTTTTTATAAATACATTTTATTTTGGTTCTTTATGAATTGTATTATGACTTATTTTTTTCTTAGTCGTGGGGGTTATAGCCTCTTAACAATAGTGTGCTTGCTAAAGTCAAGTGGGTGCATTATAATTTGGGGTTGGTACTCCAAGTTGGGTTAGTTATAAACCAAATTTGACACATTATATTATATGAGAGTTTTTACAAGAATTAATTTAGTGTGTTTTATTCCCTCATAAATTTTTACCACATATGTGGTGTGTCATCTTGTTTCATGATCATTTGATTGGCTCTTAATCTATTGCTAGATCACTAAGTTACTTTGAGTGATTCATTAATATTTAAGGGAAATTGATTGAAATTTTATAAATAATTATTCATGACCCACCCTCTCATTAATTATTATTAAAACAATTGGTATCATATCTTGGTCCTTTGCATCAGTCCTAACAACTTGAAGGAGATCCTTGAAGCATAAGCATGTCTAGTGAGCAAGTACAAGGAGGATTCTCAACCAATAAGGATAATCTCTTCAATGGTACTAAATATGAATTTTTTAGAATAAAAATTAATACATATGTAATTTCCTTGGTTTATGATAGATGATAATCTATTTTTGATGGATTTACTTCACTCTACACCACCAACTAATGTAGAAGTCAAGAATACAAGTGAGAACAATTATAGGGTGATGAATGCCATCTTTTGTGGTATTTAAAAAGTATAATTTTTTAAGGTCATGCATTTTGATATATCTAAAGGTATTTAGGAAATGTTTCATACCATCTATGAAGGAGACACTAAAGTTAATTTGGAAAAGTTGTAGACTCACTGAAGGTAGTTTTAAATCCTGATAGTGAAAGAGGATGAAAACATTGCATCCTATCTATTCAGAGTAGATGAAATGGTAAATGTCAGTAGAGTCCTAGGAGAGAATTTAGAAGAATTAATAGTAATATAAAAGGTATTGACATCTCTAAAATCTATGTTTGATTCAAATGTGTCTATTGTGAAGTAGATAAAAGACCTTAACATAATACATGTAGATGAGCTTCATGGCATCTTTATTACCTATTAAATGAGAATGAGTGAGGGAAGACCTTCTAAAAAGGAAAATAAATTAAAATCTAAGGAAAAGTCACAAGATAAGAAGGATAATAAAATTTTTTATACCGACATTGATGATGACAAGATAGAAGCCAAGTTCATTAGAAAACTAAAGAAAGGTTTAAGTATAAGGGCAAGTTTCCATTCAAATGTTTTAACTATGGTAATATTGGTAACTTTGAATCTAAATGTCCTAAAAAGGATAGGATTTATCATGATTAACATCATGGTGATGATAATAATATCTATAATCTTGAAAAGAGAAAAATGGGTTTCAGGAAGTATGAAGACAAGAAATGGTCATTCAAGAACAAAAGATGTTTCTATACCAAATAAGATAGTATCTCATTTGATGTAAGTGACACTATTACATATGATAATGATGATGATATTAATGATCATGATAATAATGGAACCTTATTTATGGATATTGAAATAGATAATGAGGGTTTCTTAAAAGGTAAAAGCCTTATGGATGATGAAGAATCAACTAAAGAAGAGGATAAAGTGAACCTTGAGGAATAATTGGTGATTTTTCTATAGGAATTGAAGTTATAAAGAAGGAAGAATTAAAAAATAAGATCATTGGTTAAGATTTATGAGGATCAAATCATTCTCTTTGAAGAAATACTAAGTAATAAAACCAATGAAAATGACGATATCATAAAACTATTGGAAACTCATATTGAAATTGTCACTCCAAGTCTTAAGATCAAGGAGGGTGATTACATCAAGTTTAGAATATAAATGGAGTCCTTAAAGGTACTATTGGATCAGGTAATAGTCAAGTTGAAGACACATAAGATATTTGAAATGAGTACTAAGGTTATTAGTGATATTTTGAGTGGTTAAAGGCCTCCACATGAAAAAATAGGTCTTGGGTTCAAGGAATACCACAAAGACAATAAGGATAGTTAGAACTCAAAGACCTACATAGGAACCCTCAAATTTGAGACTCAAAGTGATCATCATCAATTCAAGAGTAGCAACATGAAATTAAACATGAAGAGACTAATTAGGCAGCCCAATATAATGAGGTCTTCAAATTATTTCAATGGTTATTATTTTTATTATCATAACTTTTGTCATAGATAAAGTGATTATAGAATGGTCTCAAGGAATGAGTTATCATGGGACCATGGGAGGAGTGATCAATCAAGAGGTAAGTATAAAAATGTTGTTTTCTATAGTTGTCATAATATGTGACACATTGAAATTTTTTATCCTAATAGATTTATAAGGCCCTCAAGGCTTAAAATGGTATATGGATCTCCTAGAGTACATGAGAAGGGTAAAACATTGGTATGAAAGCAAAATAAAGTTAGGACTGATCATATTGAGCCTAAGAGTCAAAATAGATTATTTGATAATATAGAGAAATGATCAGAAGTAGAGTAATGTTAGGAACATGCATGATATACATATATTAACAAGTAAGTCAAAGAGAAGAAGAAGGATGATAAGGTGGATGAGATGAATGCTTCAGTCAAGATTAAGTGGATTTCATGATAGGACTATTAGTCTCATAATTTTAAGATGGAAAGAAAAGTGATTTGGAGATTTGGGAATATCATGAATTCAAGATGTTTTGAGATCCTTATGGAAAGGGGTGAATCTATTAGGATTCATGAAGACACTCTTGTATCATTAGAAGCATGAGGTTAAAATCAAAGAAGGATTCATATTGAGAGGTTTCTAGGTTGTGTATGTTACAAGGTATGGAGTTGTTTGATTTGTATCTAGTATGTATATAAAAATGTCAAAGGAGTTTTAGTTAGTATGATAATTGATTCTAGAGATAAATTTATGGGGAGTCATGATATGGAATGCAAGTCTAAGCACAAGATTTTATCTAGAGACATTGGAATATGGATTGGTGTGCAAGACCAATATGGTCATAGATATAAGTTGGATGTTATTGATAGACATGTAAGTGTCATGTAATCCTATGTAAATGATTGGTATATAAGAGGTAAGCAAACATTTGTTCTATTTTTCTAAAATTTAATAGCTTGATTTGTGTTGAGAAGTGGTATTGGTATCAATATGCTTGAAGGATATTAAAAATGGTTTGTGAGTCTTGATCACTCATATGATGAGAAAAAGTTGTGAGGACAAATTGGGAGTTTAATAAGATGATTCATTAGCTTCAATAGTAGATGAGTAATTGTCTATGTTAGATAAGGTATATATAAAACATGAAGATAGGTTGAAGAATGTGTCAAAGACTGAGAGGATATTTGTATCATGCTTCATAGACTCTATGATCCTATTAACAAAAGGGGGAGAGATCAGAAAGGTATAAATTTCATAATGGGGAGAAGTATAATGTTTGGAGGTATTTTTTACAGTGGTTTCCATTTTGTGACACAAGAGGAGAGTATGGAGTTAGGGGTAGCTTTGTAGCTTTGTGTTGTGAAGTGTCAAGATAATGAAAAGAAGCATGGTTTCTTGAGGTAAAGTTTAAGTGTTCTATTAATTGTCTACAACAATTGATATGAGCCTAAGGTGAGTTTTTATTAGCATTTCATTTTGTTTTTTTATTTAATTTTAGGTCCAAAAATAAGATGAATTTTTTTGAATACCTTTTTTCATTAACGTCAAAAGGGGGAGAATGAGCAGATGTAAAAATACCATTTTGAAGTGATCTCATATTGTAGTGTGTTTGCCATTAATAACAAAGGGGGATTTTATTGGAGTGTTTTTGTCATTGATGTCAAAAGGGTGCATCATGTAAATGCATAATGGTCTTTGATGTCAAAGATGACTAAGTACATATGGTAGTATGTGATATGTCAAGTAACATGAAAAAGTGTTGCAATGAGTATTTCCATGACAGATAAAAATGTCATCATAATAAGAGAGAGTGTTGCATGGATGAGAGTTGTCATGAATTTTTGGAGTATGAAGAGGTTTGTACAAGTCATGTAAGTCATGATATAAAGAGGTATGTGTAGGGGGATCTCTGTACATAGTGTGGCATAGTTATGACATGAAGAGTTTCAAGGTGATCCATGTGAGGGAAGCATAGTGAAATGAATGAACAAAGGTTTATGATGTGACAATGAGCATTAAGGGATGTCAAGTCATATGAATCTTGGTCATGTGGTTTTAGGTATTTACGAGGGTATGAAATATTTTTTTCATCATTAAGATAATGGTTTAATGATATTAATGTGTTGTGATGTCTTTGTATCCTTATCTAATGTTTTGTTTAGGTCACAACATTGAACGAACATGTCAATGTGTCAAGTGTATTGGACGCTTGAGCCTAGTCATGGCATGATGAAGGTATGAGCTGGTCACATGATGAAGTGAGTGAAATTAAGCATGTGATAGGTTTTTAAGATTTTTTGAGCATGATAATAAGGTATGGATGCACTCATAATTTTTTTAAAGTGAGCCTTTGAAGATAGGGCCTTCATTCTTGGTCTGCATTTAGATCATTCATTAGCCGTACCTAACCTAATGAAGCATGAGGATCATATTTCAAGGTGAATATGTGAAGGAGATAATGTATATAGGTAATTAATTTTTTTTCATAATTCATCATGAAGTATGAGGTCATGGTTTATAGGAAAAAGCATGGAAAGTGGTTTTGAGGTCTCTTAAGCAAATGGAATGAAGGTATGCAAACCTGATAAGCACTTTCAAGTGTTCATTTTCACATGTAATCTCTGCATGTGAAATTTAGATATTAATTATAGATGGTTAAGTTTCCTATATAAGATATTTAGTCATTGGTTTTATATTTAAGGGACATTCCTTTATGAACAATTGTTAAAACCAAAACCTATGTTGAACCTCCCAAAAACCCTAATAAGGAATTAATGTAGAAGATGTTTCTCAAATAAGCTCAAAATGGATTTAAATTCTTAATAAACCTATTTTATATTTTATTTTACTCTCTCAAGCACCTCTAGGTGGTATTGATTTGTTAGGTGAGTAATAAGACCCTATATGAAAGGGCTTGTTTGTGAAGAATTTATTGTAGAAGTCAAAAGCTGCATTCGTCAAGAAGATATAATGGATGGAAGGAGATAGATAATAATAGTTTATTACTATTATATTTTATATATAGGTTATACCATTAAAATATGTTTAACTAGTCTTCCAAGTTAGCTAGTTGCATACATACCTAATAGTGTAAACAATGTAAAACCTAAGCAAAAGTGAGAAGATGATTTTGAGAGTGTTTCCATGGTAGAATGATGAAACAAAGTGAATGGATATTTTTTTTTATGAATTTTAAGTCATTTTCATGTTTTTTTATAAGTTTTTTAGGTTAATAAATATGGTGAAAAAGTTTCTCACAAGTTGACCTATCTAGTTTAGTTTAGATTGTGTGATATAGGGTTCAAAAATTGGTCTACAAGACCAATATTTTCCATTTGACCATATGATATTTATATATTATAATGGTATATATATCTCATAGTATTATTTAATTTAATCATAAATCATGGAAATTTTTTACAAGGTTTTGCAGGTCTAAGTCACCATGATTCTATTTTGATCATTCTGACAGTTCTGACTGAGTGTTATGATGAGTTGATATTGAAGTCTTAATCTCTGAGAAAAAATGTTACAAGAATTTGGTGATGATATTGAGGTCATGGGGAAGTTATATACATGTTTTTTTTTCATAATTAAATATATTAAGGGTGTTTAAGATTCACTTTTGTAAGACAAACTTTTGAGGCACATAGGCCTAATAGGACATTTTGTCCTAAAATATGTTTCATGATATGAATGAAAGACATAGGTAAAATTAAGAATGTATGAGGTTAATATAGGTATCTTTATAATTTAATTAATGTTTTTAAATTCTTGTAGAATTCCATTTGGGCCTAATAGAATCAAACTTTGATGCCTAGAAGATAGACCTAATACAATTAGGTCTCCATGAGACCTAAAAGTGAAATGAGGCCTAATTAAGTTATGATAGACCAAAAGGGACCCAAATTTAGTTTTAATCATGTTTATTATATGTAATAATACCTATTATATGGTAAAACTAAGATTTTAATGGTGTTTCACTAACCAAGTGGTATGTGGACAAGAGATGAGTATGTATACAAGGCTTTTTAGGCCTATTTTAATAAGCTTAAAGTAAGTGAATTGATTGATAAATTAATCAGCCTAAGGAGGTTGGAAATCCTTATGAGATAGTATATAATCATATAATTGAGATAATATAGGTTTTATACAATTTAATATCAAGGTCATATGTCATTTTTAGTCTTGAAGAGGGCTAGTTGAGCGAAGAAGCCTAGAGGCAATTTTGATAGAGATCAAGTGGAGTAGTATTGAAGGAGTGATCATTGTCTATTGAGAGGGTATCATATTTTCATCACATATGTGTTATTGATGTATTAAATTAGATATAATTTAGATAGATTAGATAGAGATCAAATGGAAGGATAGAAGAAAGAAGTGTGATTGGCTAAGTTGGTGCTTGGTCAAAGATGGAGTTAAAGCTTCCTTACAGATTGGTGCTTATATAATGGGTCTAGGATAAGTTGGTTATAGGTAAAAAGGGAGTTGGAAATTCATTTACATTTGGTGATTATATAATTTTCCTCTAACTAAGTTTATTCTTAGTTATAAGGGGTTGTATCCTCCTAGCAAGTGTGTGCTTGATAAAGTCAAGTGGGTACTTGATAAATTTGGGGTTGGTGCTCAACTAAATTTGATACATTGTATTATAGGATAGTTTTTCCAAAATCATTTTTAGTGGGTTTTATTCCCCATGATGGTTTCCCACATATGCAATGTGTTATCTTGTTTCATACTCATGTGATTTGTTCTTAATGCATTGTTAGGTCACTAAATTAATTTGAATGATTCATGATTGTTTAAGGGTAATTGATTGATTTTTTTAAAAGACTAATTCATCCACCCTCTCAATAATTGTATTTTCAAAAAAAATTACATTACTAATTATGGACTAAAAGTTATGATTTCAATAATTAAACATATAAACCAAGGAAAAAATAAAACCATGTGTGATTTCCTTCTTAGATTTAATTTTCATGTGAATTCATTTATTTACCAACCATATGATATATAAAGACAACATACCTTTATCAATGATCTCGTATCCTATAAAAATAAAGTTACTTGGAACAACATGAAAATAATTCACTCATATTACAAGTATTGATATTGAACTAGAGGGATATGAACACAAACATAGTGTGAAAACATCACATATTAAGAGAAACAAACATTCATATTGATGTGAAAATTCTCAAATTTCCTAATAATTGGATTGTGAAAATATAAAAAACATATAGAAATATATCCAAAATACCTAAATCTCTTAAAAATATAAGCCTTCACCTATTTCTAAGGTCATAAAAGCAAAAATTCTAGACATAAAACACATCACAACTAAATATACATACTTATTCAACAATCAATCAAACATATTGAATTACTTATTAAAAAACATGATAAAATTACCACCTATGTGAAACATTTTTTCAATTTTTAGGCCAATATCTTAGAAATAAAAATAATTTTTTGATATATAATAAAATTGAATTCAATAAATATATTTATATATTTAAGAGACTGAATTCAATAGGTAATTGATAAAAATAAAATTAATATTCCTCAAAATTATTTAAAAAAATACATTACTAAAAAAATAAAATTAGTGTCTGAAAGATGTTTCAGACCTAAAAAATTCAAAATCAGTTATCTATTCTAATGTGATAAAAACTTTGATGAAGGTGATCCCTTATTCTATGATGATATATATGGTAGATGCAATACACCCTTTTAACAATCATTAATTCCTAATGAGACATACCATGGGCCTAATCAATATATATTTAATGTACCATAATCTTGTACACATATTTCCATATTGTTTGTGTTTTTCCTGAAATGTGGCTTCTTCCTATAGTTTACCAAAATTTCAAAAATCCAAAAATAGTCATAAAAGACAAATATTCAGAAAAAACATTGCCTTTATCTCAACATATTATATACATCAGACCTATTTACATACACTAGATTGTTTTACACATCCATTTTTTGACATTTTATTTTCATTATATGTACCTTGATTAGTTGAGAGGTAGGATAATATACATATATATGCATATGAATACATTTGTGCCTCTACCCTAGGGAGGGAGTTGCTTATTCATTTTATATTTATAGGGTAACATCATTATAAGCAACTAAATTTTCCATATATATCAAATTTTAATACATTAATTTTATTAATAATGATTATGGCTTGGGATTCTTCTTGAGCATTATTTCATTCTCCTATTCTTATATGTTTCACATGTCACTTGACTTCTATTTTCATTAAAATTGTTCTAGCTACTTGTTTCATGTTGATTACTATGTTTCATTGGCCTTGACCATTTGATTGTTGGTCATATTATTAGTACTTTAAATAGACTTCCTGATGATGACAACATATTTATCATGAAATTATATCATATCATGCATTGATTTCTAATGAAATCCATAAATGTGTATAATCATCCTCATTTCATTATTTTAATCTTATAACTTTACTCTTTTTCATTCTTTTATAGCCCCATGTTTTCTAGTTTTAGTTTCTATTTTCATCTACATATATAACTAAAAATTAAAAAAATGGTTTCATATCTGATCATATCTATTTTCCTATGGGAACATCATAACCAAGAATAATATCTATCAACTACATCTATATATAAAGATTTTACTTTGGGGGCATTTCACCCTTCCATGTTTCTCATTGTTGTATTATGAGTTTATTTTAGCATACTTTAGCATAATTTTACTATGGGGGAACTATACCCATAGTTTCATCTTATGCATTATACTGACTATACATGTATCATATTATCTATACATATTACTTGTGTGCCATTAATTATTACATTATTATAGTCTTTCATGTTCTATAACACCATTTACATATTTGCATTTATTGATCCTCATATGCATTATTCACATGACTATATCTTCCATATTGATGTACATGACACATACTAACCTATGGGAGAAATATAAACATGCTTATTTACTATATACATTAAAACTACATATTCTTAGTTTAAAAAATATATAATTTATGGATTGCATTGACATATGATTGCTTATCATTTCTATATCTTGATTTATTTGAGCATTTTTACTATGAGGACATGAAATATTCCCTATGTACATCATGGAATTTCAATTTTATCATATAATTTTGGACATGCATTACATTTTTGGATTAAATTAATACATGCATCATGATACTTAGTATAATGTTAATATACTTTAACACAATGCACTTACCATGCTTCATACTAACATTAGAAAAAAAAATTAGGGGTAGGAAATTCATTTTTTTCAAAATTTCAAAAACATTAGCAAATTACAGAAGGTAAAAGATATTAAAAAATACAAAAAATCAATACACACAAATAAATGTTTAAATATTCTTGAATTTTTAT
>JARHVA010007395.1:340000-377500 GCA_037957365.1 Torreya grandis
TGCAATGGAATGTCATGATGAAAATGAAGATTACAGTGAAACTAATACTAGTAGTAGTAAATAAGAATATTATAATGATCTTAAAATAAAAATTCATATAAAATATCTAAATTAAGTATATAAATAGAAAGTGAAATAATTTTATAGAATGTGTTAATGTCTTCAAGCATGCCCTCATGAGATGAATAGTATCATTACCATAGTTATTGAATTTAAATCTAAGAAACAAGCTAACTTGTCCACTACATATTCTCAAACTTTTCCATTTCTTATTTTAAATACACATACTTCTAATGTTGTTAATTATACCATTAAATCTATCCCTATATATACACCCTTATTCACTACATCTTGACTTAGGAAAATATCCTAATTTCCATTAGTTTTCAATGCTTGTGCCTAATCATGCTAGCTATACCCCTCCCATAATTATTATATTAAGCATGTCTTTATTATCTTTCAAACTAAGCTAGCTAATAATTTTAAAACAATTTCTCATTTGATCCCTTCCTTATATTCTTATAACTTATTGTATAAGTCTTTAGCTCCTAAAATTGCATCTTACCTGCTTCTAGTTGGATTTGTGGCTTTTAAGCTTCCTTTTTATGAAGTCAAATATGATTTTGAATAAAATTTATGTTCCTTCCATGTAGTGTGTCTATATTATGCCTATAATGACATATTGTTAACCAATATCTTTTCATGAAATCTAAAAATTTATGACCTTATATGGTTATATGATCTTCCTATCCAATCAATTATATGTTTCAATCCTTTGGAAAATTGTTTTATACCACCTATTTCTATCAATATTTGTGAGAAATTATCCTATGCTCAAATTTTAAAGAAAAAAAGGTCCAAATGAGATAATTAGTAAATATGTTTTAAGATATAATATCTTGTAAGCCAAAATGATAAATCAAGTGGATGATAAAGAGATTCAATATATATTTTACTCAAATCTTGATTACTAATTTTCAATATTATATCATGTTTGTTAAGTTCAAATCCTTTCATGAACTATGCCATACAATTAAATAATGCGATCTCAAATTGATTATATTGAATAAACTCAAATATATCTAAAATTCTCTATATACTATACATATCAAGTTTCAATGCAAGACCATTTACAATAGAAAAACTAATTAAATAAAAAGTGGAGATAAATTTATAGTTAATTTTATATCATAACCACCATTTTAAACTATAAGGTCCAACAAGGAGGTAATTTTCAAGGCTACCTTCACCTCCTCATGTGTTACTATAAAATATCTTTGAATATCATGTTATTACACCTCATTGAAAATTATAAATACATCTATCTATAACTTAATATATAATATTTTATGGAAACACATTTTGTGTTTGTCATAGATGTGTTAGGAATTCTACTTATATATATGTAAATATCAAGCAAAAAAATTAATACCTCATCAATGAGATATTATTGACATTGGTGCACCTACTGAAGAAGCTAAGCCACAATCAAATGAGAATGTAAAGCTGAAAATATATAAACAACCTTTTCCAAATAACAAAGAATAAGATAAAAATAAAAATTATAAACTAGATTAGGCATATAATGTTAATCATCTTCCATATTAATATCGATATCCAATTGATAGAATCATTGGTATAGTTACAAGGAAGTTAGAATCATACCCACTTATTACATTTGATGATTTTTAAATTTTTGATGATCATTTTGATATAATTAATTATTCATTAGATCTTATGTTGGCATGCAATAAATTGATAGTTTTATGATATACAATGAATAAAGTGAAATAATGTGTACCATAAAACTTCTACATTATGTTGGTTATATAAAGAAATATATATAGCATACATCTATAGTTGTGAAAACATTTGATGGTCATACATAATATATTGTTATAAATATCATATTACCTTTATAAGAGAGACCTCTCATATTTCTCACTTATTTATTAGTTTTACCAAGCATAAGTGTCTTTTATGTGTTATTAGGAAGACCTTGATTACAAACATGTAAAAAAATTCCTTCCATAGGTAAAAAATATTTAAACAATATTATTGGTAATCAAGTGGTTAATATTTTAGATATTCAATACGAATACCATATGGAACCATTAATACTTACTCCTACTCCACAATAGTTATTTGGCATATCTATTGAGAAAATTGGCAATGAATTACAATATATAATTATTCAATACCATGATGTACATGCATAGAGGCATATTCAAAAAAATAGTTTTATCACTTATTTATAATGATGAGCACATCTTAGTTCCTTGACCTATTCATTAGCATAAGGATATTATATTTCTCCAAGTATTCTTGAGTATAATATGCTTACACATAAACATGATCACTTGACTTTAAAAATTGATATATCTACTCCTAAGTATAAATGGCACATAATACAAGGCTTTTATGTAATACTACATCACATTCTATTCATAGGGTCATTATATAGGTATAGGTTGTTACAACATCTCCTCCCATTTATGAAGATCCAGGTTTAGATAGATATATAAGTAGTGATTTAGATGGTTAATTGATAAGACATGATTATTATTTATATTTGATTCATCAAATTTAAGTGAATCAATGATATTATCTTTTTCCCTTATTTATTATTTGCATTTTAAGTTCATAATATTGACTTATACATATTTTACTACCATGTGGATTATTTTTCATTATTTTAGATGCTTAGTCATATTAATATGATATATGTCTCTATTATACTCTTTTGATCCTATTTTATTCATTATTTTATGAGGTGCCTTTAGAGGATACATCTCTTCATGTCACTATTATACTCATAAATAAGTTGTAGCTTGTCATCCTTGGACTCTTTGGATGCAAGCTAGTGGAATGATGACACATGGATGACTCTAATTGCTCTATTTACCCAAGATTATCTATAAAAAGGTCCATGTTAAAGTCTATTCTAGGCTAGTATGATGATGACACATGGACATATATCATTTCTAAACTTGACTAAGATTATATGTACAAAGGTCCATGTTGATGTCACCTTTGGGATAGTGGGATGGTGACACATGGATGAATATATCTACTCCTCTTTCTTGGGATTGTCTATAATAATGTGTATATTAAAATCACCTATAGGAAATAATAATGGTAACACTTGGTAAGATCATAATGATTTGCTTACCTAGGTGACTCCATAGAAAGAACTATGTTGACATCACCATCTAGAAACTTGTATTCTTTACATAGGCTCTAAGTTAGATAATTAATGTCACATGGTAAGATAAAATGAATTTAAGGAGGGCATAAGATATACCTAAACACATAATAACCTAATTAAGACATAACATATATAAATACCCAGCCTAAAATAAAAACACATCAAATCAATTAGCCATTAAATCATACATTAAGTGTACATAAGCACAAGTTAAAATTTAATACAAAAAGTAAATCCTTTATCATGGATTATACACACATTTGATTCCTCCCTAATTTTAAGACACTCTACAAACATTTAATTAAATAATGTTAAATAATAGAGATCAATAGAGGCAACCAAATACATTTTATCATCATATAAATTCCTTAATTTTTCACTTTCAAAATTTATTTCATAGACATATAGTTCAAAAGACCCTGAATAATAATACCTAATTAAGAATGGGTCATTATTTTAATTTTGAAAATGGGTTGTGTGTGTGTGCGTCCATGTTAGAGAACAAAAGGTTGTACTAGTGGATAGGTCCTTAGTGTAGCATTATTTGACCTAGCAAAGGCTTGTCCTATAAAGAAAAACAATTTTAATAAAGATCTGATAGGAACCTATATGTTGAATAGGGATGAATGGATTTAAAATAGGCATGTCCATATGATATTTTATATGTTTAGAATATAATAGATTCTACCCTTAAAAAAATTAATTAAAAAATGGGCCAAGTATGGTTAAGATGTCAGGATTAAACATTATCAAGTAGTTAATGATTATTTTTTATGTGTCTACATTTATCCAACTTCATTTTAGTGATGGAACAAAGTGAAATGACTAGATTAGCATATATGCAAATTTGAGTTTGTACATGTAATTTATATTTTAATACTAAGCTTGATCATGTAATATGCCTTTTATGAAAAATTATTACAATGTCATTTAAAGTAATTATTGTACATATTTGAAATTTTAATATCTAAAATCTTGAAATTTGAATTTGTAAAATAGAGTAAGGAAAGTATTCACCTAAGAGAGTCTTTATTGTAATTTCCCTATAACTTGAAAGTGGAGAAGTTATTTCTCCATTTGGATAGATTTTAAACTTGTGGTGAATTGAGAGTGATAAAGTCTCAATTTTAATAACTTTAAATTATCTTCAGTTGGAAAGATTGGATGACCAAACTCTCATATGACTGCATAAAATAATCTATAAAACTTTTTAAGGGGTGGAATAACCAAATATGATTCATTATAAATTAAAATTGAAACCATAGATGTTGACTGTCATTAGATTATAATTTGCTGCACTTAAAACATGAATATAAATCACATCACTATAGACAAGTCTAGATTATATTTTAGACATTACAACTTTTAAACTTTGAAACATGAAAATTTTGAAATGTCATGTAGTAACTTTAACATGATTGAGTACCAAACCCCTTATATTGTATTGAGTTTACATTAAATGATATATTAATCTTATAACTATTTTAAACTTTTATTTGTTTGAAAATTTCCACTTCTAACTATAGGAATTGAGTGCACATGTATGTCACATACCCCCATAATCTAATTTTTTTGAATCATGTTTTAATTTTATAAACTATATAGTGTTGTATATCTAAAATTTTACTCATGAGGACATTTCTTAGAAATAACATCCCATTATTGTTCTGCCATTTTTAATGAGAGACATATCTTGTAATTCAATAATATCAAAAAAATAAGTATGTATATGTAGAAGATGTAATCATGTAGTATCACTTAAAATTTGAATGTATTGCATCATAATATTTGAATGTATCATTTAATTTGTATGTTATATATGGATATATCATTTATTCACATAATCATCATGTGAATTATATGTATCATGCCACCAAAGTAATAATAGATATAAGTAATGCATTATTTGAATCATGTAACCATAGCAATAAACAATGCCATATAATGTCACACAATTTTCATAATGTGTCACACATAAGGCTCAAAGGCCACATACAAGGGACATGTGAATGTTGCATAAACACATAAGGCCAAGGGCCACACACAAGTAGCATAATGATTCAATAAAATAAATAATTATACATAAGTCTAAGGGTCACATTTAAGTAACATAATGATTCCATACAAGTAATAATTTTCACACACAATGTGAATGGACACACATAATAATCAATAAAGTTATATCTCATCATGAAACAAATTAAAAATGAGTAAAATAATTGAAACTAGTTAATATTAACCTTATGTATCCATGTCACTATTAGCAAATAACATTTTCATGTAGCACAATGTATAGTATGAATGATTAGTAGACAAATTAAATGATATGTAGCTCAAAATGTTAGAAAGATTTTAGATACATACAACCTATTGAATTATTAATACAGAATGAAGAGATTCCACTAACATATTTGGGTTTTTGGGTAATAAGGGAAGTTTGATATAAACAAAATATTTATTAGTATGTTTTGTATCATATTAAAATATGCTATCTACTAATGTAGAATAAATAAAATATGGAAAAAAATAAGCTAAAAAAATTTCAAAATGCTTCTTAGGTCATTTTTTAATTTTTTAATTTTTAAAATTTTTTAATCAATTTGTTTTGAATTTTTTCCATATTTGAATGTTATTTTAATTTTTTTAAATATTTGAATTTAAAAATTTCTTTATTGATTCTTAGAAAGTAGAGGAAGATGGAAAGATTCAAACAATACATAATAAGGTGCTAAGTCATAGTATCATAAGAAATAAGGCAATCCATGTGCCCCAAATATATTTTTAAATGAGTCATATCAATGTATCTTAAATGATTAAGACATTTTAGAGCATACATGTTCCTCATAGGAAAGAGATATATGTGTTCATGTAATTTTAATTAAAACTATAGCATGATAAGTATGTAATAGTGAGTAAAATGACCATTGAAAGTGTTTTCAATGTAGTTGATTTGGATTATTCAATTTGGTCTAAAAATCAAGAGGGAAAGTGCCCAAAATGACAATTAGATCCAAGGTTAGAATAATGTATAAATAATGGGATAGAAGAATTAGAAATGACTTAAAAATAAATAAGTTGTGTTCAAAGAGATGCATAAATAATGAATAAAATCTACCTAACTAGTGGATTGGGATGAAGTAAAAAGTTCTTTCCAACCAATGATTGAATAATGAGGATGCACATATATATACCCAATTGCATTCTATGAATGAATGACTTCTTGTTATTAATAGGTGATAACTTTTGGTGGCTCTAAATCTAAATAAGTGTCAAATTATGTAATATAGCCATATGAATCACTACTTGTATGCCCATGTAAACTTATATCTTTACATCTCAAAGGAGAATATGTAACAAAATGTATATGTGGTTAATATATCATCATAACATGTTATGCCTTAGGTCATGGAGACATTATTTTATGTACCACTTTATGCTTAGGATAATTTACCATGATCTTGAGAACTAAATGAATATGCGCATGTGTAATTGTATGATGCTCATATGTGGATGCAAAAATAGACTATATAGTTTATGAAAGATCATAAGTAGATGGATAAACTTATTGTTCAATATGATCATGCTCATACATAGATGTAGATATTGATTTTTTAATATTTTT
Organism: Torreya grandis; assembly: GCA_037957365.1. Lineage (NCBI taxonomy): Eukaryota > Viridiplantae > Streptophyta > Pinopsida > Cupressales > Taxaceae > Torreya > Torreya grandis. The sequence goes on from JARHVA010007395.1 coordinate 346,831, forward strand.
TGTAATATGTAAACATATTCTTGAATAGCTCTGTAGACTATTTCATTACCATGTTGCTCAATAATTATGATTGAAGCTATTATGTAGAAGAAGTAAATGTCATTTATTACAAAAGATATTCATATTGTATTAATGCAATTTTTACCACTTTATTATCATGAATATATTTGAGACATTTATGCACTATATAAGGTATTGTCTAGTCTTTTATATCCAAGGGTATCTTAATAGAATCTCAAACACCCTTGTGTTTTGTATAATTAAGAGTAGAGTGGGAACTATGAGAGGGACCATGTTTAAAGGTATAATTATATGCCTAAGAGTATAAATTTTGAAGTTAATTTTAAATTGACCAAGCGTTTATTTTAAGTGTCAGTGATATGATTATATATTGGAATATTTTTAATATTTTAGACAATATACTTTACAAAAATAATGAGAGATTCATTTTTAAATGTCTAAATTTCAAATTTAACTATTAAAGTGTAATGGATAAGGTTCACTAGTGTAAAAGGTCATAGTGCAACCATATTTAACCCAACATCGACTTGTCCTATAAGGAAAAAGACTATTTGTAAATGTATGGTAGGAAATTATAGGCTAAATAGGGCTGAATGGAGTTTAAATAGGGATTTCTATATGATATTATATGTGTTTTCAAGACAATAAATTCTCTCTTATATATTACGAGTTATAAAAATGGATAATGGAAAATGCGGGTTAAGGATGTCAAGCTTAAACATTTCCAAGCACTTAATGTTTAAATTTTATGTGTCTACACTTGGAAATTATAACACTACTAAGATAATATAAGCTTAGTCAAGTTATCGAATTATCAAAACTTATGACAAAGTTATAATATGAATTGATTGGACATTAAAATTTATCTTGAAATATAGGCTACCTTTAAACAAGTAAGAATATGAATTTACTTATATAATTTAATAAATTTAATGTGACAATTTAAATTCATCCCTTCATTGAGCTTAGTGTTAAAGCAAATCTAAACTATTGAGGTAAGTAATATCAACTGTTAAACTTGCATACCTTTTCATTAATGATATATTAGGGGTAAATAAAAAATATGAATATCAATTTTGGGGATTACATGGTCCCTTATTACTAGTCTCTTATTCTTAATTTTTCTAATTTAGAAAACTTGTACATATTAGTCTATTTTTAAGACTATCCCAGTCCCATAATAGGTCTACACTTGATTCTTTGGACAAAAAAAACCTAAAAACTTATTAGAATGGTATTTACTAATACATATAGACTATTTCTCACTTCTTACCCAACCCTACCTTGAAAATAAAGATAGAGTCTCTCCAAGGTCAAAACCATACACTCTATAGGCTTCCTTGGGATAGAACTATAAACCCCATGGGTTTGTTATGTTTAATTTTGTTGAACCCTCTAAATATTATCATGAATCATATGCCTTTGCTATTTATTTAATATGTTTCTATAATCAACTACCATGCATAAGTTATCCTAGATTAGCCCATATATACAAGGTTTTGTCAAGCCATTATGAATCTAAAAGGGACATATAGGTGGGAAATAATTTTTTTTAGATACACATAAAATTTCAAGATTATATATAAGTTCAAATCAAATCATTTAAACTTTTAACATCATCATTCTATCTTAGTTTCTTAACATTTCCATTGTGACAAAGGAGAGAATTATACCATATAGAGTTGCATGGAGTTACATCATCACTTTTATGGAAGAGGAGTTGAGAAAACCCTCACTCAAATAATTCCATCAATATAAACATATAACTACATAGAGATTTGATTCAAAGCATGAATGATATTTATTTTTCAACATTGCTTCCATAATTTCCTAAATCCATAACTCTTTTTTTATTTTGTAGTTTCAAGTTACATCAAGGAGGATATTATTCTATTATACACATTATAACTATTTTTTTTTTTGAAGTGAAGTCACATAAAAATTGGGAAGTAAAAAATGCATAGGTAATAAAATATTAAAACAATGAAACCATAATAAGGCAACTGTAGCCACAATTAGACACACAATTTTATAGGTATGTCATTACATGATCAACATAGGAATATATATATCATAATGAATGGGTTTGTCCTAGAGTATCACAAATTTTCCATATTTTATTATTATGTTTCACATATTCTACATAGTCCATTGATAGTATTTTATATATACAATATAAAAGTGGTGTGATCATTCCTTGCCAATGTTTCATTTACATTACTTAGTCTAGTTTCGCTTTTAGTTATTGGATTTTTTACCATTTTAGACTGTTAGATATATCTACATTTTTTATTTTCATTCATGTATGCTTAGATATATTTAATTTAAATTAATTTATTCCCTATTTTTCTTAAAACCAAAATTATGGTAAACATAAAAGGTGAACACGATAATTTTGAATGCATATGCAACCTAGATTTTTTATAAACCCTTTTCTCCTAAGATATTATCTATTTTTTATATTATGATCCTAGGTTTTTTTCATTCTTTCAAACATATAACTTTGTGTATGCAGCATTTTCTTGTCATAATTATTTGAATTAAGAGAAATTTATGAAATTAACTTATTTATATTTAATACTATACTTAAAAATATGGATATTTTAAATGATGAATATGTTTATCTTTGTTAAAAAAATGTGACATGATGAACTAGTAATTAATGGAATTTTTATTCATAGTATTTGGAAAAATCTTAGCGCATATGTTGTTAGACAAACTTATTTTCTAAAGGCAATGACACAAAGGAATTAATAATATATGAAAGTTTCTTTCTTCCTTTACGTTTTATGCTAATTTTCTCACATAGTATACACTTTTCAATAAGTGTCTAACTATTGAATGTCATATGGCACCTAGACCAAGTAGTGTGGCCATCCATAGTATCGATGACATAACTCAACTTTTGAATGAGATTATTGATGATATAATCAATCCTATACATGATTTAACAAATATGATACATTCTATAATAGATATTAAAGTAAAAATTGTATTTTAACATTAAAATAAGGTTTATTTAAGGCTAACCTTACACATAATATAAATATTAGACATAATATGCAAAAATACATATTGGACAATATATTTCACATGACTCTATCATTCCCAAATTCTATTTATTTCATGGTCATTGATATCCTCAAGACTTGTAGAACATAATAACATCTATAGGTAACTGTCAATATCATCCTTTAATACTAATTGAAATGTTTTCTATAAGATTGGTTTGTGGTGCCTTAGATTGGTTCTAATATTTGCCTATTTATTCCATAGATTCAATGATACAATTTAAAATAATTATTCATATATAATAACATTACTAATTATGGATTAAGAGTTATGATTTTAAGAATTGAACATCTAAACCAAGGAAAAAATAAAACCACATGTGATTTCCTTTTTAGATTTCACCATCATGTGAATTCATTTATTTACCAATCATGTGATTTATAAATACAACATTACTTTATAAATTATATCATAGCCTATCAAAACCAAGTTACATGGAACAACATGAAAATAATTTACTCATCTTACATGTATGGATATTGAACTACAGGGAGAAGGAAATAAACATAGGGTCAAAACATCACCTTTTAAGAGAGCAAAAAACATTAATATCAATGTACCAATTCTCAAAATGCCTACTAATTAGATTGTGAAAATAACAACATCTACAAATATATAAAATAACCTAAATCTCTTAACAATATAAGCCTTCACTTATTTATAATATCAAAAAAAAGAAAATGCTAGACATAGAACATATCACAACTAAATCTACATACTTCTTCAAGAATCAATCAAACATATTCAAGTACATATTAAAAAAACATGATCAAATTACCACCTATGTGAAACATTTTTAAAATTTTAGGCCAATATCTCACAAATAAAAATACTTTTTTCATATCACAAAATAAAATGGCATTAAAAAAATAAATGTATCTATTTAAGAGACCAAATTTAATAAATAATTGATAAAAATAAAATTAATATTCCTCAAAATTATTTGCAAAAATGCATTACTAATAAATAAAATCAGTTTCCCAAAGACATTTCAAACCTAAAATTTTCAAAATCAATTATCTATTATAATGTGATCAAAAATCTAATTAAGGTGATCATTTATTCTATGATGATGATGATGATGATGATGATGATGTGTGTGTGTGGGGGGGGGGGGGATGTAATCCACCCCTGTAAAAAACATTAATGCCTAATGGGACATATCATGGGACTATATATATATATATATATATATATATATATATATATATATATATATATATATATATATATATATATATATATATATATATATATATATATATATTTGATATACCATAGTGTTTTACACATCTTTCCCTCTTCTTTGTGTTGTTCCTTACATGTGGCTTCTTCCTATAGTTTCCCAAAATCTCAAAAATATAAAAATAGTCATAAAAGATAAAAATATAAAAGGAAAACATTACATTTATCTCAATCATTTGATATACATCATACCTATTTACATACACTATATAGTTTTACACATCCATTTTTTCACATTTTATTTTCATTATATATGCCTTGATTAGTTGAGAGGAAGGATAATATGCCTAGGTATGCAAATGAATACATTTGTCCCTCTCCCATGGGGATGTAATTTCTTATTAATTTTATATTTATAGGGTAACATCATTAAAACCAACTACATTTTCCATATAGATCAAATTTGCATACACCATTTTTATTACTAATGATTACAACTTGGGACTCTTATTGAGAATTATTTAATTATGCTATTTTTATATGTTTTACATGGAAATTGAATTCTAATTTCATTAACATTATTTTATCTACTTGTTTTATGTTTTTTGTTATATTTCATTGGCCTTGATCATTTGATTGTCGGTCATATTCTTAGTACTTTAAATAGTCTTCCTGATGATGATAACAAATTTATCATGATATTTTATAATAGCATGAATTGAGTTCTAATGAAATTTATAAATGTGTATAGTCCTCCTCATTTCATTATTTTAATCTTACAACTTGGTTCATTTTATTTGTTATATAGCCCTTTGTTTTCTTATTCTAGTTTTTATTTTCATCCACACATATAATTGTAAAATCAGAAAAATGGTTTAATATGTGATCATATCTATTTTCCTATGGGAACATCATAACTAGGAATAATATCTATCCACTACATCTATATATACGCATTTTCCTTTGGGGTTATTTTACCCTTGCATGTTTCTCATTGATTTATTATGAGTTTATTTGAGAATACATTAGCATAATTTGTCTATGGGGCAATTATACCCATAGTTTTATCCTATTCATTATACTGACTATATATTTATCATATTATCCATCCATATTTCTTTTGTGTCATGCCTTATTACATTATTATAGTATTTCATGTTCTATAACACCATTTACACATGTGAATTAACTGATCCTCATATGTGTCATTGACTTGAATATATTTTCCATATCTATGTACATGACACATATTAACCTATGGGGGAATTACTCCCATGATTATTTCTTATATACATTGGTACTACATATTATTAGTTTTAAAATATATAATTTACACATTGCATTGACATATGATTTGCTTATCATCTCTATATCTTGATTTATTTGAGTAGTTTTAGTATGAGGACATGAAATATTCGCTATGTACATCATGACATTTAAATTTTATCATATAATTTTGGACATACATTACATATTTAGATTACATTACTACATGGATCATAATACTTAGTATAATTCTAATATAATTTAACACACTACACTTATCATGCTTCATACTTACAATGGTAAAAAAAACTTTGGGGGTAAAATTTTTTTCTTCAAAAAATTGAAAACATTGGAAAAATAAAAAAGTTGGAAAACATTTAAAAATACCATAAATCAATCTATATATTCATGTTACATGTTGACATATGCTTCATATTTTATTTATTCCATGGTTTACATATATTTTATATTATATTGTCTTGAGTAAGTGCTATGTATATTCAAAGGTTACATAATACTCAATTTCATACTATGTACCCACATATTGGAGGGGAAATTTTATAGACAAAATGTCATATATTGGGGTAATTAACATTTCAAATTTTTTTTACAAGGTGATATTTATCCTTTTTTACATATATCATATTGATTTAAGTTACGTTTTATTTTTATATCTTCTACTAGTATTTATATATCTTATCCCATGGATGTTCTATTTTTTATTATTACATTTTTACATTAATTATTTATGTGTGAATGCATTCTTATGTATGCATGTTTTTTATGTTTTATGTGTCATTGGTATTAAAAGGATCCTTTCATATTTATATCTTATATGATTCAAATCTTGGCATGTACTATCACTAACTTAAGTGTGGTCCTAAATTGAGTGCACTATATAATATACTATGATTATGCCATTTTTCTCTAGCATGATTATCTATCTACATTGTAATATACCAATTTTATTCTTATGTTTACATTATATAAACCATTCACCTATAGGGGAAGACTAATTTTGTGTGTTCTCATCACTTTATCTAGCCCACCTAGGGGCTTTCAAATGACATTTGGGGGCATAATGCTTTTATCACATTCTCATTTTTCAAAATATATATCAAACCCTATAACATTATGTTTGAAATGATACTATCTCTCCAACACTATATTGCATTTTACATGATTCTATGTGGCATAATTAGATAGAAATTCAGACTTCAAAATTTGAAAACTTTAAAAAAGGTGTAATATTCTAAAATATCAAATTACATATGTTTATATAATTATAACTTGGATGGTTTCATGGTATATGAGAGTTAGTTTATAATTGAGGGATTACCATGGTCATTTTGATTAATGTCATTATGATAGTGTCACAAGGTAGTTTGGTTTCTAATAGAATAGAACCCAAGATCCATATGTATGGAGGTGGTATCATAGGTGTCAAGTGTGTTTTTTTAAGGTCATATCCCCATAGATGTCAAGGTAGTTAGAGACAGGACTCTTAATGAGTATGTGGACCTATTATTTTTGGATCCATGAGTGGATGATGTGGAAGTGAGGGGTTGGAATACAATGTGGTGAGCAAAAAATTATATGTTTCCCCTATTTCATCCCATGGTGGATGTAGATGGTGGTGGTGGTGGTGGTTGGGTCGATGGTGATGGTACTTGAGGACATATAGGAGTGGATAATGTGCAAGTGTCAATAAGAGTTAATGTTACCCAATAACCTATCAAAGGTTACAAAAAAATTATCAATGAAATAACTACTATGGGTATCGTGGTTTATATAATTAGATATAGAGACCACTTAGCATTAAGTCTTGTCATGCAAGATTCCTCATATATCTTAGTGATTAAATGTAGTTAGATTATTATGTTTATTTATTATGTCATTTTATTATTATTGAATGCTAAAAAGTGCTTTTGATTTTATGTTTATAGTATTATCCACAAATATTTCAATGAATGATGGTGTTCATCAAGTGTTGATGCATGATGATTTTACCTTTTAGGGTTTTACACATGTAATTCCTTTCTTTATTAAAAGGATGAGATGTCTAAATCAGTTAATTAAATTGAAATAATTAATCTACTAATTTGTAAATGATTTTAACCTTGTTTTTCTTTATATAAATAACAACAAATAGGTATAGATATGGACTTATCTAAAAATTGAATCTCGTGGATGATCTGGGGTCTAAAATTAGATAAATAGGTAATAGTCTATGTCACTAATAGGATTTTGATATTTGTCTATTCACTAGTCAGTAACACCTAGCTTAGTAGAAAATTTTGTGTGTAGTGTCCCAAATGTGTCACTAATGTCCCCTTTATAGGAATATTCCTATTTCTGGGGAGCACATGTGCGTGTGTCTATATGTTCTATTCCTACATGACCAAAACTTGTAGCTATGTATTATACCTAGAAAGCTTGATTAGATGTACAAACCATAGTTCCATTTACAAGTATGATATGATAAAGAATTGAATGTGTTGGATTGGACATACTCAACACCCCATTATGTAGAGAGTTTCCTACATACCAATACTTTGAAGAGGTATCAAGTTCAATGTAATTCTCTAACCTAGTGTTTAATGTATGTGCAAAGTGAATGATATAATGAGAGTTTCCATGGATTCCTTGAATGTGATTGAGTTATGAAATACATAGAAACTAGACTTAAGGATGTTGTAGATGGTAGAATCTAGACATTCGGGATAATAGGGATAATTTACCTTGATTTTGTAAGACTTTGTCTTTTGTTTGAATAGTTGTTGCACCTATTTTTCATCTAGTGAATAGACATGGATTAGACTTGTTATAAGGTATTTTTTCTTGTGTAGATAATAAAATAATCTTAGGCTGACATTAGGAGGGGAACACATTTGAAAAACTATCTATTGGGGAGAGATGGGGCTAGGGAAAATAGTGCCAAGTTGGTTACACTAGCATCATGTGGTTGTAGAGTCCCAAATGTGGTCTTAATGTCCTCTCTACAAACTATTAATAAATTTGGATTGGGATTAATGATTAAAACTTTAGTATTGTGTTTTGACTAGTTATAGGTGGCTAAGGTATGCTAAATGATTGGAAATGTAAGTCTACATCTTTATAATAGTCTACAGCTACCCTAGGGATAGAATAAGTGAAGTGACACTATTAGAATCTAACTACCATTTTTAGGTGATTACATTTTCCCATACTTATGCTAGTAATGCAAAAAAGTGAAATTATAAGTATAAATGAAAAATAAGCATACCTAGACTTACCTTTCAAGTGGATCTTATGTAGCTAAGTTTGAATATGTGAATCTAGGTCTGTGTATGTGAAACATGATATAAATCATTGTCATACAATAAAAATGAAAAAAATTAGTCTTTACTTAAGAAATAATCAAAATTAAAATACTATACTGAAATGAAATAACTAAGTAAAGAGAGAGGAAAGGAATGAATACACATCATTGGGTACACAAACCAATGCATGAACCTGGTGATAACTTTTGTGTGGGTGTTTAAATGTGCTTGGTGATTATATCATTGGATAACTTGAATTGTGTTTATGGATTTCTCAATCCTCATATGGGTGGTTCAATAACTCAATCTAGTTTTGATTCCATCATTGCCCACCCCTACTTGGTGGATCCTAATCTCTATGAATAGCTTAGAGAAGACTATAAATGTGTTGAACCCTCTCATATAAGTGGCTCAAGAACTCAATTAGGATAGTAATCCATCATTGACCACTATGTAAAGTATAAGAATCTATAATTATACTATGAGAAGTGATAAAAGAATCAAAATGAGTAATCTAATTGTGTATTTGGCTTCATGGCCACTTAGGTATATTAGGTAGCTCTCTACCATTTGAGAATGCCAACCACTATAGATGGAGTTACGCATGATTTTAATGATAACTTGGAATGTGATAGAAAGTGTATAAAGTTTATATAATGACATGGAGTTTTCCATTCCATCTAATCAACCTATCTAAAGATGAGTATATGGAAACTATGTGTTATGCACATGCCCCCAATCTAGTATCTAAGCATGCTGAATTTGAATCAAGTATGTAATAGTTGAAGTTGTCTAACTAATTTGAATGTATGAGTGATCATGCCATGCATGATGTCCCCAAATATAAGAAATTGGTATGAATTTGAATTGAAATAACTAAATATTAGCTAAATTTGAACATAGCTACAAAACTTGTGATTGTATCTATGAAAATTCATATTGTACCTAGTGTATTAGTCTAAATGATCTAAATTGTACTAAAGCTATGGTTATTAAATTATAGCACCCTATAGTGGAAATTAGACCCCTATGGCACTAATGTCCCAATATGGGTGATAATGACTTCCTATTCTAATCTCTATGTGGTTGAATTGACTATAGGGTCACCTTTTTATTTTATGTTTTCCTTATGATATCTAAAACTAAGCTTCTGTACTAAAATGTATCTATGAAAATAAAAATATGAGCTGATCTCTATGACAAAACATATAAATTCCCCTGCTTTTAATGGAAGTTGTGAAATCTATGGAAGAGATTCCATCTAAATATGTAGTTATTATACCTATTTTTCATACACATACACTTTTTTAAAATTTATATTCATATATGCCATAATGATGACCTAGTCATAAAATCTAAAACTATAGTCAGGGACATAAGTAAATTAGTCATATTATGAATATACATACTTTCAATTAAATAATCTAATAATCATTGGTTTATGAATTAATATTTATATTATAATGGTTTTGAAAAACATTCATGGTTAAATGAATAAAATTAGCATATATATATCATTATCAAATGTTTGTTTTCAGTCATGACATTTTAGTGGACAAAGTTGATCAAATTGCATTCAATTTAAGTGATTACTATAGTGTTTTTAATTTGAAAATGATAATGCCCTCTATTATTTTATCTATCATGATGGTTTTCAATTAGTTTCATTTGAAAAATCAATTGCAAGTATGAATATTGATACAAAATGAGTTGTGACATAAATGGAATTTGGTTTAAATTGAAACCTAAGCTATTATATTGAAGTATTATCAAATATTATTAAGTGGTTCTAGGTTCTAGTCTAAACTATTGTCTTATGGTGAGTGTTCAATGTAGTGTTGTGGACCTAGCATGAAGACTTTGAAATGGACATGGGTTGATTTTTATTTCATGAACTACTGGAAATTAAGTTATGTTTGATATTGGTAAATTTCAAGGCTCATATCATTAATGTTCAAATGGGAAAGTTGACAAGTTGAAAAATCAATGGGTAAGTTTCTTTAATGTGAATCATGATAGGGATGTTTCAAGATTCAAACAAAATCAAAGGGTAGTATAAGGATTAAATGAAATTATACATGCCTTGTTATGTGCAAGTTAGTTGGCATTTTAGTAATAATTTTGGTAATTACTAAATTTAAAATCTTGATAAATAAGTTAGCATTTGGGTAATTACATGCCTCAAGTTGAGAAACCAATTAGATGAAAACACATAAATAGTAGTTAATGTATGGGTTATGGTATACAAAAAAGATTGTTTCATTTTTTATAGTCATTTTGAGTAAGAACATAGTGAAATCCATACTATGCCTAAATAGGTTTTAGGATATGTAGGCATTGCATTAATAAGTATGCCATTATTGAAGAGTTAATAATTATCAAAGAGATAATTATAGTTTATCACTACAAATAGTTCACATGGAAAGAAAATTATGGTTTTGAATTTGCATAATATTTTGATAACTTCTTGCAAGACAAATTATTTATTTTAATTATTTTGCATGCATGAATTTTGGATTTATTGGTGATAATGATAGTTGGAAAGATTTTGTAGTAATATTTATTTGAAAAATTAGTTATCATTCTAGGTTTTATCATATTATTTTTTTAGAATGATATTTTGATGACTAAAAGTATTTTCATTGCCATTTATAAATCTCTTCATCCCTAGTTTTGAAGTAAATTTTGGTGAATAATGAGGATTTTCATTTAGGATACAGAACACTAGGTATATTCAATCTATACTCTCAGAGATGATTATGGAGATTGTCTTGGAAATATGTGATATTATCACATTTCAGTATTTATTTTATTGATAGTTTATTCCAGTAATGATTTTGGTCATATCAATTTGGATTTTGAAGTTATGGTTTCAAAAATGAATGAATATTTAGTATAAGAATGAGCTCAAATGATTATTTTCATGGAAATCTTGATGATTTGAGAGTGGGTTTGTCATGAATTTCTAGGCATAATATTTTGAATGTATGTCAATAAATTATTTTATTAATGATTTTTGATACACAAAATTTGATGGCATGCAATATATAATTCTCCAAAATTTAGAGGATTTTATTTCAAATATACCAAAATGTATTTTTTGGGTTTTATTTTTGAATTCATAAATTGAAGAGTAGTAAGAAAATGGTTAGTAGTTTTATAAATTTGTGACAAATTTATGTTATTGTGAGTTTTTTAAATGATGATTGGAACAAGATATGACCATGTCAAAAGATTAGAACATTGTGAATAGAGATTATGTTGAAATTAATCTTATAGTGGTTATGATTTGTTATCAATTTTATGCAAAAATATGTATAGTTTGTAATTTGTGAATTATATATATATATATATATATATATATATATATATATATATATAGTGAGAATGAATATGTGTAGTGAGAATAGAATGCAATAAGGTATGGCAAAATATTTGAAATAAAATTATGGAAAATACAATTTTATGTAATTTTGATCATTATATTGATACATGACACAATCATAATTAAAAAATCATAGAAATGAAATTTAGTTTCAAATAATGACAGTTGAATGCTTGATTTGTTCATTTTGTTGATATAACTATAAATTTTCATAAAGTGACTAGAAACTAGAAATATTAAAGTGCAATTGTTATTATTAATTCTATAGTTGATATATTCATTTCTTTGAGTTCAGTCAAATGATGATGATAATATTTTGAATATATTTTGAATTGTATATAGAATTTTAGGTTGGGATTAATGAGTTTTGAATAGGAATAATGACAATAATAGCTAGGAAAGGAATCATAGCTCTAGCATCATGAATAAAAATGGACCTAATAGGAAAATTTCTAGAGGAGGTTCTAGGGATACAATATTTGGTCCTATATATGCAAATCGATGAGCCCAAATCTCCATTCATTTCAATGTCATTGACCTGGTATTTTGGAATGTGTTAAGTATTTTGCCATTTAATCCTACTAATCATAGGGGTAGTAGGGATTTTTGTGGTCACAAATTTAGAGATAAATCCCATTCTCATAGTAGCTCTTCTCATCACTTTCAAACTAATCCTAATCATTTTCTTATTTAGTCACCCAACCAAGAACGATTTAATGTTACTAATGAACCACCATAGAAAGTCAATTAGCCAATCCATAGAAAGAATTTTGTAAATCTTACATTGCCATCATATTCTAGTGATATTACACCACATCAAAAGATAGCTATTATAAAATTCAAAAAATAGCTTGGAAAAGACTCTTGTTATCATGCAACCATCCATTTAAAGGAAATATGTAAATAATCAAGTTGAATCTAAAACATCAATAGAAATCATAATATTGAAGTTAATAAGATTGGAGATAGATGATGATGAGAGTGATTTGGGTACAAAACTAGTTCAATTTTATATAGTTCATATGGAATATAATGAATGTTTGAATGAAAATGGAGAACTAGTGATAAAAGCTTTATATGATTTTGATGAGTTTTTGTTATCACAAAATAAATTTCATCTCAAAAGTTGAACTTTAATTTGATAAGACTTAGCACATTTTACAATTTTTATATTATAGTAATGATATATGTTTGAGTACAAACATACCTTAACTTTAATATATATATATATATATATATATATATATATATATATATATATATATATATGCTTAAGTAATTTGGATTATATGCAAAATAGAATTAATGTAAATAATAATTTCATTTAACTATGAATTATTATTATTATTATTATTATTATTATTATTATTATTATTACTATTATTATTATTATTATTATTCGACTAGAAGGTCCCCACCCATTAGGAAATATCTAGTCTAATTTGAAATAATTTATCTCTTAAGACTTTAAATTTTTTAAATAAATCTCAACTTATAACTACCAATAACAATTAAATTTTAAAAGTCAATTATTTAAAGTTAACAAGTAAATACGTTACAACTTCCTTCTTCAACCAACTTTGAAGTATTAAAGGAGATTAAGGATTATTTGATGAGAAGGAATAATACAGGTATTAAATACTATTACATTTTAAAGTCAATCACTTATCTCTCTCTCTTCTATGCAATTTCTCTGAGATAGCATGTCTTTTACAAATAGATCAATGGTACTTTATCTAATGGTTGATTATATTGTTTAGGCAATGCTAGTATATCTATATTTATATTATCATTTATAATAGATTATCTAAATTTTTAATGTTTAGCATCTTTTGATGATTACTTCTTTCAATCCTATGTGCGAAATCTGAGTATTGAACCTAAATAATAATGAAAAAATTCATGTTTTTGACATATTGTTGATCGGATTGAATGTAAAAGTTATATTTTAAATATATTTTATAAGAATTTTTTTTTTTTCTTAAATAAAATGATTTGTTTTTCTAAGATGACTCTCTTTGTTGAGACTCATATTTTATTGATATTGTATTTTATTTGACTTTGACTTCTAATTCAGTTTAATTTTTTTTTTAATTGATCTAATTTCTTTTCTATTTAGTGTAGTTCTAATATAATTAGTTGTCTTAATTTTTACTATTTATTTATGATTTATTTTATTAGATTAAGTTTCATAGGTGAGTTTAGTGTTAAATTTAGTTATTACTAGATTAGTTTTGTTTTAGTTATAGATTAATTTAGATTAGATTCTTTTTAGTTTTCTTAATTAGTTTGTTGTTTAATTGCTTAGTTGATAGATATTATTTGCATCTTTTTCTTTTGATTGTTGAGTTATGTTTATGTTATTTGATTATTTAAGATATGCCTATAATCTAATTTATTTTCTTGTCTTCATCTTATATTTATGCCTCTTTGTTTATTATCTTGGTATTTACTCAAAATCTATAATAGTAAAGAAAAATATTATTGTTAGAACAATATTATATTACTGAATTAGATTTCTTTCCTTTAAAAGATTATTTTGTTCATAAGATCTTCTCTATTAAAAAGGATTGATTACATATTTATATCTGAATTGATTCATTATTTGATAGTAGACTTCTAAATTATAATGAAATATTTTATATCCAATAGCCTATTTATTATTTCACATAACATTTAAATAACCCCTCACATCTTTAGGATCGTATTTGAACCTTTAGAACCTTACCATTAGATTCGTATGATTCTAACTTAACCTTCACAATAGGTGAAAGGGTTGATTAATTGATAAAATATTTTTCATCATTAACAATAGTTCTAAAAAATGTGTTAGCTAGATCATTACATGATATTATAGTATAATGTAAAAAATCACATCATAATGTAAATGTATCTAAGCATAAGTAGGAAATGTAAGATGTATGTTGTAATATAACATTACACAAGGGTGTCGAGATAGATGTAAGCAATGCATATAATAGTAAAATATGAGTAAATGCCTAGGAGATGGGGCATGATGTCCATCTAGGCTCCCAAGTAGAATATGTATATGCATGAGGTCCCCCATGACATTGAAAATTGGTGTGTGTAATAAGAAAATACAAGTATCATGCTGTAAAATCATATAAAAAAGGAAACATACAAGCACATAAAGCATGCAAAATATAGGTCAAGGGGACACAATACAAGTGTCATGGCCACATGTCACTAAATATGTTAATGAATACATACAAGGACATGTTAACATGTCCACATATGAAAACAATAAGTAATTTGGCATAGAGTCATAGAGAAGGACATGTTCAAATGTCTACATATAGAATCATGAAAAATCATACACAAGGGATATGGGCACATGTCCAAGGCATATATGTAGAGAAGTGGCATAGAATATATTTAATAATGGCATATTCAAATACCTTGAAAGATGGAAGAATCATAGGAAACACATTCAATCCTAATCTAGGAACCAAAAATGAAAACATCTATAACTTTGTAATAAAAATATATGTATATGCTAGGGTGCATATATAATTAAGCTAACTAATGAAAGTTGTAAATTTTTTTGAGGAATGAATATCAATGATCAATATCAAGATAAATCAATGCATAACTAGAATGCATAGTATATAAAGATAAAACTTGGTTATAAAAAATGTGTAAGATATGCCCCCAAGTGTGCAAATATAGTAATGTATAGAGTTAGACCATTATAAATTCCCTAATGGGTAGATGATTATTGGTTTGGATTAGTGTATTGGACTAGAGTCCTATCTAGAATCTACAAGCACTTGAGAAGAACAAGTGAAGCATATGTGTATGATAAAATGGACTATACTATGATAGTTAGTACTATGTAATATCTATTAAGTAGTATAAATTAAACATAGAAATGCATACAATATTTAAAAAATTTGTGTTTTTGAGATTATTTGAATGTTTTTTATTTGACATATTATATTATTTTTGTATTTTATTAGTATATCTATATAAAATCATATAAAAATAAACTATGTATAAGGAGTGAGAGAGAGAGAAGGAAGTATATAAAAATCAATTAAAAAGTAAAATTTTATCTTTTTATATGTGGAACTTTCTTACATGCATAATGTTTAGTGAAATTTTCACTACCTTATTGTCAAGTGAAGCTAGATGATATACTTTCAAGCAAATATTTTTGGCTATGATGTATGGTCTGAGCCAATTGGGTTTAAATTTTCATTTGTTTTCTTCTTTAGTATTGACATTTCTAAGATTTTATTTTCATACCAGATCATTGATTTCAAATTGCTGGTTATTAACTCTATTATTGTAGGTTTGCTGGATTAGCTTTTCATAAGCTCTGAGATGCTCTACAGTTTGGATACGTGTATGATCTAATTATTCTATTTCATGTAGATAACATTCTCTATATTATTTATCTATCTTGCTAAAGAGATACATAAATATGGGGTTTCTAATTCCAATGGAATAATGGATTATGTTCCATATATAAGATAAAAATGAGCAGCTCCTATAAGTGCATGTATATTGGTAGGAAAAGCCCAAAGTAAATATATGAGTTAATTTGTTTAGTCATCACCTAACTTAGTGATGGTTTTGTTGAGAATGTTATTGATCATATTATTCATTTCCTCTACTTAAACATTACGCTATGATTAATATGGTGTGGAGAATGTATGTGATATTTTATATTTGGCATAAAACTTTTCCACTATTCTATTCTTGAAAAAAGTTCCATTATCTATAATGATGGATGCTTGGAGATAGAAGTGGGATATAATATTGGTCATGAGAAACCAAAAAATATCCTCCCAATTTTTTATTCTAGTGGGATTGATTCTTCCCACTTTTTAAAATGTGTTGTTGCTGTGATAATGAATTTAACTCTACCTACTGATTCTAGGTTGATTTTACCTATGAGATCAAAGCCCCATAAGATGAATGGCCATGGTGATATGATAGGTTGAATTTAATGTGAATTGACATGGTGTAAGTTATCATGGAATTAACAATTGTCTCATAATTTTGCATACTTGTGGCATTCCTATTCCATAGTTGGAAAGTAGTAACCCTATTTGAGTAATTTGTGTGACATTACCTTGCAACTAAAATGACCACCACATTCACTATCTTATATATATCAAATAGACAATTTAGCTTCTTATGTTGTTAAAAATTTGAGTAAGTGTTCATCATAATATATTTTAAATAAACCATCACCAATGATGACATATCATAGAGAGTTTCATTACAATTTTAACTTTGCATCCTTTGTAAAGGTATTCAATGTGATAGATTTGTTCAAAAAATTATATATATTTGGGAACCATTTAGATGGTGTTGAACTACATGTGGTGATGAGTATTGTTAGAGTAATATGGTCTACATGGGACACATATTAATATTTTAATAATTTAATTATGAATAGATTTTGTTCTATGTCCATCTCTATGGGGGTTAATGAGGTAACACTTGTCATTGCATAAAAATGATGATCATCTTTGTGCAGGATATTATTAATAGAGAAAAGTTCAAACTGAGTGTGTAGATACTCAACCATATCCATATGAGGAATCAATTATTTTTTTTTGTTTGTTAAACATTAGTGACTTGGTTGATAATCAATTAGGAGTCCCTATAAACATTGATTGACTTTATCCTGATGTATTAAGCTATTTAAAGGCCTATGATGAGAGATTCATATTCATAAATGTTGTTAGTGCATGATAAACTAAATCAGTATGTAAGAGGTACCATGTGTCCTATAGGATCAATGAAAATAATTCTAGTGCCACCACTAGATGCACATTGAGAGCCATCAAAACCCATTCTCCATGTATCAAGAGTAATATTGTATGTTTTGAAATCATCTCTAAAATCATTGCTAATAGGATGTGTATCCATTAATGGGGATCCTACTAGTTGTTTTGTGTTGATTTGTCCTTTTAAATATTTTTTTAATATGATTTTGAGGTTAAATTTAGTGATTAATGTAATATAGCCTAAGATATGTGGTTTTGACATGAGGAATATCAAGGGATAAACTTTGTTAATAATCTATATTTCATTGTTAATAATATAGTGATGAAGTTTTTGTGTAGTCAATACTAGTGTTAGGCAAATATTTTATATTACTAGATAATTTCACTCATAGTCAACTAGTGTGTGACTAATGTTTTAAATTGATCTTTCTTTATTCTAGTATTCATGTTATGTAAGGAGTACCACTAGTGCATGTTTAGTGATAGAAAGGTAAAGTAGGAGTAGTATACCAGGTATATGTTGAACCAAGAAAGGAGGTTTGAGCAAGTATTACTTAAGTGTATCAAATCTCTCCTAACATGTACTATCCCATTCAAATTTTACATAACTTATTAAGCATCTAAGTGAATGATTATGTTTTAACAATGACTTATGCCATAAATTGATGAATTTCCCAAATTTTCCCTTAGAGGGACCGGAGTTGTTCCAAATTAGTAGGAGGAGTCATATTCATAATTGTTTTGACCTTCTTGGGGTTGACTTCTATGTTGCATTGAGATATAATGAATACCAAAAGTTTTCTTGAGGAAACTCCGAAGGCACATTTCTTATGGTTATGTCAAGCATTATATTGTCTTAGTATTTCAAATATTTATCATTAACATATAAGATGATGTTGTCATTATTTTGACTTGGCTAACAAATCATCGACATAATCTTCCATTATTTTGTAAATGAGGTTATGAAATATATGTATCATAGTGCATTGGTAAGTTACACCAGTGTTATTTAATCTAAATGGCATTATTATATAGAAAAAGGTTCCTCATGATGTCATTAATAAGTATTTTCAAGATTTTCTTCAACTATATTGATTTGATTATACTTGGCAAAACCATAAATAAATGAGAGCATCTCATAACTATCCACAGAGTCTAATATCATATCAATTTTTGGTAAAGGTAAGTCATCCTTAGGCATGACTTTTTGAGGTCTATAGAGTCACAAAAACATTAGATTTATTTGTTAGGTTATATAATTAGAATTATATTTACAACCTACTATGAATGATCATCTATTTGAATGAAACCGAAATCTAGCAACCATTGGATTTCATCTTTTATAAGGAGAGCCACTTTATAATACATTTTGTGAATCTTTTGATTTATTGATTTGACATTTTTATATAATGTAATTCTGTGTATGGTAATTTATGGATCAATGCCAGACATATCAGAATAAATCCATGAAAATACTTTAGGAAAATTAGTCAAAATTTTCCAAATTTTTATCTTATGAATTATGTAATATAGTAGCAAAGAGTATGATGTGAGGATAATTTTTAGTGTCATAATTAAATTTGACTATTTATTCATTGAGTAATGTAGATTTATCTAAAGTATATGGTGTTGTGGGGATTGTATCATCTGTATCAAGTAGCATATGATCCATATCATCTAAATGTGCACAAAAGTATGCATGAGTGCTTGTGGAATAAGGAAATCTATTCTTATGATAGAAATAATGGATTTCCTCATATGCACCTAGGAATTTTAAGAGAGCTTCATCATTAGCAAACTCATCGAGAACTAATAGATTTGATGAGGTTGTAACATCTATGAAGCTAGGGTATATAGCTAAAACTGTATAAACATGATTCAATATATCAAGTGACCATGGTATATGTGGACAAAATGTGATGTTTTGAGAAGCAATGTGAGAATATCTAGCATTAGATGTATCATTTTTATATCCAAGTTTTTGTTTGCCCTATTGATCATATGCTTTAATATGATTTATAATTCCCTATTCATGTTTGCCAAGTCCATGGCTTATGTAACCCATATTTTGAAAATATCATACTATTAAAGGTGAAGTAAACTTATTTACTTATGTATTGGAAATAGATTGTAGAGTTGTATGCATGTTTTGAATTATATCATGGGGTTGTGTCCTAGTAAAATATATGCATGAATTATAGTTATGTGAAGGTCTATATGTCAAAAATACTTAAACATCTATTTATCCATTGGGAATGTGTATATATAGACTATATATTTAAATTTAAAACAAGCATGTAATGTTTATGGAACTATGTACATATCATAGATCCATGGTCTACCAAGTAAGAGATTGTAATTGAGAACATTTAGTATGACTTGCCATGTTTTACATGATGTTCAGGGTCCAAGGGCAAGGTTTTATGTGATTTGACACAAAACATTTCATGGAATGTTGTCAAACCCTTAGATACTCATATTATAAGGATTCAAATTTATTACATGCACGTTAAGATGATGTAGCATATGTTCAACACTGATCCATTTTAAATTATAATTCATTTGAAACCTACCTCATTAATTTGTAAAGTGATATAGAAAATTAGGTGTAGATCTATAATGTGTTGAGGTGTAATATCATATATCTTGAAATAAATTTGATCTTCTATCCATTTTATACTATTGATAATAGAAGCCACATAGGTGGGCTCATATGCTTGTGGTACTTGAGTATTCGAAAGTGTTGCATAAAAAATATCTTTGTATGTGTTAGAGTGTCATGAGATCTCTTAAATGTAAATTTTAATAAAATAAGTACTAATATAATCCATAAATATATAATCATAGGTGTGGTAAACCTATTGATCTTTAGGATCACATGAGGACATCATAATCTAGACCATAGGGTCTACCAAGAGAGAAGAGCTAAAAGTAGATATAGTAAATGAGTTAGATGTTTGTGATTGAGAAGGAGGGATAAGTGAGAAAAATGATGCCCATATATTTATATTAATGATGATGGGGAAGGAGTGGACTAGAGAACAAAATGCATTTAAGGGGGATTGAATGATTTTATGTAATATAACAAGTATTTGATTTACCAAGTTATCTGTGTGTGGACATAATATTATCTTAAATGTATTGCAAATAGAAGAAATATAGAATGATAATGAAAGAGTGAAAAATGAAATATATTTTATTTGATTTGAAACATCATGTATTCATATGTTTATATGATGAAAAAATAATGTCTTATATAATTTTCACATAGAAGAAAGATAACATGCTATGAAAAGAATTCAACATGAAAGATATCTGAGTTAATTTGAAACATCATGTATGCATATGTAAATGTGATAAAAGAATAATGTATTATATATTTTTCAAATAAAATAAAGATAAAATTATATGGAAATAATGAAACATGAAATATATTTTAGTTGATTTGAAACATTATGTATGCATACGTCTATGTGTTAAAAAAATGTCTTATATATTTTTCACATATAAGAAAGACAACATGATATGGAAAGAATGAAACATGAAAGATATTTTAGTCTATTTAAAACATCATGTATGTTAGGAAACCCTTATCCAACGGAAGCACAATTGATTACTTTCTTATAAGCAATTAAACATGGAATTATACCAAAATGATTAAGTAACTAGAAACTTGAGACAGTAAAGAATTTGAGAGACAATACACACTCTTGTATTAAATACTACAAGAAGAAAATACAATAAGGAAGATGCCACTTCTTCCTCCACCTCAAAGGCTTACCACACCTCAAGACCTTCTTCCCTCTCTCTCTTGCTCAACCACAACCAACTCAACAACCTAAGTTGCTATCCCCTCCTTGAATGCTTCAACTGATCTCCTTGACCTTACACCTGTAGATCTCCTTGACCTTGCTTCAATGCTTCAATGCTTTACTTGCCTGCTTAATTTACAATGCATGCCTCATGGGTATTTAAAGAGAATCCCATGCCTACAAAAATAGAACTCTAATTACAATAATTAGACATGCAGCTCGTGACTATAATTAGTCATTTAACATGCAAACACTTGCTTCACTTAACTGACTATTCATCAACAGTAGTTCTGGAACCACCATAGGTGATCGATGTCAGTCCTTGTCTATCTGGTGCTGACCGACATCGGCTGACTATCTGCTAATGCCGGTTGCCTTCTACGCTGGTCATGACTGACGTCGGTCATGCTGCTGATGCCGGTACTTCTAGATCTTTAGCAACCTCCTATTTCTTCATGTCTACAATAGTTAAAGCTTTTAGCTCCACACCCTAACAATCTCCCACTTGGAGATAAATAGCTGCAACTATACCTATACCTGTACACCATCTATTTTGTTCCCTTGGCTCTGTATCCCTCTTCAAAGTCATTCTTGAAGACCAACCACCACAAAACCTATGATGCTATACCTATCACTTATGGCAAAAGAATTTTGCTACTCCCAAATTCTTTATGACATAATTCTAAACTAACTTTACCCTTAGCTCAAAAAACTCCCTATATATGAAACCCTCCAACAAGCAACACAATACAGTAACATGATAATGTAGCTAATATTATCCAACCTGGTAAAGATAAATACAATGGTCAAACCTCCATTGTCATGTAGCCTACTCAAGACTATATGCCCTAGCCTTCTATCTCACGTGTCCATCCACTCTCTTCTCTAATATGGGAATCCATCCCTCATCCAGTGCTTTCTTCTCACTGACAACTCCACCAACAAATACTTGTTTGGTTCTTCTCCAAGGACTCACACTCCTCATCCATGCCAAGCTCCCACTATTTATGGATTCTACCTGCATTGCTTCTTCCATCTTCCTAGTTCTTGACCATTAGTAAGCAATAAAAAGAAGGTGAACAATGAATATGAGGTTCACTTACCCTTTCTAACCTCCATATGGGCGTTTGAGACTCCTTGATAGCTTGTTGTCCACCCAACATCTATTCCAATGACCGATCTCAGCCATCTCCTAGTCTGCTCTCGACTGATGTCAGTTCCCTGCATTGACCTTGACTACTGATGTCATTTCCCTAGCCGATGCTAGTGTCCCCTCTGCTAACGTCGGTCCCTGCCTGACCGATGTCAGACTTCTCCTACTTAACTCTATCGACCCTGCTAGTCTACACATGACCGGTGTCGGTATCTGTTTGACCGATGTCAATTCCAAGTGATCGATGTCAGTGTCTGTGTGTTCCTATAAGTGATGAAATCTTCATCCATGAGCTCATCTTGGATCAAACCCCTATCCATACTACCCTACATAGAATTATTCAGCCCCTGTGACTGATCTATGTCCTTTATCTCCTCCATAAACACCAAGGCTTCTTTGTTCTTATCAAAAGCATCAAATTTCTTTTTTTTGTAATGAACTCTATCTATGCTTTCTGAATTTGAACACATACCTTTTGTATCAAGAATTTCCATTCCCTTCTTATTCATGTGACCAAGCCTATTAAGCCACATCTTTGAATCTACAGCTGAAGTAGATAAACCAGAAGTAGAATCAGTAATACAAGTAGATAGATAAAGAGTACCTACTTTCTTACCTCTTGCTAGAACAAGTACACCCTTGGTAACCTTCCAATAATCCACTGTGAGGGTTATTGTGCATCCCTCATCACCCAACCTTCCAACAGAAACCAAACTCTACTTCAGAACTGGGACATGCATGACATCCTTCAACACCCATGTGTTGTCCATCTACAATCTTAGCTACACTTTCCCTTTGCCAACTATTTGACAAGGCATACCATCCCCTAAATAAAGCACTCCAAAGTCTCCCTGTTCATACTTATGGAACAAATCTCTATTTGGGGATGCATGAAAAGAAGAACCAGAATCTAAAACCCAAGATCCTACCTGACTATCCAAAGAAAGTATGAGAGCATCCTATACCACAATATTTGGATCCTTTGCTTCTTCATTACCTTCATGTTGATTCTCTTTATCCCTCAACCAACACTCCTTTGTGTGTCCTCTCTTTCCACAAAACTAGCAGGTAACACCTCTAGATTCGGACCTCCTTCCCACCTTCGACCTTGATTTCCCTTGCTCTATCTTCTCTCTTTGCCTTCCCCTGATTTCTGCACTTAGATCATTCCCTGATGATTCACCAGTGCTTCTCCTGCATATTTATTCATTCAAGATCACACTCACAACATCATCAAATTTTATGATTTTAGAAGCAGATGCAAAATTACTTACTGCCATAACCAAACTATCCCAACTTTCAGGTAAAGAACATAAAATCAAGAGAGCCTTTACTTCATCATCAAAAACAATATTGACTAAAGCTAACTGGTTTACCAAACCATGGAAATCACTAAGATGAGTATGTATCGATCCACATTCCTGCATTTACAAAGTAAATAGCTGCTTCATAAGAAATACCTTATTAGAAGCTGAGGGCTTTTCATATAAATTCATCAAGGATTTTATCAACTCTTCCATTGTCTTGCACTGTGACAAGTTAGAAATCACAGACGATGCAAGGCTCAACCTTATGGAACCGAGAGCCTTTCGATCAAGAACACTCCATTCTTCATCCTTCATATTTGTGGGCTTGCATGCAACCCCACCCAACAGTAAGTACAAATCCTTTTGATACTGATAATCCTCTATCTGCATCCTCTAATGTTGATAATTCTTGCCATTAAACTTCTCCATTCATAGCTTACTTTCTTCTACCATTGCTGAACTCCCACTCAATCAAAAAACCCTGTGAATGACCTATAATCAACAAACAATAACTTGCTCTCTGCAAACCGTAGCTCTGATACCAACTGTTAGGAACCCCTTATCCAATGAAAGCACAATTGATTACTTTCTTATAAGCAATTAAACATGGAATTATACAAGAATGATTAAGTAACTAGAAACTTGAGACAACAAAGAATTTGAGAGATAATACACACTCTTGTATTAAATACTACTAGAAGAAAATAAAATAAGGAAGATGCCACTTCTTCCTCCACCTCAAAGGCTTGCCACACCTCAAGACCTTCTTCCCTCTCTCTCTTGCTCAACCACAACCAACTCAACAACCTGAGTTGCTATCCCCTCCTTGAATGCTTTAGTTGATCTCCTTGACCTTACACTTATAGATCTCCTTGACCTTGCTTCAATGCTTCAATGCTTTACTTGCCTGCTTAATTTACAATACATGCCTCATGGGTATTTAAATAGAATCCCATGCATACAAAAATAGAACTCTAATTACAATAATTAGACACGCAACTTGTGACTATAATTAGTCATTTAACATGCAAACACTCGCTTCACTTAACTGACTATTCGTCAATAGCAGTTTTGGAACCGCCATAAATGACCGACGTCGGTCCCTGTCTGTCTGGTGCTAACCGACGTTGGCCAACTATCTGTCTATGCTGATTGCCTTCTACACTAGTCATGACCGACATCGGTCATGCTGCCGATGCCGGTACTTCTGGATCTTCACCAGCCTCCTATTTCTTTGTGTCTACAACAGTTGAAGCTTTTAGATCCACACCCTAACAATGTATGCATATGTTTATGTCTTGTCTTAGTTCATTCTGATTAAAGGGAATAAGCATGAAAAGGATATTTTAAAACTTTACAACAAAAATTAATTTATTTCTTTTGTCATGATAATTATGATGAGGTGGGTTGGGCTATGCATAAAAGAATAATGTGAATTGGTAACCCTAATGTGTATTTTATAGGATTAGGGTTTATGGAATCTAGGGTTTTGTTGTATAAATCTATATTATAATTAAAAAGAAATTGAAAACCTAATGGAAAATGAATTTTAATTAGATAGGTTGTATAAATAAAATTGTAAGTATACATCCCTAAATTTATTACACAAAAATAGGAATTAATGCAAGCTAGTGTTTTATTCAATCTGAGAAGTAAGTCAGGTTTACCAAATGATATAACCTTTTAGGGTTTTAAACATGTAATTATTATGTTTGGTTAAAGGGATGCGATGTCTAAATCAATTAAATAAATATCAATAATTAATCTATTGATTTGTAAATGATTTTGACCTTGTTTGAATTTTTATAAATAGAAACAAATAGGGATAAATAGATACTTATCTAAAAAATAACATGATCTGGGTTATAAAACTCAAGATATGCATAGTAGTTTGTGTCACAAACAATATTATGATATTTATCTATTCACTAGATAGTAGAACCAAATTTGGATAGTAGTGTCATATGTGTGTAGTGTCTCAAATGTGGCATGAATGTCCCCTTTGTAGGAATATTCCTATTTTCAATGAGCACCTATGCCTATGTCTATATGTTTTTATCCATGTGACCAAAACTTGTAGTTGTGTATTGTACCTAAAAATATAGATTTGATGTGAAAACCCTAGTTCTCTTTACAAGTATGATATGAAAAATAATCAAGTGTGTTATTAGTATGGACTAGACATCCTCAACACCCCATTATGTAGATATTTTCCTATATACCAATAATCTAAAGAGGGATAAATTCCAATGTAGTTCCTCCCACCTAGTGCTTGATGTATGTGCACGTGAATGCTAGAATGAGAGTGGACATTGATGCCTTGAATGTGATTGAGGTTTGAAATACTTGAAAAATAGACTTATTGATATTGTAGATGGACTACATAAAGAGGGAAGAATAAGGATAATGTACATTGATTTTGCATAACTTTGTATTTGGTTTGAATAGATTTTACATCTATTTTCCATCTAGTGAATATAGGTGGACTAGACTTGTATTTATAGGGTTCTATTACTTGTTAAAATAAGAAAATGAGATTATATAAACCTTCGGAGGGGCACACATTTGAAAAACTATTTTTTGGGAAGAGCTATGCCTAAGGATAGTAGTGCCCATTTGGGGACACTAGCACCATGTGGTTGTAGTGTCCCAAATGTGGCGTTAATGTCCTTTCTACAAACTACTAAGAATGTTAGATTATGATTAGGGATGATAATTTTGGGATTGTTTTTTTACTAGATGTAGGTGACTAAATTTTGTTGAATGATTAGAAATGTAAACCTAAGGATTTATAATAGGTCTATGGCTAACCTAAGAATAGGGTAACTCATGTGACACTCTTATCATCCAATTACCACTTTTAGGTGATTACACATGGCACCCTATAATTTCCTAGTCCATATGAGAATGTATCTTATGTATCTAGTGATTATACTCTATTTTTACCATATGTATCACATGGTAGTTAATTTATTTGTGTATAAGTAGAGGGGAGATTATCTATAAGCTAGGATAAGGTAGGATTAGTATGTTACACTACTTATAGGTCTAATAGTGGAACCCTTAGCCCTAATATTATAATGTTTATATCTAATCATTATATATATATATATATATATATATATACATACATACATACATATACTAGTTAGCTCCACCAATCCTTGAGAACACGATATATCCTCTCCAACTTCTACGTGGTCATCACCTAATTGGTGTGTATATATATATACACCTAATTGGTGTGTATATGTATATGTATATACACACACCAATTAGGTGATGACCACGTAGAAGTTGGAGAGGATATATCATGTTCTCAAGGATTGGTGGAGCTAACTAGTAGTGTAAACAAGTTCATTGTGGTCATAGTGACACTAGGATAGTGGTATGAGAGTGTCTCATTTTGATGTAGGTGATAATAGTGATATTAGTTATCATAGGGTTAGTAATATAGAGGAGAGTAGAGATGATCACTTTCCTTTATATAAGAGAAGGTAATTGGAATTTTTACTAATCTAGGTTTGTATAAACTGACTCTTTGTACTATGTATGAATACTTTCCATTCATTTATGATGATTGATTTGGATTATATTATGTGTTTTCCATATTTTAAAGTGTATGATTATATTTCCATGTTTTATATTTAATTTTATAATTGTTTGATCATATGAACCAAATTTATGTGCTCTATATGGACTCTTATTTTATTTTATTATTATTATTATTTTGTGTGTGTGTGTGCGCGCGCGTGCACGCATGCACACGTGCGTGCATGTGCATGCACGTGCTTGAGAGAGAGAGAGAGAGAGAGAGAGAGAGAGAGAGAGAGAGAGAGAGAGAGAGAGAGAGAGAGAGAGAGAGAGAGAGAGAGAGAGAGAGAGAGAGAGAGAGAGAGAGAGAGAGAGAGAGAGAGAGAGAGAGGATTTTTTTGCTTATACTGCATGTTTTTATATGTTTATGTGTATTCTTATATTTTTATTATTTTAATTTAGTATTATAAGTGTTTGATCATATTATTTGATTTCATAATTAACAATAGCATGTGATGAGAAGTAAGTAATGTAAATCACATGTTGTAAATCATGTGATGTATAATATTAAAAATAGGGGAGCATTATCAAATAATATAAAGATATATATGTTAAGGCCCATGCTAAGAAAAGGGGAGTTCTATCACTTAATATGCTCTCAAGTGGATTCATTGAAGTATACAAACATCATATGTGTTTATGTATAAGTTTTGGTATGGGGAAGTGTAATATACATAGAAAATAAGTCATCACATTCAAATCGAATCCATTGAGATATATCATTGTAATCAAAGCTATCCTCTATATAAGATGTATTGGTAGGAGATGTTGAATTAATTTATTTTATTTATTATATAATTTTATTAATATTGGTTATTTTCTTGGGTATCCTTTATTGAGAGTTAACATCATCCAAATTAGGATGGTTTTATTAGTTATTTGTTTTTTTATCTCATGAAATGGAAATATTAACCTTAGAAATAAAATTTAATATGATCATGAGTCTCATCCAATTTTTCATCCATTGATTTTAACCATCACATCCATAATATTCCATAATGTTCAAACAAAGTAAGCTCAACATAAAAAGAAAAAGTAAAAAATGTCATGGGACTAAGAGACATAGGTAATTCAATCCAACCCAAGGTAACATGTGTAGATAAATAATTCTTGGTTAAAGTTTAAATCTCTTATCAAAGAGATATAAAAATAATAATAATAATTTTATTAAATTGAGTAATTTTGTCAACCATGATATTCTTGTAATGTTTCCCTTGTATGTAAGAACTAATGATCAAAGGTTCCATAATAGAAACATAATTAGTAGTTAGTTTTTTGGAAACCTTGTTTAATACACAATCATTTATATTTTTATTTATGAGATTCTTTCTTGGGTACTTATTTATTAGGAATAAATTATTTATTAAAATATTTTTTAGGTGACTCCTATTTTGTTATATATTATTTTTGTAACTCTTCCTTAGGTAAGTATTACTTAGGTAAATCTTATTTAGGTAATTATTCCTTAGTTAACTCTTCTTTAGGAGATGGTACCATAGGTTGATTCTCTTTATGAGATTTTTTGGTATCACTAGGGTGTGATAGAATTCCAAGTTTACCTTTTGTAATAATATCAAGGATTTTATATTTCAAATCCTATTATTTATTGGTTGAATATCCATATATTCTATAGTAGGAACAATATTATATTTATCTAAATGAATTTGGTTAAACATATATATATATATATATATATATATATATATATATATATATATATATATATATATATATATGTTGACACTAAAATTTAACAAATAAATGATTGATAATGATTTTTATTGACACCTTTATTTTTCTTGGAAAACTCACCATTTTGATAACCTATCAATCACTTACAAGGAATATTTATTTATAATTTCAAAAGCATATATTTTATAATTAAATATCTCTATTTCAAAACTAATATAATTTTATAGTCTTATCTAATTCTAACTTTTTTATTAGAGGTTGAGGGCATCCTTTGTCAATCATTGTAATCAAATTGTATAGTTTCATTCATATTATCTTCCCTAAAGGGAGAAATACATCAACCTAAGGTCCTTTGGGATATGTAGACATAACTCAATCAACAATGGGTTTTCTGAGGATATCATAGCCATATCCACTTTCCCTTTTTTTCCCTTCTACAATTGATATCCATTTGTGTGCTTGTGAAGGATTAGGGTTTTTATTTTACAAGTCTTTCACCCATTAATTCAGAATCTACACATAAATAGTTCACATGTTAATGTAGGCAAACAACCCCATATTTTTAGATACAATGCATAAATCTACAAGATAAATACACAATAATACACATCAATGCACTTCACTCTTGTCTACCTCCTACAAACTTGTCTTTTATTATTCATGTGTGTTTACATGATATTCTAGATAGAAATAGTTTTTTTTAAATTTAACACAATCTGAAATAAATTATTTTCATGAATAAAATAACCCTAACCATAGTTTTATATTTTATTTTATCTATTTACAAATTCTATAACTTATGTAGATATCTTTATTTTATTGTATTTCATATTATATATCATCCTAGATCACATTTAGATACTTCTCATTTCTAATTAGTTTTAATTATAATTGAAAATTAATTATAACATAAACATTTTAGTGAACTAAACATAAACCTACTTTAGTTAAAACATTTCTTATTGATTATTAATTTTTGGCCTAAGATTTTAGTTTAATTTTGTATGTTTCTAACACTAAAATAATATAGTCCTCAACCTTGGATACTATTGATAACATAATCATTCAACTTTTTTGACTATAGAGTAATCCAACACTAAATTTTTTTGTTTTATC